>CM075807.1:99454165-100054165 GCA_037975025.1 Excoecaria agallocha | reverse complement strand
CTTGTGTACATCCCATTAATCATATACCCGTATGCTTATAACATGACATAAACTATATATCTTTGCTTCTCATTATATACGCTTATGTCTATACCATGTCGTGTTCCATGCCATGGGTATTTTTGATCCATCTTGTACTTTCATGTATGTAATTTTTTACCATGCCATGCAATTTATTAACATGCATTATCATGACACATTTTATGTCACATTATATACACACACCGTTATTATGTAAGTTATATTATATACATGTATGTCGTCTGTCACATGCATTCATTCATATAACATATCATACTTGTGTACATAAACCATCATGCTTGAAACATGTCAAGTACATATATGTCATGTGTCATGTATATTTATTTTTATGATTGTACCAGGTTCTGAACACTCACCCTCTCTATACATATATTGTGCACACATGCATTGCTTGCCATGCCATGTTAAACTCTATTTTTATTTCACCATTGTATGTCATACATGTTTTCACACATATATGCATCATGAAAATGCATCTTGAAAATAAAATGTATGAAAATAATAAAGCTTGCACATCTCATTTTACTTGTGAATTTCATTTTGTGTATATATCTTTGGTATAGATTTTTGGCATGCATCATTCTAACCCTTTGATTTTGCAGCCATCTTAGATTACTCACCTAGGTAATTTAAGGGATCAAACAACTGCTTTATCAATAATTTCTCAAAGAAGTTAAAGTTTAGGAAGTTAGAACTGGGTTTAAGGTTAGATTTGAACTTAGATAAAGCCTTCAAGCAATCAATCGAGTACTTAGTAGAAATAGCAATGACAAAGCCCCTGCAGAAAGTTGGTGCCTCTTACCCCTACAATCTAGATAAAAGATTTGAAGACCTTGAAATCAAGGTCATGTCAATAATAATTGACTTTTAACTACACTAGGTAAAAGGATTAATGACCTTGAAAGGAAAACCATCGCTGAACTTACTGCTAATTTAGGTTCAATGGATGATCTTGAGTCTTTTAGGTATACATTTATAGAAGCAGAAATGATCCATTCCCCTGAACTAGGAGGTAGAAATCATGATAGTGGCCATCAAATCTATAATAGTGTCAGGACTAGTAGGATGCTTGGTTTATGTAGTAGTAGTAATGCTTAAAAGAGCTAGGGTATCAGCCATGAAGGTAGTTAAAAAAAAAGGTACTCGAATTTAGGTGGACCTTTATGTTAGGTTTTAGAATGACTAATCAAAATAGGGAAATTGCAACCTTTACCATTGAAACCAGCCAAAACATAGGGCTTGCCAAGTCATTGGGTTGATTAATTTTGTGATTTTCACCAATAGACTGGCCACTTGATGAACAATTGTCTAACTTTAAAAAGCCAAATCATAGACCTTATTGACGCTAAGAAAATTATGGACCTAGAGAATAAGAGGAAGAGATGAGTTGTGCTCTCGCTAGTTTTTATGTCTGACTCAAGCTTGCTAGAATGGTATGTATTTTGGGAAGTATATGGCATATAGATACCTAGCTGTCACCAGCTAAATTCCTATGACAAGCATTTTCGAGACCTACGGATTTTATATATCAACACCAATCTTGAGCGCAGTCTAGAGAGGGAAGAGCCTGAAATGTTGAAAGACGTTCTGCTGCCTATGCTTGTAATAGGAAAAGATGTAATATAGGCCATTTTTTGCTAATGTAAAATGTGCATATATTTCTCTAGCAATGTTAATAATGTAAGCTTTTCATAAGTGTTTTATGTCCTATCATATTATATCTTACATGGCAATAATTATGGTTTAATTATATAAGATATTAATTTAATAAAAACTACTCCATTTAATTTTGAGGGAAAAACAACATCTTATTTGCATTTAATATAACTCTTAATGTGATGTAGGTTGAGAGAGTAAACAATGAGAAAAAATGAAAAATAAGGAAAAAGTCTTTACCTAGACTTAAAGTGACATGATGAAAACCAATAGAAATTCTATGAGACAAGCGACCTACATTCATCTGAATGACGACCTATTTAAGTACCAAATTCAAAGACTTGGGCCAAAAGGCGCAGAAAATGAGATGAAAATTCCAAGTGACAAACATCAGTAAAACTAATGTGAAGCCATAGTCCTATTACCTAAAATTTCTAAGATTTTTTGAAGATGACTCAAATAAGAATAGGAGAATGATCTACAAGCTGTCGTCTTGGCTCATTATCTTAAAAGGAGTATAGTGCAGGAAATAGGCTGACAGAAGCTAGTTTAGATAAAGAGAAAAGAAGGGAAAAAAACTTGTATAAAAGCTTATATGGCCAACATGAATATAGAAATAAGACAATAAGCAAAGTTTCAAAAAGCATTCCCTTTCTTCTTAACTTTTGGGGAAGATTATGACATAGTAGATAAAGATTGAGCTTCAACCACTAAAGATTACTTCATGAGCTCAACTATAAAAGTCGGAATGACCAAAGCAGGATCTTTTGGAACTTAAAAGAGAACTCGGCATCCTGATCGAGTTTAGAAAAAGGGAAAGGTCTATTTAATATATTAAAAGATGGGTTAATGGCCATTCTTTGAAAAAAAAACCACTAAAAACAAGTACTTCAAGCTACATGAGCCAAAGTCAAACCCTTTATGTTAAAGAAGTTATGGTTAGAAAGGGTAACAATTTCTTACCAGCAATGATTAAAAAGGATTTAAAGAATCAAGTAATGCCAATGGGCTAAAAAGAGTTCCATAGCAAAGGAAAAAAATCAAAATAAAAAAAAAGAGAAGAGAAAATATAACCTTGCAGAAAAAATGGCAGCCTTGCTGAAATTGGGCACCTCGCTAGGATGAAAATAAGGAAAAGGCATCCTAGACAAAAATTAAATGTTAAGGGAGAATATTTAATAAAGAAAACCCTGTGAGGACTGATTGATATAGGAGTCGGATGCACATATGTTGTCACCCCCTGAGGTTGAATGAAACTTGTGTTTTTACATTATATGTCTAAAGTATGATTGTTGTTATTGCTATATGATGCCATAAATATGAACATATACATAAGCTAGGCATAAACATACGATTAACATATAGAAAGAAACTTATTGCATACATAAGGGCATGTATTTAGGCTAAATTCTCAAGTGACAAAAGCAACACCTCATGTGTCAAAACTTCTTTTGATGTACTTGTCATAGAGGAGAACCACACATTAGTGTCCAAAAGCTTGTTTTAAATGAATGTCACAAATGGAGTCTAGTATGGGGTGATAGAGACAAAATTATGCCACTTGAGCTACATGAAGTAGAAATGCTTTTACGATGCTTCTGAAGACTACATGCATCCAGAGAAATAAAGGGTTGTAGTAAAGACAAGGCTTGAACAATCTCCCCTTTAGAAATCGGCCCATAGTTTAAAATGAAAGGCAGAGTCTAAAAAGTGAGAGAGTACTCCTTCGATGGTTACAAGTTCTTTGAGTAGGGGGTGGAACTTTGAATGGGCAAAAGGAAAATGCAGATTTTGAGCTCTAAGTGTTATTAAAGAAGATGCACAATAGATCAATCTCCTCAAAAAGCCATTGAATGAAATGCAAAGACCAAGATGAAATTTCATTTTAGGTCTTAGGGGGCATCAGATGGTATGCGATGTCTATTAAGGAAGAGGTTATCTTTGGTAAAAGCATGATAAAGATAGATTGCCTACCCTAAAGGCAGTGAGAAAGCTCAAGGAGAGGGCCGAGCAAAGAAAACTAAAGGGAAAACACCTAAAGCAAACTTGCATAAAACCCATTTGAAAAAAAAATTATGCAAGGGATTTCTTAAAAGGATAGTAGCATTCCATGCAATGAAAACTCTTTTTAGAGGCAGGTTAAATTTTGAGTTAGTGACAGTAGTGCCCCATATGTTTCGATAAAGTTAAAGGCAATCCTTATCTTATTTGATGATGAAAATTACCCAAAGCTATTAATAATAAGGTTATACGTGAAGTCTATATGTATGAGTTAGATACATAATTAGCATTTGGGATAAAGATAGTAGAAGTGTCTAGAGACTCAACAATGGTAGGTACCAGGCTCATGGTGAATGCTCAATTAGAGAGAAGTACCTATTATCTTATAGAAGATGTTTGAAAAGATTGAGCAACTAGTTTGCCTTCTAGTTCTTATGCCTAAGGATAAGAATTGGTTGGATGGCATTTTGATAAACTTGGTTTCTATATGGGACATTATAGTCTAGGTGATCATGAAGCCAATTGATTTAAACAAATTATATTTTAAAGCTATGTAGGCAACATATGCTCCAGCTATTGATGAGAAACAATGGTGCGACAACACTTAGAATTGTTTAAGAAAGACTAGTGCCCTTATAAAAAGTTTTCTTGGGTCCACCAGGATCCACGAACTCTTTACATAGTATGAACAATGTCATATATCGGGGAAATTCCCAATTGCACGTGTTTAGGATATATAGTTAAGTTAGAGACCATGAGGGTTGTAGAAAAAAACTCATGATAGCCTTTATAGAGCTCACATGAATGGCTTGGGACTTGCTAAGAAGGTTACATATCAAAAAGTGCTTTTAGCTTGCCATGGACATAGACTTCTATAATTTAGATAGCATGCATATCATGGAAGTATGCCTAATAGTTTTAGAAGGTTTAGAGTTTAGTGCTATCATCATAGGGCAATGATAACTTGATACAATGCAATCAATGGAAAATTATTTTTGAAAAGCAAGGGATTCTTATAATGACTTTTGGCTCCTCAAGTTTTCTAGTATGTTAAGTTGAAATCCATAGTGTTACCTTGCACAGCCTGTACAAGAGTAAACATCCAAATTGCCCATTTGGGGTAGTGAATGGAAAATCTTAGTCATGGATACATAAAGCAAAAATAGGGTTAGCTTGTTGTGAATGCTTTTGATCATGTCGAGAAAATGATAGCCATCGGTAAGGTTCTCTAAGATCAATGTCAAATATCAAATAGGGTAAATTAGCAAAATAACATGATCATGAAAGGTGGGTATGTTAGTGAAGGGCCATCCATTATATCGGCTGGGTCTTTTAAAAAGAGAGAATCACTTCAAGATATGAGTCTGGTAACCGCTGATAGGAACCCCCGGTACTCAAGTTGCAACCCGATCAAGAATATGTCCTTAGTTGGCACAAACCCTTTAGGCAAAAGGCGTAACTTTTGAGTAAAAGTATGGGATGATAGGCCTAACATGGCATATCATCCAATGGAATGAAGGCATAACAATTCATGTAGAAATAGATTTTTTTTTACCAAAGGTGTACCAGTGATAGATTATTTACTCTAAAAATTGTAAGAGAGCTTAGATAGAAGGCAAAGAAAAAAAAACTAAGGGACATAACTAGAAAAAGATTCCTTAGATACTAGAATTTTTGAGGAAGATACAAGTAGGCCATCAGCCAACTCGCATCTAAGATGAAGTTCCCTATTCACTTATGTTGTAAGCCATGCATTCATGCACACTTCTTGCATTTTTCCATTTCATGTATACATTCTTGCATATAATGCATCCTTCCATTTCATACATACATTCATGCATGCTTCTTGCATTTTTTGCATTTCATTTATGTATTCCTGCATTCCTACATTTCTAAATACGTTCTTGCATCTCTGTATGAATTCTCACATTTTTACTTGCATTCCTACATTTTTTCATACATTTATATATTCTTGCATTCCCATATGTTTTTTTAATATGAGTATTCTGATGCATATAGCTCCTTACATGTGTTTGCACTCACACATTCCTTTTTATATGCATTTTGTAAATGTTTCATATATAATTTTCAACATATGTCAGCATGTATAATCATTTTGCACATATGATTCTTTGCACATAACTTGTCATATGTGTATAATTTCTCACGTGTGTCTCTTGTATAATTTTATGCATATTTATTTACACACGATTCCTTATGAACACACAATTTTTTGTATATGTCACTGTGCATAACCTTGTAGGTAAAGAGAAAATAGGCTTTGCTATCCTTGCCTAAATAGTTCTCCTAGGCTTTCATGATCGATACACTAATTGTAAAATGGAGAAATTCAAAGATTTCTCATGTTAAAATAACGATCGTTGTAGAGCTATCTTTTTACAAATTTTAGGGAGCACTCCTATTCAAATAGTTTATGCCTTAAGCTTAATTTTTCTTGTCAAATCGCATCCAAAATTTTAACATAATGGTTTTTGATTTACAAATTTGAGAGACACTGCTTTTATGATAAGCTCAAGATAACTGCGACATTGTCCTTCTCTTGAATATAATTTGAAGATTACTATCTCCATGGTGCATTCAAGATGACCACCATAGTGTTGTCTTTTTACCAAATACAGGAAGTATTCTTGTTAAAATAATTTATTCCTTAAGTTTAATTCATTTTGCAGAGCAGCGTCCAAAGTGTTGACACAGTCGCTTTTTATTAATTTACTTTTAATTTGAAATTTTACTTCGTCTTAGTAATACTCAGCTATGAATAGATTTGAACTCAATTTGAGAAATTTTTGCTTCATTCAAATATGAACTAAATAGGAGATATTAATGCTTTATCTTTATTTACTGAATTACATATAAGCCTTGGCTATGTCGTGTAGTTTCCAAATTTCAAGCACTTCAAATCAGTTTTAAAAATTTAAAAAACACTACTTGTGAATGAGAGGAATGGGTATAACATAATAAGAGCATTAGAACCTTTCTAATACCCATCAAAATAACCCCGAGATGAGATAGAACCTGAAAAATGATTTAGGCATCCCTTTCTTTTTACAGATAGAACTCAATAACTTGAAAATAATGCAAAAAGAAAAAGAAAAATAAAAAGGAGAAAGGAAAAGGAAAAATTAAAATTTGAAAGGAAATGGAAAAATAAAAGAAAATGAAAAATGAGTAAGAAGAAATAAAAAAATAAAAGGGAAAAAGAGACCTTGAGTTATTTCCCTTAAATGATTTCTGGTAAATTAAGATTTAATAAGGCAAAGTGTGACAATGCTTTATTGAATTGAAATCATTTTGTCAAATATGAAAATGCTTTGATAGTGGAAAATGGGTAGAGAATAGTTTTACAATAAATTAAGAAAACATAGTGGTCATTTTCATCTAGCAACTTGACCCTTCATTGTTAGCTATTCACCAAGGCCTAACATTACAATCAATGTAAGGCCTATTGATTTTGGGTTCGGTCTCATCCAATCTCATGGAGATGACCATCTAGTAAGATTTGGTACGTAAGAAAAGGCATATGATGTTTCTTAAGCTTTAAATGGGAAGCCATGAATGCATTTATGCATTCGAGTTAAATCTCATCCTTGACTCTGTATCCAAAATTCATTTTTAAATGATAAAATTATGTTTTGGCTCTCAACACATACATAAAACTTTATTGGTATGCATTGTACTTATGTGTGGGTTTGGTAGACTTTGGTATTAACATGCTTACTCTCTTATTCTATCATTGAGAGTGAACCCTTAATTTCTCTTATTGAGTTTAAACTAGTTTAAAATGTGGTCCATTTAACTTATTTAAGGATGAGTAAAATCCAATTTTAAGTATTTGATGAGTCATAATTACTTTAAAGTTTGGACACTTTTGGCTGATAACTCTTTGCACACATCGTACATGTGTCACTCATTGCACACAACTCATATACATATTTGTGTGCACACACATGGATTTTACACACATCCTACACTTATGTAATTTCTTCCACCTACTCACATGAGTAATTTCTTATAAGGAAAAATAAGAATGGTTTCCGTATGCCAAATCTCGAAAAGATCGATTAATTCTAGAAAAAATAATATTCCATGAAGCAAGACCATTTGTGCATGCCATACTTGGGTTGATTTTGTCATGTTTGGTGATAAAAAGAGTTAACATAAAAGATAAATAAAATGCAAAGTATGAATTAATGAGGCAATTAAAAGTACAAAATACAAAATGGATAAATTAACAATGGCTAAAGGAATTGTTTAGAAATCTAATCCTCCCAATCCCAAGGAAGGTTCATTTTAACATAACACTCATATATTTTAGATATGGATAAACCATCTACACCCCTAATGTCCCATTCTAGAGTCTACTACTCTAACTATCCGATATCACACTCCGGAGCTTACCCTTTAAAGAATTACCCAATTGTTTGTTGATTTTGTCATGTTTGGGGATTGCTTAGAAATCTTGTAGCACCCCCTATGCAAATACCCCATTATACATGTATCATGAATACTATTAATCATGCTTATGCTACATATTCATTTAATCATCATTTAGCCATTAAACATGCCACATGGTTTCATATGCCTATATGCGTGCTACAAGTCTATTCCTGTTTTCCATTTCATACCTATTAACATGCATACTAGACTATATGAATATTACTTTATGTAAATCACATGCACACATATTCTGTCTTAGCTTTACTACTAGTGAGTTACAATATTCCGTATAGGTTTTAAACATAACATAAAATAACTTGCCTTAATACAAAACATATGATAATTGTATTACAAAATATCCTACATCAAGGTTATAAGTCGATGGTTGGCCCTTCCTGATGTAGAGAACGTCCCTCAACAAAAATCTTGCTATTTGAACCTACACGGATAAAATAACCCGTGCTAAGCTATAAAGCTTAGTGGGGAATATCTACAGATGGATGACCACACACACAGGTCATCAAACATACATATACAATGTAATTAATAACATATGCAACATATCATGTCTTTAATACCAAATACTTTAAAGCATAACATATTCTTCCATGTTCCTAATCATTGTACCCAGAAGAGTAACAATTATGCTCATATTCATAATTCTTATAGACAGCAATTTCCCATGTAAACATATTCAAATAAAACATAATTCCTGTGGTAAAACAACATTATGATCCACAATATCAATCTTTAGTCAAATCACTTTAACTGTTTAATTTCTTTATCATTACTACGAATAACTTTTAGCCTGTCTTAGCTTTATCGGTGGATAACGGGAACTATGGATACACATCGGTATCAAAGAAGGATATCCGAAGATATCAAATCTATAGACCCAAACGGGGCCAAACTATACTATGGACCGGTTAAGCATACCCAAACGGGGTAGCCTATCAACCCAAACGGGGCTGATCATGATCCAAACGGGATCATACATATACTATGGACCCAAGCGGGCCAAACTATGGTAGCTGCAATTTCCCTATAGGCGCCTATCTATCCACATCTAAAACTGTATCGCAGGCAGAACTATATTCGTGTTTAATTCACATATTAATACTGTATTCATAGTATAATGTTGTGCACATATACATAGTCTTATGTAACTATGAATTCTATGGTACATAATCAGATATATGCACAGTTCACATGCCAAGTTATACATCTGGCTTATTCAAATCTGTATGACTATATAATTTGCATCATAACATATAGGCTTGACATATAATCATCATATCATATACTCGATCATGTTTTCATTAAGCATTTCACATGCTCATAGTCATGCTAATTCATCCTCTATCTCATAGGGCAATTACATGCTATATACTCATATACATAATCATAAATGTACATACCTGTGGGTACATTCGCATATAGTTGATTTATTCTTATGAGCATGTTTCCAACACATATATATATACCTTTGTCATTATTCAAGTCATGTGCTATACAACATATCAACATGTTTCCTTATGGGCATATACACATGCCAAAGTCATACTATTATAGGTCCTATTTTATAGCATAGGTACATGTCAATATGTGCACTTCCATGTCATAAGATTTACATGTGTATATATATCAATTTAGCATATGACCATCATGCACAAGACTAATCACATGTATAGGTTAGATATTTGATCACTAGTCTTTATTCATATACATAATTGAATGCATCTGTATTCATATAAATCCTTCATTGATAGTCATACTACATGTCTTATTCGATTAACTTTACTATCACATAAGCAACTATCTGTCTCAATCAATTTAAAGATCATATAATCAAGTGTAGCAATAATTTGCACAATATTGCAATTTCTATTATATTGAGCAGTCTAAAACAAGTCTGGATTCAACCCTAGATTACATGTACTTAGAGACAGATTTAAACTTAGGTTTCTTCATATGAAATATAGGTATGGAAGTCTAATTTTCAATGCAAAAAGAATCATTCAATTTTCTATTCTATATCTCAACTTATGAGCAAAACATTCCAGACAGGTCATTCAGTCGTGAAGGGGAGTTCGACTAGTGAAGGGCTTCACGAGTGAAGCAAATAAGGCAAATCTCACGACTCGTGAAGGAGTTCACGAGTGGAGAAGAAAGGCTATACATCACGACTAGTGAAGAAGCTCACGAGTGGAGAAGAAAAACTGCACTTCACGACTCGTGAAGAGCTTCACGAGTTGGACTAATGTTCACGACTCGTGAAGTCATTCACAACTCGGCAAGTTCAACCTCACATCTATAAAATTTCAGAAAAACGTAAATTGAGTTCTGTAAATCCCACATAATTCCAATAATCATCCTCACATGTAATATGAATAGCCTAAATTCCCATACCTTAGCTGATAAACCCAAAGTCTTCAACCTCTATCAATTCCTTTTCCTTTGTTTCTTCTTCCTTCCTCTTCTCCTTCACAAATACCATCATCATCATCATTTAAATTTCCAGCAATTACATTGTTTTAAGTTAACTTGAAAAGAAAAAGAAGATGAAGATGATGGAGGGTTAAATTAAGAGTTTGATTACCTTAATTTACTGCATTTAACTCTTGCTTAAACAACAAACATCATCCTCAATGCATTTGAGATAAAACATTGGAAATCAAAAGGAAGAAGAAGAAGATCTATTTTTCTGGTTTTTCACTCTTCATTGCCGATTTCTCACTAACACTTGACACCTCTAAATTCCACTAACTCAAGCCTTTTATACCAACTTAACAATCCCCTCTTTAGTCCCTTGAAAAATTGCATGTCAAACAAATGGCACAAACCTTTATACATGCTATAATATGACCCCTCCACTAACTCTTTTTCTTAATTCAACCTATCAATTAATTCAATCTTCCAAATTAACCTTGAATTAAATGCTTTTATTCACAATTGGCCACCAAAATGCCACAATTACAAATTAACACCTATTTACTTCAATTACATCCTCAATTACTATTAAACCATATTCTTATATTTTATTTTCATGCAATTAACATAATAGCATGCTAATTTATCCCCTTAACTTAATCATACAAATATGCAAAATTAAATTAGGGTCATGTTAGGGGCCTTACAAATCTAATCCTCCCCAATCCCAAGGAAGGTTCACTTTAACATAACACTCATATATTTCAGATGTGGATAAACCATCTACACCCCTGGTTTCCTATTCTAGAGCCTACTACTCTAACTAATCGATATCCCACTCTGGAACCAGCATAAATGCAGGTCTTAAGACTTAGATATGAATATAAACTCTAAATCTAATAACTCCTATTCCCGAAATGCCATCAAAACTACAGTATATAATGTGAATAAAAATAGAGTATGCATGACATAAACATTAAACAAGCATAAATTGATCAACTTGAATAAGATTAATAGCATAAATACTTGAATAACATCCATACCAAGATAAGCACAAGGGAAAATAAACATTTGAAATATATATTAAACAAATAAATTCATTTTCTTAAATGGTTTAAAGGATTCAAAGATACCCAAATAACAAAATAACTACTCACTACTCATAATGAAAATAATAAAGAAAAGGGAAGAAGAAACTCTTAAACCCATTTGAAGATGTAGATATGAAATTACAGTCTTATCTCCTCTTCTTCTCCAAGTTAAGCTTGATTGAAAACTGGAATTTTAATCGATGAACTACACTATAACTATGTATTTTTTGTATTTTGATGTAAAAATATATTAAGAGAGTAATTTTTACAAGCAAATCTATAGAAACTAAGTATAAAAGCCTAAATTATAAAGAACTATGAGCTAAATCTATAAAGAAAAACCCTAGAATTCAAAAACCTAAAAAGTTCTCATTTACAGCTAGATAGAATGCAACTTTTATATTGATCCGCAGTAGGACATAGTGGAGATGATTGGTCTCAATCGAGTCCAATTGGTTAAAAGAGTACCGTAGTAGCAGCATGGTCTCAGCCATCCATACCTTATGGATTGAATCAACCTCGAAGTCTGCATTGTACATGGTGGAGATAGTCTTAATTGAGTCCCCTGGTGAAATTGTGCAATTTGAGGATTTGCAAGCCACACGGTTGAGACATATGGTCCCAGCCGAATGCTAGCCATTTTTTCAGCAAAAATTCAATAATACACCTTTAATCAGTCAAAAACTTCATAAATCTCAAAATAATCATATTTTGCATAAAAAAGAATTTTAACACTTAAAATAAGAAAAACACATAAAATGAGATGTAAACATAGATAAAAATAAACACTAAATTGGAGTGTTCAACTGCTCCACACTTAGCTTTTTCTCGCCCTTGAGCAACTGGACAACCAAATTTCTACATACCCAGTCTCAGAAAAATAAATCACAAATTCAAGGAAAACTAAATAACATTACAGAAAAAGTCACTAACTGTCATCCTAAACCAAAAAGAATTCAATTCAAATCATATTAGCTAGTCTCCTAGTGTGTGTGTGCTAGGCCTACTGATAATTTTTAAACTAGAAAATTCTAGTGCAATCTAACAATTAAGAAAATAATTCGTATGCAAAGTTTGTACATGCGGTTTTACTCTTAAAACTTAAGAGATGCCATAGGCCTCTCCTTTAGCATCGAAACCCAAAGGTCATCTCCAAAAACAATTCTAAATAAAGCAAGATAATTAGTTCTTATACTAGTTGTAAAATGGTTGGGGTATGGCTTACAAAGAAAGGTGTAAGATATGAAAATTAGAATAGGCATTTAATAACTCCATTCAACTTAAGAACACTCTAAAAATTTTTCATCTCACGATATACCATTTTCTCGATTCAAAAGAGATACTAAATGTTAGACTACCTAAAATGCAAAATGTGATCGTTAAAAATTTAGATTTCTAAGAGAAGGACTACACTAAAAATGTTCACTTGTCATTGCCATTGTTCGATCAAATTACAAGCACTAAAATTCATTCTCTAACTTCAGTAAGCTACCCCACACTTATTACAAGCTAAAAATCAAATCTTTATTTCATTCTACTTTTCTTTTTCTTAACTTCTTTCTGCAACTTCTTCTTCTTCTTTTTTTTTACTGTAAAGAAACATGGGGACTTGCTAACAATGCCATTACACAACTACATTTTGGAAATAATTCTCAATATTCACAAAATAATCCCAATTTAAAATTCTCCTTGATATTTAGCCCATATCTTAGCTCGTATCTCTTTTTGTCCAGAAATAAATTTTTTTCTCACTTGCTTTAAGAATGGCCAGTTCTAAAAGGGCAAGAAAAAGGCTTTAAGGCTAGGACAATTTCATAAGTGTATCAAAAATTAAAAATTAGGTACACAATTAGCATACCTCAATAGGCTCAAAGGGTTTATGCAACGGGAAATAATTTAGTACTAGATAAGTCAAAAGTCTTTTAGAGGCTTACAATGAAAACTTGCCTAACTCATTTGAAGCTCTATCTTTGAATTGCTATAAATGCTTTAAAGGATGATAATGAAGGTTCTAGTGCTCTAGAATTCTTATTTGATCACCTCCATGTATTGGTTTTTCTATTTTTTCTAAAAATAGGCCTAAAGTGCACATTATTTTTGGTGACCTACTGGTATCAATCTAATTAAACATAAATGAAAAAGGCAAACAATCAACAACTAGCTACTCTCCGATCATTCAAATACCCTAAAAAAGCTTTTCTCAAACTAAGTTTGGAGTGTCCACAACAGGAACAACTAAGGGCAAACTAAGCAAAAATGAAAAGGTCTTTAATAACAATCGAACAACAACCTAAAAAATCAAAATAGTAAACTAAGGTAAAAATTAAAACTATAAGATGAATAAAAGATGAAAAATAACAAAAAAATCTAAAAGCTAAAATGTAAAAGGATGAACAAGAAACTAAAGATAATATAAACACACTAAACTAAATATAAAGTAAAACTATCGTGCTCTAGTGGACACCACTGTGTAGCCCTACCTCAAAATCCTTGTGTCATCTATGAGAACAACCATCTTTTTTAACATATTTTTATCGATGACAATGGGTTTCCTAATAGCTTTTACCAAGTTGGTGAAGTTGACTACTCTAGCCAAAGTTGTAACTATACCTGTAAAAGCAAGTTTTGAATCCCTTCTCTTATAAATTCTCAAGTCATCAATCTTAGCTGAAATTAACACAGCTCCATTAAGGCAAATTCCATATTCCATCGTATAAAGGATGATGGCCTCATTTAAATTGACATTGCCAAAACCCCCATGATGGCTGAAGAATACCAATGCAAGTACTTGTGCATTACCCTCAAAGGGTGGTTCTTTAAGTGATAGGCCTTGGTATTACTTGCATCAAACATGGTGGGCTCCTCCTTATCAAAAATCCCATTCCAAACCTCCTTCTTATTTAAATTATCAATTCCCCTCACATCATGTGGATCAAAACCTAAATATGTGGAGAACTCATTGAAGCTCATCTGGTGTGAAGAACCATAAAGCCAAAAACTGACATGACCATTATTAGCATGATTGTCTACCCTTTCATGAATTTTGATAATGGTTAAGAAATCCCTCACAAGATTAGGGTAGACTTGCTCCCTCCATCCTATACCATTGATCAAATAATCAAGCTCATCCTTCGTACAAAGCTCTTGCATGAACTCTATGTTAATGTAAGGAGTGGCCAAGTATTCTTACCGATTAAATATAAGCCATTCCTCCTAGAATTCATTGAGAACCCATCCTGGAGCTTATAATGTTTTAGATTCTTAGAGGCTTGATGATGAAGATCTTGGCTCTATTATAGTGCGCTTAGGTGCCACTGTAAAAGCAAACCATTGTCAGTAAGTTTTTAACACATTAAGCTTAAACACGTTATGTAAGAGTGGGAATTGAACAAATAAAGCATAAAAATGCAGCAAAAGAGATGAAAATTTTGATAAATGTATCAAATACAATTAAATGTGCTTTGAGCAATAATCTACAAGCATGTAAGTGCAAAAACAAAATAAGATAACTATAATGCTTAATGTATGACCAACAACTCGATGCCTCATATAACCATTACTAAGACTAATCCTATTCAAGCAAAACAAACAATAACATGCCATGATACCACAAAACCACATTGAGTAAGACCAAGAAGAGTAAAAATTTCTAAAGAGAAAACTAGGGGTGTGCAAAACCGAACCGAACGGAACGGATTTTGGTATGTTTGGTTCGGTTATTTTGGTTTTTGGTTCATTTGGTTCTGAACCAAAATAAAAAATTGATTTAATCGGTTCGGTTTTTAAAATCGAAAAATCAAAAGAACCGAACCGACCGAAGTTGTTATACATATATATTTTTTAGTATTAGATTTTCATAGTACAAAGTTTGCTCAGTGGTGTGAAACATGATAAAAGCTGCAACAAAACCTCAAGGTCCAAAGTTCAAACCCCCAAGAAGGCACATATTTTGCAACTTTTTCTATTTTTTTTACTTTAATTTTTTTTTGTTTTCTCAATTTTTTTACTCTACAAAAATCTAATTCACTAATTTTTCTACTTTTGTTTTTTTTTACTTTAATCTTTTTCGTTTTCTCAAAATTTTTATGTTATTCTTATATATGAACAATTTTCCTATTATATCTTTTATTAGCTAACTTGTTATTATATTTTTATTGTTTAATTAGTAATCATATTTTGAGAAAAATAACATGGACCACTAGTATTAAATCATTGTTATGATTTTGGCAATAAATCATTCTTATATACTAGTATAAATTAAGCTTAACCGCATATCTAATGATGTCCAATTTCGATTTTAATTAAAGTTTTTTATATTTTTTATTGATATTCAAAAAATTAAAAATTAATTTGTATCATAAATATAAGAATTAAGTGATTTTCACAATTAGGCTCAATAAATCCATTCCACTCTTAATTTGTTAAAAATAAATCCTAATATATTTGAATTTTTTGGGAGTTTAATTTATGACCTAATATTTTTTATATTTGTTAATTTACTATCACTTCCTTTTAGCAGTCTAATTCAACAATTAGACTTTATTTTTCATAATTTATTACAAAATTTTCGGTAGAAAAATTTAAATTGGTACCTATAAAGTAAAGGAAAATAAATAAGGTAAATCAAACGCTATAATTTTAATGTTTTTAGAGAAAAATTGAGGTGTTAAGCCTCACAATTACATTAATAATTTAATATGCATGGTTAAATTGGTACCTATAAAGTATGATGCTAGGCATTAGGCTATAATCTTTATTTCCTTCCCAACTAACTAGTTGGTTGGTTTTGTTTCATTTTCAAGGCTATTAAATTCAAATACTAATCTCTCTTCCTTAATAGACAAATTTGAAATTTATTAACTAATTAATCATATGCAAAAAAATTTAATTTATTATATACCTCAATCTTATAAGAAAACTAATTAATGATATGCAAAAAAATTCCCTAAATTTTTGGAATAATATATATATATGTGTGTGTGTGTGTGTGTGTGTGTGTGTTCGTTAAGAGATCAAATCATTGGCTGGAGTGACAATCTCTTATCCATTTCGTTATTCATTGATTTTTATATATATTCGTCTATTGTAAAAATAAGTGGACACTATATACTAAATCCAACTAACTTAAATATTTTTGGAAAAAAAATAAAATAAATATTAATTTTTTAGGTAGCATTTGTTAATCTTACAAAGGTTGGGATATAAAGAAAATAAAATTATTTTTAAAGTATTTTTTAAAATATTATTTTAGTAGTATATTTTTTTAATATAATTTTGATTAGTATTTATTATAGACATAATATAATAAATTTATGTATATTATTTTAATTTTAGTTATTTTAAATAAATTTATTTTGTTGAATATAAATTAATTTAATTTGTGAACCCATATAAGTTAAAAGTCCAATAAAAAATAAGTCCATATTGACCCAGAACCGATTGGACCAAACCGAACCAACCGAAATTAATTCGATCTATTCAATTTCAGTTCTAAAAACTTCGATTTTTGGTTTGATTCTTTTAATTTGGGAAGTTCAATTTTGGGTTTATTCGGTTCGATCTAAAATCAAATCGAATTGACCATTTGCACATCCTTACAGAAAACTACCAAAAAATGAACAAAAACTTGGCAAAAACATGGCATAAAACAAAACCTAACACAAGACTTCTATTCTAACATTAAAACATTAAAGGAATCACATAGATGAACACATAAGATATCATTAAAAAGCACAAATCTCACATTTCAATTGACATAACATACTTGCTCTGAAGAAAATCATGCACATCAAAGAGAAAAAGTTAAGCAAAATAAAAATGTTCACTTATTTTGAGCATTTTATCAAACACTTGGCATCCATAACAATTTGGTACCAAAATGGTCAAAATAACAATTTATAAAGCATGCCTTAAAGAAAAAGAAGTAAAATAGGACAAATTTTAATTTAAACCTAACTTTACTCATGTAATGGCTATGCAAACACTTAAAACACATTTCGTGTATAATAAAATTCAAAAGGCTAAACGAAAGAGAAATTTTCAATCTAAGCATACTCAAGAAAAACCACAAATTTAAGTAAAGAAATAAAGTTCAAAGTAAAGCACATTGGATACTTACTTGTTTTGATGCTTCAACAAGGCAAAAAAAGCACAAAGATAGGAGAGAAGTGTGAGAAAATGCCAAATTCCATAAGAACATTTGAGGGGAAATGAATGAGAAGGTGAAGAGATATGATTTTTGGATCTATTTATAAATGAATACAATAGAGTGCCCTAAGCACATAGCTAAGACCAATTAGTCTCGGCTGAGTTAGGCACAAAATCAAAATGAACAATTTTAAAAATTTGAAAGACATAACTGAGACAAATTGGTCTCAGCCAAGTCAACTATAAAATTTTGAAAAACCCTAATAGCATAGGGCTGAGACAAATTGGTGTAAATCAAGTAACATTTATGTACTAAAATTGCTTCTAATGCACATTGGTATCGACCAAGTGATTCAAAGATTCACAAATTCACTTTCACTAGCACACGCTTTAAGACTAATTGTTCTCAATCGAGTGACCTCTATTGGACTGAAAATTAATGTTGCACACCACTTAAACCATTTAATCTCAGTTAAGTGACCTATTTTGGAACTCAAATAATAAATGGGATGTGTCTGAGACCATTGGTCTCGCCTGTGTTTCACAAAATTTTTGCACAATTTTGAAAATTTTCACACCCTCGAACATGCACATGCTTATGACAATATTTAACAAGCATTCACAACATCTAAACACCACTTATTAAACTAAAAGCAAAGATATAAACAATAATTCAAACAAATATTAAAAACACAATTAAAGGAAATAAGTTCTAAGGTTAAGTTTAGAAAAATATTTTGGGTTTAATAAGTCACTAGCTCAACTTTTAATGCTCTCATGGCATATCCTCTAATGTTAGGACAACTAAGGCAACTTCAAACTTTGAGTCGAAGTAAGGCTTAAGACAGTGACCATTGACTTTAGATTCTCGATCATTGCTTGGGTTATTGATGGTGACTACTTTATATTGAGTGACATCAATAACTTCATAAGGTCCCTTTCATCTTGACTTTAGCTTTCCAAGAAATAGTCGAAGATGACTATCATAGACCAACACTTTCATTATCGGGATAAATTCTTTATACACCAGCTTGGCATTGTGCCACCATTTAGTCTTCTTCTTGTATTTCCCAGAATGATTATATGCCCAAAATCTCAATTCTTCTAGCTCATTCAATTGTAAAGCCCTACATTTTCCTACATTATGAAGATCAAAGTTCCAACACTTAGTGGCACAATAAGTTTTGTGCTCTAGTTCCATTGGTAAGTGATAGGATTTGCCAAAAACTTGCCTAAAGGGGGACATTCCTATCAGTGTCTTGAAGGCAGTTTTATAGGCCTACAATACCTCATCAAGTTTGAGAGATCGATCTTTCCTAGATGAATTTACAGTTTTTTTCAAAAATGATCTTAAGTTCCTGGTTTGACACTTCTACTTTGCCATTAGCTTGTTCTTGGTATGGGGTGGTGACCTTATGTTTAACACAAAACTTTTCAACAATGCTTCAAACTGTTGATTGACAAAGTATTTACCACCATCACTTATAATTGCTTTAGGTGCTTCATATCGGGTGAATATATATTTTTTTTCAAGAATTCTAGTACTATCTTGACATTACGAATCCTAATGACAATGGCATATACCCATTTACTGACATAGTCAATAGCTACTAAGATGTAGTCAAACCCATAGGACACCTGAAAAGGTCCTATAAAACCTGTCCCTGATACATCAAACAACTGCACATCAAACATGTTGTTTAATGCCATGTCATCTCTCCTAAATATATTGGCTACCCTTTGACATCTATCAGAAGACTGAATAAAGAGTTTTACATTATTAAATAGAGTAGGTAAATAAAATCCAAATTGGAGAATTTTTGGTACCATCCTATTTAGCCTATGATGCCCACTGACTTCTCTGTTATGACACACTTTAATGATTTCTTATTATTCTTTTTGAGGAATACATCTTTTTAAAACTTGATCAGCACATAACTTGAAAAGGTAAGAGTCATCCCACATAAAATGTCTTGCATCAACCTTCAGCTTTTTACTTTGCTGCTAAGTATAGTCCATTGACATGAAACCATATGCGAGATAATTTGCTACTTCAACAAACTAAGGAATATAAACATTAGAAGTAGTAATGGCACAAATTAATTCATTCTGAAAGAAGCCATTAATTTCTCCTTTCTTGATGTGCTCATGCTCCAAGCGAGATAAGTGATCAACAACAAAATTCTCAACACCTTTCTTATCCCTTATCTCCAAGTTGAACTCTTGCAAAAACAACATCCACCAAATCAACCTTGGCTTTGCCACCTTCTTCGTAAATAAATGTCACAAAGCTTCATGATTAGATTATGCAATTACTTTGGAGCTAAAAAGATAAGGTTTAAATTTATCAAAGGCATAAACTATTGCAAGAATCTCCTTCTTGGTTGTTGTGCAATTTACTTGTGCTCTCATCAAGGTGTGGCTTGCATAGTAGATTATGTAAAAGACTTTCTCTCTCCTTTATCCTAGTATGACTTCCACTGCAAAATCACATGCAATACATTAATTTGAATGGTAGACTCCAATTGGGAGAGACGATTACTAGATCTAAAATCAACCTTTATTTTAATGCGTTGAATGCTTGCATGCCCCCAAAAAGCTCCTAACACCCCTGACATTGGTTGGAGAAGCAAGTTTCTCAATCACTTATACCTTAGCTCAATCCATTTTTATCCCTTTTTTCAAGATCTTATACCCTAAAACAATGCCTTTATTCACCATAAAATGGCATTTCTCCTAATTCAACTCCAAGTTTGTCTTCTCACACCTTCCTAGCACTAAATTAAGATGCTTTAAATAGCTCTCAAAATAAATCCCATAAATGGTGAAATCATCCATAAACACCTTTATAAATTTATCTATAAAGTCATGAAATACAACCATTATACATCACTAAAACATAGCTAGTGCATTACATAATCCAAAGGGCATCCTCTTATAGGCAAAAGTACCATAAGGGAAGGTGAAGGTTGTTTTCTCTTGATCCTCAGGGGCTATAGGGATTTACAAGTACCCTAAATAGCCATCTAAAAAATAGTAAAACCTATTTCCTGCTTATCTTTTTAGCATTGATCAATGAATGGTAAAGGGAAGTGATCTTTCCTAGTTACACTATTGAGTCTCCTATAGTCAATGTATACCCTCCACCCCATAGTTGTATGAGTAGGGATAATTTCATTTTGCTCATTTTTGTCACTGTCATCCCCCTTTTTTTAGGAACACACTAAACTAAACTTGCCCAACTACTATCAGAGATAGAAAAGATTATACCTACATCAAGCAATTTCAAAACTTCTTTTGTAACTAATTCTTGCATTACCATATTCAATCTCCTTTAGGGTTGCAT
This sequence comes from Excoecaria agallocha, assembly GCA_037975025.1. Lineage (NCBI taxonomy): Eukaryota > Viridiplantae > Streptophyta > Magnoliopsida > Malpighiales > Euphorbiaceae > Excoecaria > Excoecaria agallocha. Next base: position 100,032,994 of record CM075807.1, on the reverse strand, counting down.
GAATGGCTTGCAATCTTCCTCCATCAGGATGTGATAAGTGCAGTAAATTGGGTTAATCCTATTTAGATCTAATGTCTCCCATCCGATGGCCCCTTTATGTTTCTTTATCATTTCAATCTGCAGCTCCTCTTCAATACCTATCAAAATAGAAGATATGATTATTGGTTTGGCTCCTTCTTTTAAAAATACATACTTTAAATAAGGGGTAAAAGATTTGAGTTCAGTTTTAAAATCTCCTTTTTGTAGCTTGACCCCTCCTTCATTGGAATCTCCATCTTGATACTCTTCTCAAGCTCCTTTACAATTTCTTTTTCAATCCTTATCAAATCCTCCTCTTTATCTGCATGTATCAAATAACTCCTTAATGGGTCAACCATCAAAATCTTCTCTTATACTTCTTCCTTAATTCCTCTATGGCATTCATGAAACATAGCGACTTCTCAAATTCACATGACGAGTGCTTCATTACCTTGTTGACATCGAACACCATCTCCTCATCATTAAATCTTAAAGTTATTATTTGCCCGTGCATGACTATAAAAGCTCTTGTTGTATTAAGGGATGGCCTTTCCACAATCAATGGGACCTTTTAGTCCTTATCCATATCCATACTAACAAAGTCCATTAGGAAGATGAAGTTTTCCACTTTAACTAACAAGTCTTATCCGATTCCCTTAGGGTGCTCGAACGAACGATACACTAATTGAAGTGTTATTCTTATCACCTTTATATATCTCCCAACATTAACTTCTTGCATATAGAATATGACATCAAAGTAATACTAGCTCCCAAATCACATGTTACAATTTCAACATATCACATATAGCGTGAAACTACCAGGATCCTCTAGTTCCGCTGGAATTTTTTTAGTGAGAATGGCATTACAATTTTTAGATAATTGAATAGTATTTATCCCTTCTAGCTTCTTTTTATTTTAACATACATCTTTCACAAACTTAGCATATTTTGGCATGTGAAGCAAAGCCTTAGCAAATGGTAAGTTTACATGCAATTTCTTAAACATGCTTCAAATTTTTTCTAATTGCTCATTATTTCTTTCTTTCCTAGCTATAGAAGGATATGGTAAGTATGATGCATCAAATGGTAAATTAGAATTAATGACGCCCTCACCTTTTTATTTTGACTTTGGGACCTCTTCTACAACCTCTTATACATTCTTAGGGTTAGAATCACATAACTTCATTGTTGGTTCCATCATTTTAGAAGAAGATGAAAGATTGTTACCTTACTCAGCTCCTTGAATTTGCTTACCACTCCTCAATGAGATTGTTTTTGCTTCCTCTTTAGAATTTCGATCGACATTTGATGGAAAAGCACTCGATGGCCTTGTTGAGATGGAATTGGTGTTAGTGTAAGCCCTAGCCCCAATGCATTGTAATAAAGCACTTTGAATTAATAAAATGAGGCATTTGTTTTATCCTTTGTATTCCTGTGCATATCAATTGATAAAACTATCCAAGAATGTTGTTTCGGTTTAAGTTATCATGTGTGAGGCACATGGTTGCAAGACCTTGAAACAAATGAGACATCATTCTAAATATCCCTAGTCAGTCATTGTTATGGGAATAACAATGAATTAAGACTAGTATGCTCTCTCTGATATTATGAGTTCTGTCTTACGGATCATTAGGACAAGAGTGTCAATCAGAGATCATAGATACATGTTAAAGAACATGGTATCTGGATTTGATCCACTCATGAGAACACTACATGGTACAAGTCATAAGTGTTTCTCATATGCAAGTTTTGTATTAGAGTTCTTAGACCTAAAATCTCTATGAAACTCTTTATGAATTAATGTGTGTTTTGACATACACCTAACGTGCTCGTAATAGAGTGACAAGTACGGGTATGATTGGGTATGCATTGATTCATGTTAGAGAGCATGAGAGAAGTGAAGGGATTACCCCTCTCGATAAGAGCCACAATATCACCGGCCACTTGATTATTGAACTGAGAAGTGTATGGCCATACAGAGATGAAATAATGAGTAATCATTATTTATCTGAGAGTTCAGTGTCACTGAAATATCAAAAAAGGAATTAATATATATAACGATGACTAGTTCCATGCCTTATATTAATTCTGATATTTATGGGTAAGAGACTATGCAAAATTGCATTAGGTCACTAAATGCCATATGCATTTTCATTTAATTTGGAATGCTATAATATCTTGCTAGAGAATATATATAGCCTTTGAATTAATTTATTAATTCATTGCCAACATTAAATGGACCTATAGGATCGCACACAAAGCATTGGGCTTAAAATATTTAAATAAAGTATTGGACATTAATTTCGGCTTTTAGTTAAAGTCAAATTAATGTATGTAATGGGCATTAAAATTGCTAATAGACCTTGATCCATTAGAGAGAGAGATTCGGCCCACAAGATTTAATTTCAATTAATTAATTATCTTGTATTAATTAAGTTAATTGAGTATTAAATCCTAATGATATTTAAATCAAATTAAAACACTTAAAAAAGAGATGACCTCTAAAATTCCAAGATAAAATAAAAAGGGAATTTCGGCACATGTGAATTTCCAAATTAAGTGATTAATTTGATTAAAATGTCTTATGTTTTATTTCAAATTAATTCAAAAGAGTTTGAATTAATATATGTCACTTATTTTTAGGAAGTGATTGAGGTTGAATTAATTAACCCCAGCGTCCTCACTGGCACATTGATCCGGCACCGGCTCTGATACCAAATGTAACGTCCCCGAATCCGCCGCTAGTGAATATTGTCCACTTTGGGGATCATGTCTCACACGTCTGCTTTCGAGATCGTGCCGAGCAACCACTTCCCCTCTACCCGACATGATCTCCGAGCAACCACTACCCCTCACGGTTTTGTTTTTGAGGTACCCCACATGTCTGCTTTAGAGATCATGTCGGAGCCCCCAATATGCGTCTTTCAGTGCCTCCACATGTCTGCTTTGGAGATCATGCCAGAGCACTAATCACTATTGTCCTCTTTGGGCGTCACATGTCTGCTTTAGAGATCATGCCGACCCCTCAAGGTTTTTTTTTTATAACCACTTATAGTACAAACACTTGCCAAAAAGATAATGATATATATGTAAAGAAATAAAAACCTTAGGTGATACTAAGTTGGCGTGAAAAATAATCTCTCTCTCACACATTTCTCTCTTGGCCGAAACACACAAGAGGAAGAACTCTTTCTTGCTTTCTTGTGTTCTTGGGCATTAATAGAACCTCAAAGAAGTACAAGATCAAAGTCTTGTAGCTTCAAACAATTGCCATTACACAATACTTTAAAGAGAGCTAGCAATCTCTTTTTAAGCCATCTTTGCAAGTGTGTGTGTGAGAATAGAGGGAGTGGCACAAAAGGCTGTTCCTTGGCATTGGTGATCGAGATCTAAGGTGGATAAAGTCATCTTAGTTGCTGGCCATCACCGAATTCAATATTTAAAAGGCATCAAAAGTTGTAAGTTCTACAACCCTAAAATTGCATGTTTCGTTTCTTGCTTTGGAATTGTATGGTATGTATGATAAAAATTTTTTGTTTTTCCACTGTGCTATCATCACATTCATACCATGTCATATTCCATCAATTGGCTATTTGGCAAACTTAGGTTTCCAAGTTCCTCATTACTGCATCTTGGTTCCTATTCCATTTCTCTTAAGCCTTCCACCTCACCTCTTGACTTGTCATAAACTGATTTTGGCTAGTCAAGAAAGTGGTAAACATATCTTCAAGATTTGGTTTCTTTTCTTATGGTATAGGTTGTCTAAGTTGGAAACCAAGAGGTTGGAAGTGTGGTTGGTGAGCTTGAGGTGCTTTGGTGCTTGAAAATGAGTATTTATTGCCTGAGGTTGGTGTTGTTGATAGTAATTATGGTTGTGATTGGCTTGGTTGTGTGAAGATGGGTTAAATGGGGCTATTGGATTGGTTTTTGAGGTAAGGACTTGATTTCCATCCCTCTATGAAAACTTTAGGTGATTCCTCCACTCGAGATTGTAATGGTTGCTGAATGGATCATTCCTCTTATACTCTTATAAGGCATTCACTTTTTCCATCCCTTGGGTGTATGGCTTTATTGTTCTTACATCACCTCCTAAATTTCCTCCTTTAAAAGAACTTCCTTATTGGCTAATTGCTGAAGTATTATGTACTCTTAGCCCATTTAATTCCTTCTTCAGTAGCTCTATTTAAGCTTTTATCATTACCACTTCATCTACATTATAACTTTTTGTCTCTTCATCAATGCTCTAAAGCTAGACCACCAACCTTCATTATTGCCATTTGATCAAGTAGCAAAAATGCTTCTTTCAAGATTTTGTTCATAAAGCTTCTCCTCGATGCAGTATCTAATAGAGATCTTATGGTTTTATTGCATGCTATATAGAATGTGGATATTGACTAATACATTGCAATCTTATGATGCAGACAACTCTTTAACAATCTCCTAAACCTCTCCTAGGCTTTGTAGAAGGTTTTATCATTCAATTGCAATAAATTATGAATGTTATTTCGTATACTTGCTATCTTTGTAGGTAGGAAAAACCTGATAAGAAATTTGTCCATCATTTGCTCCCATGAATGGATAGATTGACTTAGTAGCATTGATAACCAATCTCTAGCCTTCCCTATAAATGTGAAAGGAAAAAGCTTCAATCTAATTACATCCATCAACACACCTTGTATTTGGACCGTATCACTTATCTCTAAGATGATATCTAAATGTTGTGCGGTGTCCTCTATTTTCCATCTAAAAAATTGGTTCCTTTTAACCATGGTGATTATTGCCAGTTTCAAATTAAAATATTTTTATTGAGGAAGCATTACCATTCTATGCTCGTTCTTCCATCTTAGAGTGGTGTAATCACGAATAATCCTTGGTCTTGGACCATCTTGATTTCTCTCTTATTGTTACCATTCTCCTTCTCATCCTTAAGAGGCACATTCAAATTCGATGGATCATTCATTTCTTTCTATTGATTTTATCTCCTTATTTGATGCAAAGTCTTCTCGATTTTAGGATCAAAAGTGCTAAATAATGTTGATGATATCTATTCATGCACCAAAATCACCTGAAAATAATAGATAAACAAATATAAGTAAAAGAAAAACACATAAAACAATCAATCAAGTATATAATTAAGCATGCCAATGTCTCTTAGGCAACAGTCCCAAAAAATTGGTTAAATGTCAGTAAGTGTACTAAATTGAAAAGTAATAAAGTAAGGTATTTTTAAAACCTATGAATATCAAATCCAAAGGAAACAAGATTTGCTTAAGAATATCATAGGTGATATGTGCTTAAAGAATTACCAAATCGTTTATTAATTTTTTCGTATTTGGTGATAAAAATTAAAAGATAAATAAAATGCAAAGTATGAATTAACAAGGCAATTAAAAGCAAAAAAAAATATAAAATTGATATATTAACAATGGCTAAAGGCATTATTTAGGAATCTAATCCTTCCCAATCCCATGCAAGGTTCATTTTAACATAACATTCATACATTTTAGATGTGAACAACCCATCAAAATCCCTAGTATCCCATTTTGGAGCCTACTACTCTAACTACCCGATATCCTATTATGGAGCTTACCCGATAGCCAGCATAAGCGTTGGTCCTAAGACCTAGATATGAACTAGCATCCCATTTCGGAGTTTACTATTTCGATACCTATTCATTTTCCTCTCTTTTTTTTGACTTTTTAGCACATAAACCCTAGATCTATAGCACCCTCTACGATGGCATATTACTATCCTCTCACATGTTACATTAACGTTTAATAATCAAGGAATTATTCTTTACTTAACAACCCTATAAGAAGATCTTATAGGAAAAATTAAACCATAACATATGAACTTTAGAATTAAATATTTTCTCACATATAAGTCTCTTTAAACATTATAATAATTACAACCACTAAACATCTTTACCTTGTAAAATTTTCCTATAAAAATAAAACTCCATATCAAAAAATAACCCAAAATGAAGAATAAACATTCAATCTCTCCCATTACTTGTGTTGGCCATCCCTTTGTAGATATTAAACTTGTGAAAAAGTCTTATCTTTACAACCTATATGAACAAAAACCCATGCTAAGCTATAAAGCTTAGTAGGGAACAAAAACATGTAGATGACCTTTTTAAAAGTCATCAAAATGCACACACACAAATAGACATATCTTTAAGCATACAAAACAATCATTAACACAATCATTATAACATCTTCATGTACTATTTGATATTGTGTTATACTTATAACCTATATTAATTTCTTATTAATATTCCTCTTATTTATCACTTTCTTAATCTTATAAATATTCATATAGCACTTAAAATCTTATGCATTAAGTTTATTTTCTTGATCCCTATAAGTTACTCTAATCTTATCACTTTAACTTGCTCGTCTTTCTAGAAATGATGTTAGTATAAATTTGAATTTTGGAACAACCAAGTTATAAATCGTATAACTTTAGGTTATGAAATTGAGTCCATATGTAAGGGCAAATACTAATTATTCATGTCACATAATCATATACAACACATCCTATGTATCCAAACCATGTATTAACTCTATCAAGTCTTGTTATCATTAACATGCCATTTCTTATTCGTAATTAGATACAATTCCTATTTGCTATTACATTGGCACACTAATTTACTTCTATCTCATGCATATATTACTTACCTATGTTTATGAATTCATAATCCATTTATTTTAACATGTATGAAGTCATACATATCATTACAAGGTTAAGCAAAAATTAAGTAGATGAAGGAATACACATTAACCGATATAACCATAGTAAGTCATCACATTGCTTAAGTACAACTACTTATATCTAGGATTTCATTAATATAATCATAAAATACTCTTTCTTTCCATATCATGCTTTTCCCATATTATATGTTGATACAAATAACATATAAGTAAAATCAAGTAAAACATATGGCTATAAGATCATGTATTCATCAATATAATTAGGATTAAAACATCCATGAGGTGCTAGTTCATATGCAAAGTCTATAGGTCTAGTAGGCTCATTTGATACTAGAATGCTAGTTACATAATTATAATGTAACCTCTTTTTTACTATATGTTTTCCATATACAATATAGGAATTTCATATAACATTATGAAAATCACTTTAAAGACTATCATGTTTCATTTCCTTTAGCTTTACATAAGACATCTTTACTTTGCATTAAGCCTACATTATTTTATAGAAGTGGATAATAGGTTACATGATAAAGATAGTACCCGAAGGTATGAATAAGATATAAGAAGGTATTAATATCTAGACCCAAATGGGTTGATCAACATGATATTTAGAACCAAATGGGGTCAAAATGTATTATATTTTATGACCTAAATGGGGTTAAGTTGCACTATACTGTGACCCAAATGGGGTTAAACTGTACTTTAACTTTAAGACCCAAATAGGGTAACAATATACTTTAGCTTTAAGACAAATGGGGTCAAACTATACTTTAGACCAATCAAGTGAACCAAAATGGGTCAGCTACAACCCAAATGGGGCTGTTTATGATCCAAATGGTACCATTTATGACCCAAATGGTGTCAAAACTATACTTTTATAGCTGCAGGTCAGCCTTATTGGCATTCCATCTATCAACATCCTATACACAATGCAAGTAATTAAATCTCTTAATTATATCCCTCTTTACTTTATTTTAACTCTTTTCAAACATATACATATATGTACGTGCATACTCATGTGTAACTATATAGAAGGTAATCATATAGCTATTCATGTATAACTTTTATATAAACATGTGATCAAGTACACTATTAAGTATTGCTATTTTGTACTTGTAATTAGTTCAAGGCATGTAGTTCTTTCACATTTGGATTGTGATGATAGTTAACATCATGCTATATTGAATTTCTTTAATCAAATGATGTGTATGAACACGTTTATAACATATTTACATTTGTAGTATACAAATACAATTAGAAACACTTAACATCATGTTTGTATGACCATATATGCATATATTTACTTTACTATCATTCTTGTATGATATATTCATTGCAACTATAATTCTATGGAAACATTATATAGGTACATTATCATTTTACAATCGCTCATCTATACACACATATGTATGTATATAAATATATGATCATTCTATCATGTATTTGTATAATACCTTTAAATATAGCAATTTTATAATATCATACTGTCAAAATATAATATAATGGCATAAGCATTCATATACTATTTCACGTAGGAAATCATGGTCATATAAACATGTTATTTTTAGTTTCATAGTTATCTTTACACTTTAGAGTTAACATTCTTTTCCAAATTTATAGAGCATTGTATAATCAATTCCCCTCATTAGATCACTTTAAAATCATTAAATTACACTCTATAAGACTTACAACATCAAAGGTGTAAGGACCCAATTTTGTCCCTAGAAGGATTCATATGTATTTTAAGGTATTAAGGTATAATGAACTATAATTAGATTATGTTTTTAAAGTTAAAAACCTTAAGGATTAATTGCTTAATATGTTTAAGGGTAAAATAGTCATTTTATAGTGTGTATTATTGGTATAAAATTATAAATTATGGGTCAATTCAAATATAAAAAAAGTCTGATGGGGTGTATTTGTAAATATGATTAAGGATAAGGATTTAGGAAAAATTGTTGTGGGCCACTGTTGATGTCACCTTTGACTTAAACTCACATACAAGCCTTGTATTTAAGAGGGAGTTTGGAGTCTTAGGAGCTGGCCATTTTCTTCCAAAAGAAGAAGAAATACTTCCCTCTCCTTTCTCTCTCTAACAAAAATCTGCAACTTTCTCTTCTCTTTTTACTCTCTTTCTCAAAAGCTATAATCTTCCTCTTCTCCCTCTTGTAAACTTGACCCTTTCCACCCAAGAACATTATCTCCACTTCCTAGAGTATGCATGTGTGGAAGGCTGGATTAAAGTTGGTTTTAAGGATGCAGGCTAGTAAGAATATTGGAAAAGGAAGAAGTGATAAAAAGGAAGATTTGAAGGATGATCTTTGGTTGTATGTTCAGGTTTGGGAACTCTAACTATTATGCATGTGATTATTTGTAATGATTTAAGGATAGTGAGAGATAAAGACTTGACTAAAATGAAATTTGGATTATGTAACAAGTGTATTAAGATGGATGCTATGCATGTCAATTTAGTTTAAGAGCTTGGAATTTGCAGTTGCATTTTTTTCAATTTCTACATGTATTCCTTTTGAAATTCATCTTAATGGGATGAATGAGGATTAAATAATATTAATAGCAAAGGGATTCTTTAATTTGAATAAAGTATTTTAAGAAATTAGTTTTATTAATTAATGCATTGCATGTAATGAAGTTAGTTTATTTACTAAATTAATATGAAGTTTGATGATTTTTAAGGGGTGGAATACATAAGTTTATAAAATTACAATGTTGGAAAAATTGATTAACTATAAGCGTGGATTGTTTGTATAACTGATTTTTGAGTTAACCAGGTAATAGCAGAAAATGCAGGTTTTGATCTCTTTTGGTAGCATGGAAGCACTTGGCCGAGTGCCATAAACACTTAGCTGAGTGCCATAAATACTCAGTCGAGTGCCATATGCACTTAACCAAACATGTAAGCACTCAACTGAGCACTACAAAAACTCAGCCGAGTGGATTAGTAACTCTCCTAAGTGAAAAGCCACAATTTTGTCTAGTTCAACTTCCTTTAATATGCTATAAACCCAATCTTAATAAAGTCATAATAAATTATTTTTGCAAAGGTTTCAATGTATCATATTTAGTATAGATTTCTTAATTACTTAAGCTTGAAAAATGATGGCATAGGAATATAGGAACTTATGGTAAATTAATAGTGAAATTATATTATAAAATTATATGAAATAGTGTTTAAAACCATAATGTTAACTATTTAAGGATTTTTATTTAATATTCTTTGATAATTAAAGAATATTGAATGCATAATCTTTGATCTATCATGTTTATAGAAGATTAACCAAAGAAATATTATAGTATTTGCTTAATGGAATAAGAAAGATGCTAATAAGTAAATTCTAAGGTAGATTTTCAATTAGGAGAGGAGTATACATTTTTTCTAAAACTTATATGAATAGGGTATTGGAATCTTATTGTTAAACCATATTTGAACTTATATAGCAAGTGCTTGAACATGGAGATCATATATTACTTATCGTAATGGCTTAATGTATAAGTTATGGATAGGGGTAAGTCTAACCTTGATTATTTACTTGCTTTGTGAATGTACATAGGTATTTTTGTATCGTATGGCTATAAGTGTTGGTAAATAGTCATGGAGCTATAATTTTACATGAGATTTGTGCATATTGAAATGTGTAGAGATTGTTAGAGAGTATGCCCTAAAGTCCATGTAAAAGGGATGTATTTCATATGTATGAATTCATATTCTTAATAAAAAACATCATTCATTTATTTATGCTATGTTTAAATACATGAGTTTGTAAATCTTAAATTAATAAATGAAGTCGTAGATATTATAAACATAGTGCAAAGGCAATCATGAAAGTGTTCATGATGTGAGGTTTCTATTGCATGTAAATGTGTTAATATCTAAATATCCCTAGTCATAGGATTAACAAGATAGGATATTATTAATTTGGACATACTAGCACATGTTATGCGTCTTGAATGGTTCAAGCAGTGGTTTTTATAACTGTGATTATGGAAGATAATCAAAGCTAACATGTGGATGCTTGTTAGAAGAACAAGTTCATTAGAGACCTGCAAAGAGAATCCTCATATGGATATTAAATCTATGTCAGTGAGGAATCTCTTTATAGTGGTTGTGCAAGTATCCTTAGACTTGAGATCACCAAAGTTATCTTAAGTAGCAAGTGGTATACTTTGACTCCATAACTGATTACTTCCAACTGTGGGTGAACATAGTTAGGAGGTTATATATATCATAACCTACTTGAAGATAGTTGAGTGATTGACAAAGGATTCACCATACAAAATTTATTAAGGGAAGTTATCTCGCATGATTCTATAATTGCCCTGTTCAGAGAATCTCTAGCCAGAGTAATATGCCAAGATGGATAGGGATCCATGAAGGCCATTTTAGGAACAATAGTTAAATTAATAGAACATACATAATTAGATTTATATGAGTTGATAGAAATCCATACTCAGAATCTAATTAAGATAAAAGTGTTGAAAGGAGTAATTGCATGGTAACTGTTTCTATGGAAGGGTATAGTCAAATCACTTCACTTTTTTGACATTTGGGTAGTCATGATGTCTAGCTAGAGGCTGCTCATGATTTGTATAATAGTGTATCATAAATATCAATAGGGATTGATAAAATGATTTAAAGAAGTTTAAATCATGTGAATTTTGAATAGAACTTATAATTACATATTATACTGCCAATATGGTCTAGAACCTAGTAGGTCACACACATATAGAGTAACAGATAAAATGGTAAAATGAAAAGGATCATAATATTTGATATTATTATGGGAGGAGAGAAATGAATAAGAGAATAATTAATTAAAGAGTTTAATTAATTATGATCAAGTAGAATTGTTCGCATAACTTTTTAGAAATATTCTATGAAATGGACCTAATTAAAATATTGTATTTCTTAATTAATTATTATTATTAGACTATAAGTATTATAGGGCTAGTATAATAATTAATAAATCCATTGGAGAAATTATAGAGGCCTAAAGAATAGATTTTTGAGTGCAAACCCTCCAGAGGAAGGGTTTCACGACAACTTCAGATAGAAGGCCTTAGAGGCCTAATTCTTGTACCAAAATAAATTAAATATATTTTATAAGTGTTATGGAGGCTACATTTTTAATTTGGATTGATTTGGAATTTATTTGGGTGATTAAATCCAAGTGTATGCATAAAGGGCCTAGTTTATGGGTTTTGTGCATGGTCTTTTGTGAAATGACTTAAATTGGATTTAATTGAGCCCAAATAAATTATTAATAATTCCATAAGCCCATTTAATATTTTTCCAGAAATTTTAAAGAGCCCAATCCCATTATGAAGTTGGATTTTTAACCTAACTATAAAAATCCAAGTGATAGGGATTTTAGGGTTAAGTGAACAATTAAGAGAAAAGAAATTCTCTCTCTCAAAAAACTCTAGCCGCCACTCCCTTGCTAGCATCAAAGGGAATTCAGCCAGCCTTGTGGTTCCTCCATTCTTGGTTCATTAATTCCTTCTTTAGTGTGGATTACTAATTGAAGATGATGTTCAACTTTAGACACTATGGTTTGCAACAATCTGATGAGAAAGAAATCAACTGTTCAACAAAAATTAAAGGTGAATTTTCTTATTCTCATTAATATTTGTATTGTAAATTCATGGCAAGATCAGATCTAGGGGTTAAAAATTTTAAATTCCGCTTATGTGTGTGATGCATGTAACCGATAATTCCAAATATGGTATTAGAGCCACAGTTTTGCCATGAATCTACAATTCTATATTTTGCGAAAGAGTTTTTATTTTTGAGTTATTTATTTCATGAACTTTAAAACATCAGATTTGATTGTTCATGAATGAGAAATATTGATTTCTGGATGTATGTGATCAAATATAGAAAATGAAAAATAAAAACGATTCTTTTGAGAAAAGAATTATGGTTTTGGCGTGTAAGGTTTCTATTTTTCAATAAAAGTTTTAGGGGCTGTTCTAAATTAAATTTTTATTGATCCACTCTAAAATTATTTTTATGATAATTTATGTGTTTAATATGTGATATTAAGCCAAGGATCAAACAAAATTAAAATCAAACAAGTTTTGCAAGAAAACTAGTTTAGTCGAAAAGTTCGATAAATTGGTATTCTTTGTGTGTTCTTGGTGAGTTAATTTTTAGAACGATTTTTAATCTTTTAAATCTGATATATCTGATATATTAATATGTTTTTAATTAATTGAATTAAATAAAATAGGTCTTGAATTAATTTTAATTCATTAAAACCACTTAATGGGCTTAATTATATTTACGTACTTGATTTAAATTAGTAAATGACTTGGTGGGCCCAAGGAGCTGATTTAAATTAAATATTATAAACTATAATTAAGTTTATTAATGGGTTTTAAGGGCTGGAGTGGGCTTGGCTCATTTCAAAAGGCTCAAATGGTCCAATAGACACAAACTAGTTTGTGTGTGAACACATTTTGGGTTTAAATTTTTGGGTTTTGGCCTACCCTTTGTTTTAAGCCCAAAATTAATTTTTTAATTATTTAATATGATAAATTAATTAAATAATCAATTGATAATTAATTAATAATCAATTGGATTGATAATTAAGGTAAGAACACATTCATGCAAAAAGGTTTTCTAAAATGAAAGTTTCCAAAATGAAAAAAGTTTCCTAATTTGATCACATTATTAAAATAACTCAAAAGTATGTTTCAAGAGTTAAAACAAAGTTAGTAATCCATTATACGTTTTACTTTATACATTAGAAATGCATATAAGGGTGTATGATTGGCATGATAGATAGTTGTGGACCAGGCCCAATGTGATTGAGTATAATGCATGTTTCGGCCCAATGAGGACTTTCATGTCCAGGCCACTTGTTTTTGGTTTGTGTTTCTTTTTCAAATTGTAATAATATAACTAGATTACTTAGATTAGAATTAGGGATAGAGATGGAGACCACTATCAAGGAGCAAGATGGGTCGGATGGAGATCTAACAAGATTGAAAATAATGTGATTATTTTTTTTTACTTATTTGAATCATGCATATTACGTAGGTATGACCTTTTGATTTCCCTTTTAGCTCGGAAAAATCAATATAGTAAAGTCCATAACTATACCATATTTGTATTATTATAATTATGTGATAGATATAAGATGTATACTAATGTATGCCAACCATGTATGATGAGACTTAATTAATTAAAATCACTCAAACAAATACTAAGTTATATAAGCCTTCCATTAATTGGAGGAGAACTAGAGTTCTTTATAGTGTGGGTTTTTGCCACAGTCAAGCTCACATTATATCGAATATGCTCGAATCTAATTAAATAGGTCATCTTAGCTATCCCATTAGCTTATTGACCACAATCAAGGATAATTGTTCTAGAGGTAAGATTAGGGAATGCATATATGATATGCATGTATCAATAGTTGATAACATAATGATCCAATAGTTGTGTAGAGACACAATTGGTATAGAGATACATATCTTTCAAGGGTATGGAGTTTGGCTTGTTGACCATAGTCAAGGTCAAATTACATATCAAGGATTGGATATTGGCCCACTAAGAAAACCATTGGATTTTCTCGGATTATATAGTGAGGGCTATTCATTTACAATAAAATAGTAGGAGTAAATAGATTAATTAAAGACCTAAGTAATGCATACATATATATATATATATGAACATACTCTCATATGTTTTCTTTCCACATCTAGGTCATCATTATGAGCACATGAAACTCTTTATGAATTACTGTATACTTTGACATACACCTAACGTGCTCGTAACAGGGTGACAAGTATGGGTATGCTTGGGTATACACTGATCCATGTTAGAGATTATGAGAGAAGTGAAGGGATTACACCGATAGATAAGAAAGAAAATATCATCGGCTATTTGATCAGTGAACTAAGAAGTGTATGGTTATACCAAGATGAAATAATAAGTAATCATTATTTATCTGAGAGTTCAGTGTCACTGGAATATCAAGAAAGGAATTAATATATATAAGGATGACTAATTCCATGCCGTATATTAATTCTGATCTTTAAGGGTAAGAGACTATGCAAAATTGCATTAGGTCACTAAATATCATTTGCATTTTCATTTAATTTGGAATGCTATAATATCTTGCTAGAGAATATATATAGCATTTTGATTAATTTATTAATTCATTGCCAATATAACACTACAAAAAAATTGTCAATTAGCGACTACAATTAGCGACGGCCTTATTTTCGTCGCAAATTTTGCTACGAATTCGCGACTGTTTTACATTTTCGTTGTGGGGAGGATATTTTTAATTTTTTTGCGATGAATTAGCGACGGAATGAATAAACAGTCGCTAATAATTGGCGAAAAGTATACGCACCATGTTTTGCGACGGAATTAGCGACCCATATCTACGTCGCTAAATTTTATAATTTTTTATTCATTAAGTTATTTCCAGAAAATTTAGCGACGAACATTTTAGTCGCTAATATTGGAAGGAAAATATAGTTTTTTTAAATTTTACTCACATGATTTATGTATAATTTCAAGTAATTTTAATACATACCACATGAAATGAATATTTTATTTTGTAACAGAAAATTATAAAGTATTTTATAAGTTCATAATACTTTTTTATCAATTATACCAAAATCTAAAGTTATTTATTTAGAAAATTTACATTTTTAATAATAATAATAAACTAATTGTTACTATTATTATATAATTTCATAATGAAGATTAATAAAAATAAATATTTATAAAATAGTAATATAAAATTTATTGTTTTATTTAAATTAATAATAAAAAAATTGTTATTTATTTTTATTTTATAAAATTTAAATCAAATATTAAATGATTAAAAATTATAATGATTTTTTATCAATTATCCCTAAATCTAAACTTATTAATTGAAAATTTTACATTTTTAATAATAATAATAATAATAAAGTAATTGTTATAGTTATTATATAGTCACATTATGAAATATTGAAAAAGATAATTTCAACTACCTTTCATGAGATAGACCCATTTAAAGATTTTGTTCTCAATAATTAATACATATAAAAAATTATAATAAGTAAATATATATTATATATAATTATAGTTATATTTATATATATTATATAAATAACTGAAATAATTAAACCATAAAAACCAAACAAACTGAATAAATATAAAAATAATTCTCGTTTCAAAATTATCAAATTAATGTTGTTCACAGCAATTCAATTTTTCAATATAATGAAACTTTATCTTGTTTAATGAGAATTAATTTTTTTGCTTGATATGTATTTAATATGTGTACATAATATATTTATGGATAAAATTAAAAAACTTTATATAAATGTATTTACAAAATTATTCCCAATTTAACAGATATTCTAAAATAAAATAGGGATATTCTAAATTGGTCATTAGTCGAATAGAATTTTGATTCAAGTATTTTTGCATTTTTAAGGGTTTGAAGAGAAAATCAATCTTGATACAGAGTTGGTACAATGTGAATGTAAAGCCCCGACTTTGAATTGATTGAAAATATTTTCTAATTCGTAAAATCATATTTTGATTCAAGTATGTAGGGGAATAATTTTTCAAAAAATTAGGACGATGAAGGATTTTTGTCTCAAATTTTGAATTAGTGATTTTAAATTAAAATATGTTTTCCTAATAAATCATAAAGTAAACATATAAGATAAATAAATAAAAAAATCGTGACTATAAGATTTTGTGGCCACAAATTGAATATATATATATATATAAACAAAATAACTCTAGATATTTTGGGTCTCAGAAGTGACCAAAAAAAAGGAAGTTGATTAAGTCCTTGGAAATTTAGGGACTAACATTGTGTGGCCATAAATTGTAAGAAAAGGAAAAAAAAGAAGATTGGGAATGGCAGAAAGAAGAAACGCAAGGGTTGGCGTGGTGTCGCGTCGCCTAGATTGCCGATCAATGGCACCGATTCCCATCATTTTTTCGACCACCGTTGGTAACTCCCATCGTCGGCCTATTTTCTGATCACAACGTCGTGTTCCTGCGTCCCTCATAGTAAAACCAAAACTCTCTCTCCTTCATTCCGATGAGTCACAGCTACAAATGGTTACACCACCTCTACCAGTTGATTCTCAGTGGCGAGAGGTACTTTTCGGTACCATCCACCTTTTCTCACTCGCCGGCGATTGGTAGATCGGAGAGGAGAAGTCATCACCGATTTTTACGAGATTTTGACCAACCATGGCAGTGTTAGAGAGCGTGACCACCGGAAATGAAATATGGGGATCCTGATCTACAAAGTGGTAGTGTCAGATCATCGCCGGTGGAGCTCCGATCACCGGTCCGACGAAGCTCCGGTGAGCATCTCCTTTCCCATTCTTGAATTGGTCCTTTCCTGCGTGTATAATATGAGCTTATTTGATCCTTCTCCCCCTTTGATTTATTTTCCAGAGTCATGCTTAGTCATACCTATACTTTTGCATGCTTTCAGCAAAACAATCTTTATAATATTCGGACACAGAAGTATCAATCAAGGATAAGAGCTCTCAAGGTACTTGCATCTGGGACCACAGAAGAATTTGAGGTATTTGGAGTGGTGGTATTGAGTATTGGTTTAGGTTTTTGAGCTTATATTTGCTTAACTGATTTGTGTCAAATTTTGGAATTGAACAAGTGTTACTGTCACAAATGCAGCAGATAAAGGTGTGGTTATCATCTTACCTTTAACTTGTCAATGCACTGTGGATTTCCATAGTTATGTTGCTTTACTGATTTAATTTATATAAATGTCCATTTCCAACTTCCAAGTATAAAAAAGGGAAAACATGCAATTTTCTTTATTGCTGAATACCGCTAGTTGATTGTTTATGGCAAAGAAGTGCATCTCTTCCATGAACTTCTCCAACGCTTGTATTATTTATTGTGAAGGAAATGTAGCAGACCTCTTTCAGCTGGAGCTGGTAGACTTTCAGCAATTTTTTATTGCCAAATACCGCTAGTTGATTGTTTGTGGCAAAGAAGTAGACTTATATAATTAGTATTATATATTGTTTTAATTTTGGATATTAAATCATTGTAAAAATGTATGTCTTATAATGAAAGGTTATGGTCTTTCAATTTTAATTAGCTTTTCAAAATCAAGTTGGTAGTGGTTATATATAATATACAACTACCTCTTCTAGCATATAAATAGGCATTAATTTAATTTATAATGAATTAACAATCATACAATTACTACTTGCTCTCTCTTATTCCTCTCTTTCAATTTCCACTCTTACTATTATACTTTGTTCATGTTTCATCATCGTTTGGTTGAGTTCTTATTGTAGAGGAAATCAAAAAGTGGAATTTAATTTGATTTCTCATTTCAGCATCATGTTCTGGGGATGGAACTTCCATTAACCATTTGCACCTAATGGTAATTGCAGAGGAAATCAAAGTTGCAATTTTGATTTCTCGTTTAAGCATTGTAATTTTTTTTGTTATTTTTGGATATTATTTTTCATGTCTGAGTTTGTATAATCTGTAACTTCTCCTGGAACGATGTCATGGGCCAGTGATATTTTTGCTTTTTCTTTTTCTATTTATTTGTGTAAACCTTTCTATTCTCATCTAGTTTCGTGTTTATCAAATCAAAGTTTAACATTACTCTTAATCTTGATGTTGATGTGAAGATATTTGTTTTTCTTAACATGCACACCCTTGGGATTTGAAGCACAACCCAACCAAATGGGCTAGCTATCCCTGATGCTAGCATGCACTCTGTTGAACTACTGCTGCTGGACTTGCATGCACTTAGCTAGATTTAAAATTGACAAACTTGATGAATTGATTGGCTATTTTCCAATATTTGTTTCTTATAGGCCTGAGAGATCCTTGGCTGATTCCATCTTTTTAAACCATAGATATTTCATATTCATAGTAATTATTACATTCACATTTTTTATTCTAAGTGCCATAATTGGTTTGTTGCTTGCTTCATTGGAGCTTTTATGCATATTCATAGTAAACGGTTGAATTTGCTGAAGACTAATGCCAATTGCATGAAAAGTGGTACAAAGTCACATAGGAGTGATTCCAATTCTCCAAAGAGGCATTCTGTTGGGATTGATAATTTGTTATGTATTGCAGTACCATGGCTTGTAGCAGCAAATCCAGTAAATTATTGCCGACCCTGCGAGCTTTCTTGTGTGGAAGCATTATCTGCAACTCTAATTATCTGGTGCTCAAATTTTCAACTCAATCTTTCTTGAAATGGTTATTATGTTGATTTCTACGCTTGTACATGTTCAAGTAATAATTGTTACTAGCTAAGCTTTAATTATGAAGTTCAGGTTATATTAAGTAATAAGCAGAGTTTGATGAAATTAATTGCATCATTGTCTTATTCTGGTAATAGGTAGAGTTTTATTATATCTACTGAAATATTATTCATGATTTTTTATAAATTTAGTTGTTTTGTCAATTGCTACTGTAGATTCTCCTATGAATTGTGAATTTGAGGGAAAACAAGCTCATCTATGCAACAAAGGAAAGTCTGAAAATTGATTGAAAGTGAAGATGAGAAGCAGGAGAAGGAACAATTGTTGATGTTATTTAGGATGATATTATTAGTATTTGTTGTATTTTTTTAAGAGAGATTGTTTGATGACATTGTATGATTTCAATTACTTTTATCAAACATTATGTATGATTTCAATTATTTTTATATATGTGTTTTGGAATATATTATGTTTTGGAATAAATATATAAATATATATGTGTATGTATGTGTGATCAATAGTGTGTATAGGATGAAAATTAATAAATACTGCAACAAAAAATAGCGATGGATTCGCGACAACAACTGTCGCTAATATGTAAAAATAAGAATTTCACAAATAATTAGCGACGAAATTAGTGATGGGAATTTTTCGTGGCAACCTGTCGTTATTAATACAATAATAATTAGCGATGGAAAATTTAGTCGCTAATTATTATTATTATAATAAAGGCGACTAATTATGAATATAAATTAGCGACAGAAAAAAAATTAACGACTGATTTGGAATTCCGTCACTAATATATTCTCAACTGGCCTTTTAGCAATTGTTCGTCGCGGCGTCGCTAATTTGTTTTAGCGACGGAATTTTGCAAATTAGAGACGGAATTGTTCATCGCTAGCTGACAGTTTTTTGTAGTGATTAAATGGACCTATAGGATCGTACATAAAGTATTGGGCTTAAAATATTTAAATAAAGTATTGGGCATTAATTTGGGCTTTTAATTAAAGTCAAATTAATGTTTGTAATGGGTATTAAAATTGCTAATTGGACCTTGGTCCATTGGAGAGGGAAATTCAGCCTATGTAGATTTAATTTCAATTAATTAATTATCTTAGATTAATTAAGTTAATTGAGTATTAAATCCTAAATTTTATTTGAATCAAAATAAATTAATTAAATGGGAGATAATGTGACCAAAAATTCAAGTTAGAATCCTAAGGAATTTCGGCAACAATAAATCCATAATAAAGTGATTTGTTTTGATTAAATGTCTTATGTTTATTTTAAATTAATTTGAATTTAAAATTTAAAGGAATTTGATTTAATATATGTTACTTAATTAGGAAGTGATGGAGGTTGAATTTACTACCTAAAGATAGTAAATTTCGGTATTCACACTTGACCTAAACAAGAGATATATATTTATGAACCAAAAGAAATAAAAACCCTAGGCGTTTTTTGCTCTCTCTCACTCTTGGTCGAAATACACAAGGGGAAAGAATTCTTTCTTGTTCTCTTGTGTTGTTGGTCAGCAATAGCGACCTAAAAGAAGAACAAGATAAGATCTTGTGGCTTCAATCCATTCCCATTGCCAAATATTTTAAACATTGAGCTAGCACTCTAAGTTTTAAGCCTTCCTTGCAATTGTGTGTGTGAACATAGAGAGGAGTGGTGTAAAGGCTATTTCTTTGGCATTGGTGATCAAGATCTAAAGCATATAAGTTCAACTTATTTGCTGGTCATCATCAAAATCAAGATTTAAAGTGCATCTAAGATTGTAAGTTTTTAAACCCTAAAATTGCATGTTTTTTATTCTTGTTATGGATTGCCATGGTATGTATGATCAATTTTATTATTTTTTTGCTGCATGATCATCATGTATATGCCATGTTATATTCCATCAGTGGTATCATAGCCTAAACATGATTATTTTAGTGCTTTAGATGCATTAAATATTTATTCAAAAATCGTTCATTTAAAAACATGCAATGCTGAAATTTTATGTTTTGAGTTTTTTGCATTGTTTTGGTGTAAAAATGATTTTAAATTATTAGATAGGTATTATAATTATTATGAAATGTTAATATACTATCCTAAGATATTCTTAGAGTTGTTCATGGTCGGATTTGATTATAAATACCTGATGGTATATGTTAATCTTGAAACTAGATACGTGCTAGTTTGTAACTGATTTTTAAAGATTAATAATAGGTCTAGACATATTTTAAATTTGGTTTTAATTCTGGTCCATGACAATTTAATTGATTAATTTTAAAATCACTTAAAACTATGACTAGTTTGTGTTTGTTGCATATTTAACCAATATTGTTTGTTTTGTTTTGATTAAAATGGAAAAAACACATTTAGATCAGTTCTGAACAAAACCTTAACTCAATGTTTATGACCTTATTTAAATTATTAAATGGCTCATAAAATCGTTTTAAGTGTTTGTGCATTTTTGTGGTATTATATGAGCATTAAACAACTAGTTTCATTGTTGTTTGTTTGTTTAAGTATGAATGTCATGTATGATATATGTTCTTTATGATTTTATGTTTTAATTCATGTTGGTACATATTATATGTATTTTTAATATTTATGGGCTATATGATATAAAATTAAAAATGGCAAAATTGGAAATTATACTTGAGTTGATTTATAGCACAAATCTAACTAGTTAGTGTTTTGGGCTTTTAAGAGAACTTATTCAATAAGAGGATTTAGTTAATTGGGCTTTGGCCCAGGCCCATCATAGGGTCTTCTCTTAAAAGTTCAAGTACACAATTTCCATTAATGGGCTTGGCTAAATTAATTAAAATTGGACTTTGTTTTATCCATGAATGTTATGTATATTTATTTGCTTATTTTGTGTGATGAATGGATATGCATGGTGCATTCATGGGCCTTGGGTTTTTGTAATTAAATATGGCCTACGTGCCATTATATATTATTGTAAAAGTTTCATTTATTTCTTGGTATAGAATTTATTTGAAGACTTTGTAAATCAAGATGAAGCCCATCGGAGTAGAGAAGCCCAACTCGAAGATTCTTATGTAATAGTATAGAATCTTAGTTATAAGTTTTTGGGCCCATGTTTGTCACGCTTTACTTTATGCAATTATATATATATATGCATGCTATGAATGGATGACAAAATGTATGCCATGTAAGCCATAATAAAATGAATCCCTAAAATAGTAAGTCTCAAAGTTGCCTTCCTAATTCGAAACATGTCAAGGCATCGATCATCGATCACGTAGACTAGGAGTCCTAGATGCGCCCGATTATCTTTATGAGGTATGGGTTGAGAATGTAGGTTGGACTTAACATGGAAAGGGATGCCCGAACCTAGGCAACTAATAAATGGGTTTGTACTATAACATCTTATGATGTTAGCCCATTTGATCCAAGAATCATGTACGAGACATGATTGGAGTTTTCCTACCTAAGTAACTTAACTTGTTAGGTGTACAAGCTCAGCTTAACTAATAAGTTGTTGTGAAAAGTGTATCTTGACCCATATTAAATCACTAACGCGAATTATTTAAAGGGATATTAATTTGGTTTGTGGGATTATAAATAATACCTTATTTAATCTTGCTAAGTTTTTATTGTAGATTGAAAATGGCTTCTTCAAACAACAACTTTTCATTGCGATCAGTCCTGGAAAAGGACAAACTGAATGGAACCAATTTCATAAACTGGTCTCGAAACTTGAGAATTATTCTTAAGCAAGAGAAGAAGTCGTATGTTTTGGATGCACCCTTGCTTGAAAAATCTGCTAGGAACGCCTCTGCGGTTCAAAAGGAAACTTTTGAGATTAAGAAGAGTGACTTCAATGATGTGACCTATCTGATGCTAGGCACCATAGTGCCTGACTTACAAAAGCAATTCATGGACCAAGAGGCTTATGCAATCATGGTGCAGCTCAAGGAGATGTTCCAAGAGCAAGCTCATCACGAGAGATTCGTGACGACAAAGGCCTTAATTTCTTGTAAGATGACTGTGGGTACTCCTGTTAGTACCCATGTACTCAAGATGAAAGGGTATCTTGATACTCTTGAGAAGCTTGAGGTACAAGTCCCGAAGGAATTGACCACTAACTTGGTCTTGGGTTCATTGATTGATGATTATGATTCATTTGTTATGAATTATAACATGCATGTAATGAACAAGACAGTCACCGAGCTTCATAGGATGCTTAAAAATGCTGAAGAAAACATTCAAAAGACTAATCCCGTGCTTATGGTTCAAGGGGACATTAAGAAGGGACCCGCTAAGGGAAAGGGAAAGTGAAAGGCAAAACCCAAGTATGACCTGGCTCGGCTCAAGTCAAATGGGAGTGCACCTTAGGCCTAACCCAAGCCCAAAGAAAAAAAGCTCAAGGAGAGCGAGAGCACATGCTTCCACTGTAACAAGATAGTGTATTGGAGGAAGAATTACACTCTCTTCAAGGAAGAACAAAAGAAAAATGGAGCCAAGGCGTCCATTTCTGGTATTTTTGTTGTTGAAATTAACCTTTCTATTTCTACCACTTGAGTATTGGATATCGGTTGTGGTTTTCACATTTGTTCAGATGTGAAGGGGCTAAGAAATAGGTGGTTACTTAGGAAGAATGAAGTGGACCTCTATATGGGGAATGGAGCACGAGTTGCTGCCATGGAGATAGGCAACTATCAACTCACTTTAACTTTCGGACTTTGTTTGGATTTGAAAATTTGTTATTATGTGCCTGCTATGAGTAGAAAGATTATTTCAGTTTCTTGTTTGGATTTGGATGGATTTGATTTTGTTATTAATAATGGCAATGTTCATATTCGTTGCCAAGGCATTTCATATGGCAATGCCATGTTGCAAAATGGCCTTTATATCCTTGATCTACAAAATAAAGAGTCCATATACAACATTTATACAAAGAGGGTTAAATCAAACGAATTGAACCCTACTTACTTCTGGCATTGTCGTTTAGGGCATGCAAATGAAAAATGCATTTCAAGACTCCAGAAATTTGGAGTGCTTAGGTCATTCAGCTTGGAATCTTATGACATATGCGAGCCATGTTTGCATGGTAAAATGACAAAAAGTCCTTTTAAGAAGAAAGGTGAGAGGACTAATGACTTATTGGAGCTAATATATACCGATGTATGTGGACCATTAAGTACACAAGCTAAAGGTGATTTTAGCTACTTCTTGACGTTCACAGATGACTTCAGTAGATATGGCTATGTCTATCTAATGAAGTACAAGTCTAAAACTTTTGAGAAATTCAAAGAGTTTAAGAATGAAGTAGAAAAACAACTTGGCAAAAGTATAAAAGCCATTCAATCAGATCGAGGTGGCTAATACTTAAGCCAAGAGTTTGACAGTCATCTGAAGGAGTGTGGTATTATTTCATAGCTCACTCCTCCTAGAACACCATAATGGAATGGTGTATCCAGAAAGAGAAATCGAACTCTGTTGGGCATGGTTCGATCAATGATGAGTCAAGCAAATCTTCCTATCTCTTTTTGGGGTTATGCATTAGAAACTGCTGCATTTTTACTAAACCGTACTCCAACTAAAGCAGTTGAAAAGACACCATATGAAGTATGGATTGAGAAAGAACCCAATATGTCATTTCTCAGGATTTGGGGCATTTAAGTACATGTTAAGAAATTAACATCTGATAAACTAGAGTCTAAATCCACTATCTACTTATTTGTGGGTTATCCCAAAGAAACAAAAGGATACTACTTTTACTCATAAGCCAAGAACAAAGTATTTGTTGCTTACAGGCTGTTTTCTAGGAAAAGGAGTTCCTTCTCAAGAAAGACAGTAGGAGTAAAGTAGAACTTGAAGAAATTCAAGCGCCACAAACTCCTATAGAGGATGAGTTGGAAATGGGATCAAGTTCATAACCAGTTGTAGAACAAGAACCCATTGCATAAGAACCTAGAAAGTTTGGTAGGGTACATTGGGAGATTGAGATATACGGATTTCTAATCACTGACGGTAACACTATTGAGTTAGTAGAACGTGAGGATCCTACTACCTATCGAGAAGCTATTGAGAGCCCAGACTCAAAAAATTGGCTTAAAGCCATGAAATCTGAGATGCAATCAATGTATGATAACCAGGTTTGGATATTGGTTGATCCACCAAAAGGTGGTAAGGTAATTGAATGTAAGTGGCTATTTAAACTCAAAGTTGATAAGACCTATAAAGGTAGACTAGTAGCAAAAGGTTTTCGGCAAACTCATGGTGTAGACTATGATGAGACCTTTTCGCCTGTAGTCATGCTCAAGTCCATTAGGATCTTGCTTGCCATAACTGCATATCATGATTATGAGATATGGCAAATGGATGTCAAAACTGCTTTCCTCAATGAAAATTTACTTAAGGATGTGTATATGACACAACCTAAGGGTTTTGTCAATCCCAAACATCTTAAGAAGGTTTACAAGCTTCAAAAATCCATTTATGGATTAAAGCAAGCATCTCAAAGTTAGAATCTTCATTTTGATGAGACAGTCAAAGAATTTGACTTCGTCAAGAACAAAGATGAGCCTTGTGTGTACAAGAAGGTTAGTGGAAGCATAATAGTATTTCTGGTCTTATATGTGGACGACATCCTTCTCATTGGGAATGACATTCCAACATTGTAAAAGGTTAAGCAATGGTTGGGGAAGTGTTTCTCAATGAAAGACTTAGGTGAAGCCGAGACAATACTTCGTATTCGGATCTATAGAGATAGATCGAATAGGATTTTGGGACTAAGTCAGAAAAAGTACATAGATAAAGTACTAAAGCATTTTAGCATGGGAGACTCAAAGAAAGGGTACATACCTTTGGCTTTGGGAGTTCCTTTAACTAAAGAACAGTGCCCTAAAATCAAAGAGGAAAGGGACAACATGAGTAGAATCCCATATGCATCTGTTATTGGATTTATCATGTATGCTATGTTATATAATAGGTTGGATGTTGCTCATACACTAAGTATAACCAGTAGATTTTAGCAATACCCTGGTGAGAAGCACTAGTCTGCTGTAAAGGGGATTCTAAAGTACCTACGAAGGATTAAGGATCACTTCTTGTTGTATAGTGGTCAAGAAGAGCTCATCATACAAGGTTATGCCCATGCTGCTTTTTAAACCAGCACTCAGGATTCAAGATCGCAATTTGGGTTTGTTATTATTTTGAATGGTGGTGTTGTTAGCTTGAGAAGCTCGAAGCAAGAGACCGTTGCCGACTCAACTACAGAATCTGAGTACATTGCAGCGAGCGAGGCTGCAAAAAAGGTTATTTGGATTAGAAATTTCATTTTTTGATTAGGAGTGGTCCTAAGCATCCTAGATCCATTAGAAATTTTCTGTGACAACAATGGGGACATCGTACAGGGTAAGGAGCCCCGATCACACCAGAAATCCAAACACATACTTAGGAGGTACCACCTGATCAGAGAGATCATTGATCATGGGGATGTCAAGGTTAGCAAGATAGCATGTCAAGATAATGTAGTAGATCCTTTGACGAAATAGTTGTGTCCAAATCTATACGAAGCTCATTTGAGAAGCATTTGGTCTTAGGGCTATGCCCAATTGGGACTAATGCTAGTAGGAGATTGTTAGTGTAAGCCCTATCCCCAATACATTGTTATAAAGCATTTAATTTAATAAATGAGGCATTTGTTTTATCTATTGTATTTCTGTGCATATCAATTGATATAACTATCCAAAAATGTTGTTTCAGTTTAAGTTATCATGTGTGAGGCATATGGTTGTAAGATCTTGAAATAATAAAGACTTCATTCTGAATATCCCTAGTCAGTCATTATTACAGGAATAACAAATGAATTAAGGTTTGTATGCTCTCTTTGATAAGTTGAGTCCTGTCTTACGGATCATAAGGACAAGAGTGTCAATCAGAGATTATAGATACATGTTTAGAACATGGTATCTGGATTTGATTCGTTCATGAGAACACTACATGGTACAAGTCATAAGTGTTTCTCATGTGCAAGTTTTGCATCGGAGTTCTTAGACCTAAAATCTCTATGAAACTCTTTATGAATTACTATGTACTTTGACATACACCTAACGTGCTCGTAATAGGGTGACAAGTATTGGTATGCTTGGGTATGCACTGATCCATGTTAGAGAGCATGAGAGAAGTGAAGGGATTACCCCTCTTGATAAGAGAGAAAATATCACCGACCACTTGATCAGTGAACTGAGAAGTGTATGGCCATACCGAGATGAAATAATAAGTAATCATTATTTATCTGAGAGTTCAGTGTGACTGGAATATCTTGAAAGGAATTAATATATATAAGGATAACTAATTCCAAGCCTTATATTAATTCTGATATTTAAGGGTAAGGGACTATGCAAATTTGCATTAGGTCACTAAATACCATTTGCATTTTCATTTAATTTGGAATGCTATAATATCTTGCTAGATAATATATATAGCCATTTGATTAATTTATTAATTCATTGCCAATATTAAATGGACCTATAGGATCGCACATAAAGCATTGGGCTTAAAATATTTAAATAAAGTATTGGGCATTAATTTGGGCTTTTAATTAAAGTCAAATTAATGTATGTAATGGGTATTAAAATTGCTAATTAGACATTGGTCCATGAGAGAGGGAAATTTAGCCTATATAGATTTAATTTCAATTAATTAATTATCTTAGATTAATTAAGTTAATTGAGTATTAAATCTTAAATTTTATTTGAATCAAAATAAATTAATTAAATGGGAGATAATGTGATCGAAAATCCAAGGTAGAATCCTCAGGAATTTCGGCAACAATAAATCCCTAATAAAGTGATTTGTTTTGATTAAATGTCTTATGTTTATTTTAAGTTAATTTGAATTTAAAATTTAAAGGAATTTGATTTAATATATGTCACTTAATTAGGAATTGATGGAGGCTGAATTTACTACCTAAAGATAGTAAATTTTAGCATTCACACTTGACCTAAACAACAGATATATATTTATGAACCAAAAAGAAATAAAAACCCTAGGCATTTTTTACTCTCTCTCACTTTTGGTCGAAATACACAAGGGCAAAGAATTCTTTCTTGTTCTCTTGTGTTCTTGGTCAGCAATAGCAACCTAAAAGAAGAACAAGATTAGATCTTATGGCTTTAATCCATTCCCATTGCCAAATATTTTAAACATAGAGCTAGCACTCTAAGTTTTAAGCCTTCCTTGTAATTGTGTGTGTAAACATAGAGAGGAGTGGCATAAAGGCTATTTCTTTGGCATTGGTGATCAAGATCTAAAGCATATAAGTTCATCCTATTTGCTAGTCATCATCAAAATCAAGATTTAAAGTGCATCTAAGATTGTAAGTTTTAAAACCCAAAAATTGCATGTTTTCAATTCTTTTTATGGATTGCCGTGGTCTGTATGACCAATTTTATTATTTTTCCACTGTATGATCATCATGTATATGCCATGTTATATTCCATCAGATTAGACAAGTGAGAATTATTCTCAGAGGTGAAAAGATTCATTATGTCTTGATAAAGATCCACCACCACTTCCATCAGATGATGCCATTGATGAGATTAAGGGGACTTATCGAAACTACATGGAGGATAGTGAAGTAGCAGCATATTTGATGCTAGATGCTATGTCCTCAGAGCTTCAGAAGCAACATGAGATGATGGA
Source organism: Excoecaria agallocha (assembly GCA_037975025.1). Taxonomy (NCBI): domain Eukaryota; kingdom Viridiplantae; phylum Streptophyta; class Magnoliopsida; order Malpighiales; family Euphorbiaceae; genus Excoecaria; species Excoecaria agallocha. Next base: position 100,004,327 of record CM075807.1, on the reverse strand, counting down.
TGCTAGAACCATCATTTTACATCTAGTGGAGCTTTATTCTTCTCTGGCTAGAACTGAGCAATATGAGATTGCTCGAGCTCTATTTAGCTGCAAAATGGTGGTAGGCACTTTGGCTGCTACTCACGTGTTAAATATGTATGGGTATATTGAGCATTAGAGTAGACTTGGCTATGTAATGGATAATGATCTATACATAGATTTAATCTTGTACTCGTTGGCTGCAAGTTATGCACCTTTCGTGCTTAACTTCAACATGCACAAGATCTAAGTAACCATTCCTGAGTTAATCAACATGCTTAAAACAGCTGATGGATCCTTCAAGAAGGATTCAAAAAGTGTCATGGTTGTTACATCTGCTAAAGGCATGAAGTAGAAGAAGAAAAAGATGACCAAGACAAAGCCAAAGCATGTTGGGGTTTCCAAGAAGAAGGTTTCCAAGAAAAAAGATCCCAAAGGAACTTGCTTCCATTGTGGAAAAGATGGTCATTGGAAGCGTAACTACGAGGCCTATCTAGATTCTCTTAAGGAGAAGAAGCAAGCTGATGCTTCTACTTTAGGTATTCATATGATTGAAATTAATACATATTCTATTGCTTCAAAACAATCTTTGGTATTAGATACTGGGAGTGGATCTCATTTGTGTAATGATCTACAGGGGTTTAAAAGCAGTAGAAGAGTTAGAAAGGCAAAAAAATGTCTACAGTCATCTACTTGACAAAACATCTCTACAATAGTTGTGGGGACTTATCATTTGCCTCATCCTAGTAGATTAATACTAGAATTAAATAATTGTTATTATGTTCCAGCTTTATCCAAAAGTATTATTTCTTTCAGTTGTTTATTGAACGATTATGACATTTCTTTAAAAGACAAATGTTGTTATATTTTTAAGAACAATATGTTTTATGCTAAAGCTATCATTGAGAATGGTATATTTGTTCTTGATTTAATTAAATAAGTGCATAATGTGGATACCAAGAGAATGAAACAAGATAATCTAAATACCTTATATTTATGGCATTGTCGTTTAGGCCATGTGAATGAGAAATGCGTGACCAAATTACACAAGTCAGGTGATTTGGGATCATTTGATTATGAATCATTTGATACATGTGAGTCTTGTTTATTGGGAAAAATGACAAAAGCTCCCTTTATTGTTAAAGGAGAATGAGCTAAAATGATTTTGGACTTAATACATTCAAATGTATGTGGTCGAATGACTACACATGCCAGAGGAGGTTACTCCTATTTCATTACTTTCATAGATGATTATTCTAGGCTTGGTTCATTCTAAGTCTATGTGTCCACAGACACTAGAGGATAGAGAGAGCATGAATAGAATACCATATGCATCTGTAATTGGTTATATCATGTATGGTATGTTATGTACACATCCAGATGTAGCATTTGCTTTGAGTGTCACAAGCAGATTCTAATGCAATTTTAGAGAGGAACACTAGGCGACTGTCAAGAATATCCTTAAGTACTTAAGAAGGACTAAGGATATATTCTTGGTATATGGGGAGGGCAGTTTGGAAGTAAATGGGTATACGGATGCCAGCTTCCAATCAGACAAAGATGATTGTAAATTATAGTCTGATTTTGTGTTCATAATGGGAGGAGGGGCAGTTAGTTAGAAGAGTTCCAAACAAGAAACAACTGCTAATTCCACGACAGAAGCTGAGTACATTGCTGCTTCGGAAGCAGCCAAAGAAGCAGTCTAGATCAAAAAGTTCATATCTGAACTAGAAGTGGTGCCTAGTATTGTTGATCTGATTCCTTTATATTGTGACAACAATGGAGCCATTGTGCAAACAAAGGAACCATGGTCTCATCAGCGATCCAAGCATGTTCTCAAACGCTACCATCTCATAAGGGAAATAGTAGCAAGAAATGATGTGAAAATAGAAAGGGTCCCCACAGGTGATAATATGGTGGATCCCCTTACTAAAACACTTTCCCAGATTAAGTATAATCACCATATAAATAACATGGGTCTAAGACATATGAGTGATTAGCTCTAGTGCAAGTGGGAGATTGTTAGAGAGTATGCCCTAGAGTTTATGTAAAAGGGATGTATTTCATATGTATGAATTAATATTCTTAATAAAAGGCATCATTCATTTATTAATGCTATGTTTAAATACATGAGTTTGTAAATCTTAAATTAATAAATGAAGTCATATATATTATAAACACAGTGCAAAGGAAATCATGAAAGTGTTCATGATGTGAGATGTCTATTGAATGCAAATGTGTTAATATCTAAATATCCCTAGTCATAGAATTAACAAGATAGGATGTTGTTAATTCTGACAGACTAGCACATGTTATGCTTCTTGAATGTTTTAAGCAGTGGTTCTCATAACTGTGATTATGGAAGATAATCAAAGCTAACATGTGGATGCTTGTTAGAAGAACAAGTTCATTGGAGACTTGTAAAGAGAATCCTCACATAGATGTTAAATCTATGTTAGTAAGGAATCTCTTCATAGAGGTTGTGCAAGTATCCTTAGACTTGAGATCACCAAAGTTATCATAAGTAGCAAGCAGTATACTTTGACTCCATAACTAATTACTTCCAACTGGAGGTGAACATAGTTAGGAGGTTGGGTATATCATGACCTACTTGAAGATATTTGAGTGATTGACAAATGATTCACCATCCCAAATTTATTAAAGAAAGTTATCTCGTATGATTCTATAATTGCCTTATTTAAAGAATCTCTTGCCAGAGTAATATGCCAAGATGGATAAGGATCCATGAAGGGAATTTTGGGAACAATGGTTAAATTAATAGAACATATATAATTAGATTTATATGAGTTGATAGAAATTCATACTCAGAATCTAATTAAGATAAGAATGGTGAAAGGAGTAATTGCATGGTAACTATTTCTATGGAAGGGTATAGTCAAACTAGTTGACTTTCCTGATATTTTGGTAGTCATGATGCCTAGCTAGAGGCCGCTCATGATTTGTATAATAGTGTATCATAAATATTAATAGGGATTGATAAAATTATTTAAAAAAGTTTAAATCATGTGAGTTTTGAATAGAACTCATAATTACATATTATACTACCAATATGGACAGGAACCCAATAGGTCACATACATATAGAGTAAAGGATAAAATGGTAAAATGACAAGGATAATAATATTTGATATTATTATGGGAGAAGAGAAATTAATAAGTGAATAATTAATTAAAGAGTTTAATTAATTATAATCAAGTAGAATTATTCGCATAAATTTTTAGAAATGTTCCTTATTATTATTATTATTATTATTGGACTATAAGTTTTATAAGGATGATATAATAATAATTAATAGTTCCATTGGAGAAATTATAGAGGCCCAAAGAATTGATCTTAGCGCAGAAACCCTTTAGAGGAACGGTTTCACGCCAACTTCAGATAGAAAGCCTTAGAGGCCTAATTCTTGGACCAAAATAAATTAAATATATTTCATAAGTGTTATGGAACCTACATATTTAATTTGGATGGATTTGGAATTCATTTGGGTGATTAAATCCAAGTGTATGCATAAAAGGGCCTAGTTTATGGGTTTTGTGTATGGTCTTTTGTGAAAGGACTTAAATTGGATTTAATTGAGCCTAAATAAATTATTAATAATTCTAGAAGCCCATTTAATATTTCTCCAACAATTTTAAAGAGTCCAATCCCATTATAAAGTTGGATTTCTAACCTAACTATAAAAATCCAAGTGATAGGGATTTTAGGGTTAAGTGAACAATTAAGAGAAAAGAAATTCTCTCTCTTAAAAAAACCTAGCATCAAGGGGAATTCAGCCAGCTTTGTGGTTCCTCCATTCTTGGTTCATTTATTCATTTTCTAGTGTGGATTACTAATTGGAGGTGTTCAACTTTGGACACTGTGATTTACTACAACCCTGTGAGAAGGAAAATCAACTGTTCAACAAAAATCAAAGGTGATTTTTCTCATTCTCATTAATATTTATATTGTAAATTCATGGCAAGATCATATCTATTGTTTAAAAAATTTAAATTTCACTTATGTATGTGATGCATGTAATCGATAATTTCCAATAGAGATAACATAAGAAATGTTGATCTTCATTTTTGCTATTGTCAATTGCGATAAACCTTAGTAAAATATTAAACAAGTATGATAATGAAATATATATAAGCATGATGACATATATTACTCTTATAATTATATGATAATTTATTTTATCATGTATTGATGAAAAATAAAAATGCTTTTAGTTAAACATGTTGATACTATTATGGCCATTAAAAAGGCATAAAAGATGGTTATGATGAACCAGAGAAAGGTATGCTTTCATAAAATAGCAAAGAACTGTATAAGCAAGATACTGAAAGAAACATGCTTGTTGATGAGTGTTATACTTTAAATACATGATAAGTTACATGTTTTTAAAGTGATAACTAGTGGCATCTTTATGTGTTTATGTGTTTTTAAATTAATTACAATTACCGATTGTCTATAGAATATAGATTAACTATGTTTGAATGTATAATATTGTCTTATTCACAAATTAATTTCATGTGAATAGTACATAATGTTATCTTTACAATTACTTAGATATATATAAATATGTCTATACCCCTATAAGGACTTTAAATGTTGATACTTATACTCTAATAAGTATAAGATATCAGTTTTACAAAATATTGATATATGAATAGGTATTAAATGACACACTGCTTATTGCTATACTGTTGCATATATGTAATTAAATATTAAAATATAGCATAGAAAGATAATGAAAAAAGGTCTTTTACCTGCATTTAAGTTTAGGTTATGGATAGATAGGCATGCCTATAAGGGTAATATGTATCTACGATTGTACTGAGACAGTCCCGTATTGGTCCTCTTGAAAGCTAAAATACCTTTAACCCCATTTGGGTTATAGAGTAATGTGCAATTAGATCCTGTTTGGATCATAACAACTCTATTTGAATTGTAAGCAACCCCATTCAGGTTTGCTTGATCGATCTATGTTATCTGTTCGGCCCCGTTTGGGTTCATGTTAATTGTTCATCCCCATTTAGGTCCATATTATTTGTTTGACCCCATTTGGGTCCTCCGTACTAGTGCCTTCAGATGACCTATTATATATTAGTGCCTTCAAGTGACCTATTGCACCTTTTGGTGCTATTGTATAACCTGTTATCCATATTTTAAGAAATGTACAGGCTTAGTAAAAAGTACAGAAATTTATAATTGACCTTCTTGTTAATATGTGATTTTATTGCTTAATATGGAAAAGAAGTTTCATACTTGTCTTATGTGTGGACTTATACAATACTAATATGTTATTAATCTTTGTGCTAGTATATTTTTAATTTCATACTATTAACATAATTAAATTTCAAACTTTAGACATTGGTATCAAGTTTTACATGTGTAATAGAACTATATTTTATTGCCAGCATTATTAATATATCATCATGTTCAGTTAATTGTTAAGCTTGGTAATTTAAAGATTATATACCATGATGTGTTGTTAGCATTTTTATTATATTATTATGTTAAATCTATGTTATATTGATACATGTTGAGTGTATGCATTGATAATTATTATGTGTAATTGTCCACATGTTTTATTATTTTCCACTAACCTTTATAGCATAGCACATATTATTTTATCCATATAGGTTATCGAGATAAGATTTCTTCTCAGGGATAACATCAGCAGTGGGTCAGCCAACACTAGAGAGAGTTTTAAAAGTATACAGTTTTTAGTTTGGTTAAATTTATGCTGAATTTTGTATAGTATTGGTAACCAAATATAAAGGGAAATATTGTAAGCTATAATGACTTATATGTAAATTAAGATTTGATAGTAAAATTTATCTTTGAAGGCTTAGATTTTCTACTAAATCTTTGTATAATATTGTAATATATCAAATAGTTCATTTGATTATAATTCAGTAATGAGCTATGTGAGTGGATAATTATATGTTATAGTAAAGGTTGTTACAAAAGGGTCATGCATGAGTGTTTTGGATATCATATAGTGGAAATTAGGGGCAAAAAGGAAGTGTTTTTTTCCGTGGTCACAACCATAGTTATGAGCATGACAAAAGGTGCATTTCATAACATCTTAGCCAAGGAAACCTACCTCCTACTCACAAAATTCTGTTGACAAATTTTAGTGTTTAACTTGCACTTTAATTTAGACATATTAAAATGACATTTTTAGGAAAAGTGGTATTCCAAAAACTTTTCCCTCTACATTTATAGTTTCTAAAAAATTATAAATTACTTCATTATCACATCTAAAACTCTAGATATTCAAGAAAAACTACAAGTGATTCCCCATTAATAGGGAAGCAGGTATATCAAATTTTCAAGCCAAAATATGGCCAATTTAAAGACAAATTTACAATTAAATTTCTTCACTTAAAATTTAGATATGAAATTTTTTTTTTAACCCAACTGGAATTATTCATTTCTTGCTCTATAACTTGAGTTATAAGCAAAAGAGTACTATTAGGTCAAGTGAGCCTATGTCAAGAATTATGTAATAGACTTGCATGTAAATTTGTACTTAATAATATTTAGTTTTCTGGAATACATCTTTAATATTTATCTTATTTTATTTCTTTTAACCACTTTCTATGTTTCATATTCAACATAATAATAAAATCAAATCTAGAATTTATTGTAAAACAAAGCAACATATTCATCATACAAATGTGTTAATTGCTGGGATTGATCTTCTATTTCCTTCTTCTACCAATAAATTTCTTAACTCTACTATCCTTTAACCTTAAAAAATATAATTAAGTCAAATAAACTTTAAGATGAACATAAGAAAAGATTTAAAAAACTAGTCACTTATGTTTCAAAACTATTACCATTAATCCTCATAAAATTTAACACATACAACATATGAAATCTTCATATCTCATCTTTATAACCATAAACCATCTCAAAATACATCCATCACATGTTATATCAACATTTCAAAATAATACAACCACATGCAACATGAAAGGAGTTTCCAAACATCTCATGCAACTCAAACCCTCGTCAAAATCCTTATTTTTCTCACTTTCTTCTTATTACTTTGATCCTTGCTTGCTTATCTCTTTGAAGACATATTTCACCAAGTTTCTCTCACATGTATGATGAAGAAATATAAGAATGCTCTATGAGGAATGAAGGGGCTGGAGTCTCTAATGGAGAAAGAGAGGGATTTGCAAATTTTTAAAAGAGAGAAAAGATGTAAACCTTTAGAGAGAGAGAGAGAGGAAAAGAAAATCTATGTTTTCTCCCCTAATGTTGCTATCCAAACCCATCCTTCTTCTCTTTCTTACATGTAGCCTCTAGAAATTTGTGTCGAAGTGAAAGTTTCAATTTAACTCCATCTAAATTTCATTTGTCCCATAATCTACCCTTTCTTATTTCTTTCTTTAAGTTTTATTCCCAAAGTTATCTTTCCTTTTAATTGCATCCCAACTGACTATTCTTTTATTGAAAATGGCCCATTAAAACATAATTATATCACAATTAATAACTTAACTGTAATTTCATCATAATTATGCACATGGTAAAATAACTATTTTACCTTCTTTCAGTTAAAAAAATAATTATCAATGTCTTAACTTATAATACTTTAATTAATTAAGCTAAATTAGACCATAATGTCATATTAATTCCTATGAATGCTCTTAGGGCTAATGTTAGGTCCTTATAAGATCTAACGACTCCCATTTTGGGAATGCTACCAAAACTACAACATAAGTTAAGAAAAAAAAAAGCATGCATGACATAAACATTAAACAAGCATAAATCCATCAACTTGAATAAGATGAATAACATAAATACTTGAATAACATCCATACCAAGATAAGCATAAGGGAATAGAAACATCAAAAATATATATTAAACCAATAAGTTCATATTTCTTACATGGTTTAGGCGATCAAAGATCCTAAAAAACAAAATAACTACTCACTACTCATAATGAAAATAGCAAAGAAAAGGGAAAAATAAATTCTTAAACCTATTTGAAGATGTAGATATAAAGTTGTAGTAGTTTCTCCTATTCTTCTTTAAGTTAAGCTTGATTGAAAACTAGAACTTTAATCTATGAATTACACTATAACTATGTATTTTTAATGTAAAAATATATTGAAAGAGTAATTTTTACAAGTAAATCTATAGAAACTAAGCATAAAACCCTAAAAAATAAAGAACTATAAGCTAAAACTACAGAGAAAAACCCTATAATTCAAAAACCTAAAAAGATCTCCTTTACAACCAAATATAATGCAACTTTTATACTGATCTATAGTAGGACACAATGGAGACGATTGGTCTCAGCCAAGTTTAATCGATTAAAAGAGTACTTTAGCAATAGTATACTGCTGAGACACTTTGGTCTTAGTCATGCATACCTTTTGGAATAAATCAACCTCAAAGTTTGCATTGGACATGGCAGATACATTCTGTCTCAGTCGAGCCCCTTGGTTAAATGGTGCATTTTGAGGATCTACAAGGCACACAGATGAGATAAATGGTCCCAGCCAAGTGCTAGCCATTTTTTATGCATAAAAATCAAGAATACACCATTAATTACTCAAAAACTTCATAAATCTCAAAATAATCCTATTTGGCATAAAAATAATTTTAATGTTTAAAATAAGAAAAACATATAAAATGAGATGTAAACATAGATAAAAATACACTGATGATAAATACTAAATCGGAGTTATTAGTAACTATCCTAACCGATTAAGGGTTAAAATGTTGATAAGCTAACGATAACTATTTAATTGATCAAGGGTCAAAATGTTGACAAGCTGACGGTAGTCAACTAACCATGGGTTAAAACATTGACAAGCTAATGGTAACTACTCCAACCAGTCATGAATTAAAACATCAACAAGCTAAAGGTAATTACTCAATTAATTAAGGGTTAAAACATCGACATGTTGATGGTAATCACGTAACCAAGGGTTAAAATATTGACAAGCTAATGGTAGCTACCCTAACCGATTAAGAATTAAAATATTGACAAGCTAACGGTAACTAGTCAATTGAACAAGGGTTAAAACGATGGCAAGATGATGATAATCACTCAACTAAAGATTAAAACTTCAATAAATTGATGGTAACTACCCCGACCGATTAAGAGTTAAAATGTTGACAAGTTTATAGTAACTACTCAATTAATCAAGGGTTAAAACATCGACAAGCTAATGGTAATCATCTAACCAAGGGTTAAAATATCAATAAGCTGGTAGTAACTACCCCAACCAATTAGGAGTTTAAACATCAACAAACTAATGGTGACTACTCAATTAATCAAAGATTAAAATATCAACAAGTTGATGGTAATCACCTAACCAAGGGTTATAATGTCAACAAGCTAATGGTAATCGCCCAACCAGAGAATCACTTCCTCAAGTGGTATGTGTTCAACACAATTGGAAGTTTGCCACCTCAAGTATGTATTTTCATCTTTCTACTCTAAACCTTGGCTAACCTAGGCACTAGTGGACTAGCCTTTCTAAAGATAGAGCTAACTATAGAAATTAGAATCTGAGGTGGCTCCTGATCAGAGTTATCTAATAAAGAAGTGATTTCTCATAAATAAACAAAGAACAGAATTACCAGGCTTTCTCTTGAATTTTATATTTTCAAAATGTTTTTTAACCTCTCCTACAGGTTTTAAATGTTTAGAAATGACTTTTGGGTGTTTTCCTCTTTTTCCCTATTACTGAGGTAAAAATAGGTTTAAGGAATTAAAAAAACGGCAACGGTCAAAAGCCGTGAGTCAAGGTTGTGACTCATTTATAAGTCACTTCCTTGACACACAAGTGAAGGCTATGACTCATTCTTCATGCCTAATACGCATATAAAAATTAGGGAAAAAAGAGGTGGAAAAAATCATGTTGATCTCATCTCAGCATTTAATTTTCTCAGGGATATTTAATCAAAGATAACTGATTTTTTAGGAGGGCTGAATTTTCTTTCACTTTTCGATGTCTTTTTTTTTCTTTGTAATACCCTAAAAACTAGTATTAGACATGTATAATATATTCTACAGTGTGAACATAAACCCTAGGATATTTTTCGGGGGTAATACGATATAATAGTATAAAAAAATTTAAAAGGGTATAAGTGTTAAATGTGCTCAGGCCAGGGAAATCTAAGGATGGGTGATCTGGCAGTCAATTTTACTTAACCTTAGAATAAGAAAGTAGGTTTTAAATGGAGCTCGGTGGTACAATTTGAGATGAAATTGAGCTTAAATGAGCTCTCAAATCAGACATATAATATTTTACTCGGTGCTTTAAAAAGGTTGATCGAAAGTTTAACTAGACTTAAAAAAAATTCTATAAAGCTCCAAAAATTATTCTGATCACGTAGATCCATTATAAATAGCATAAAAAAGTTAGTAGAATTGAAAACTAATTTTTTTGATAGTTTTGGAATTTTGGGTTTCGGATTAGCTGATTATGCCTTTGGAGCTGATACCATATCAAAATTGTGTCATAATAACTTGAAATTTTACACATAAGCTTCTATCTATATTATTGCACGTGGGCCAAAATTTTAGAGCATTATGACGAGCAAAATATTGGGTTTAGAAAAATAGTGAAAAATTGAGGTTAAATTAATTGGTGGGCTTAATTACAATATATAGTTAAATTAAATGAATCTTTTTCATTAGAATTAAGCCATAATTACCTCCATGCATCATCATACCATAAAGATGTGTAGGAGTCCATAAGAGCTTAACAAGTGGCTTAAAAATAAGACGTTGATGAAATAGTAAATGAAAGAATTATGGCCATTAGATTGGTGGACACAATTATAGGTAGCATTGAAAGTCTAAAATCCTATATATTTTTTCCCAAAATTTTGTAAATTCCTATTTTTTCCCTTCAAAATCTAAACCTAGTATATATAGGCCATTCCACCATTTTTTCTTAGTTCCTTTCTCCTTCCTCCAAATTCAAAGCTCTAATTTTACCCACATATAGTAGAAATCATTCTCTTTAAGTTAAAAATTAATTTGGATCACATGAAAGCTTGGAAGTGAAGGATTTTTAGAGAGAGAAAGTAACCTTAAAAAGGTAAATTCTTAAACTCTTGATTGAATTAATTAGGGAATTTATTATAGACTTGTAGCATATAATTAGTATGAAAAATATAATATAATACATGGAGATTATAATAGAATTAATTGAAATTAAAAATAATAAGTGTACATGATAATGTATAATGGTACATAAAGATGTACATAAAGGTAACTTAGGGATTACAAGGTGAATTAAATTTGTATGGTTACATAAATGTTTAAAATGACATCAAAAATGCATTTGTCATGTAAATGAAGAAAGAATCGCATAATATATAGGAAATTCTATTATGGCTGAATCGCAAATGTGAGCATAATGGCACATTTTCATTACTTTCATATGATATTTTATGCATTTATGATGAATGTATAATGATTAAGCATGATTGAACATTATAATGGCATGTAGTATTTATAACATAATGGTATGCTAATATGTAACTTTTTAAATTCAAAGAAAAAGGTGAAATAGGTTGAGATAATTTTATAAAATGATAAATTACCATGATGTGAAGGCAAATTAGTGAAGAAAATAAAATAAGAATGATAAATCTTATATGGGTTGAATTATGTACTTAAATTTAATATGTGAGAACTTGATTATTAATAGTGTATTTAGTAAGAATTAGGCGATATAATTTGTTAAGAACAAAACATAATACACATGTGGGACACTAAGAGGCTGAATAGTATACCTAATGGGAATGGTATATTTTTACCATGATTAGATGTTATTTATCCTATATATTATGACTTTATATGTAATATGAATGAATGCATGAAGAATGATAATGTATAATATGATACATAATGGTAACATCATAAATATTGGGTAAAAATACGATCTAATTTGAAATAAAGTAAAAGAATGCGATTAACAAATTCAATAGAGGAAAGTTGAAAATTAAGTAGGAAAACTAGGACCTAGTGGTAAATTATGCATGAAAGATATCATAAAGTTGATAAAATAAAAAATGATCTAAAAAGGGGTAGTTAATAGTTTAAGAAGGGCACAATAGTAATTATGCAAAAAGATAGGGATCAAATAGTAATTTACATATAAAAATTGTCAAACATGTGATTTAATAAGAAATAAGATGAAGAACAGGATTGTTAAACTCAAAAGGTAAAAATTGCAATTACGCATCAAACTAGGGGTAAAACGATAATTATGCAAGAAATAGGGAGCAAAGGGTAAATTACGTCTAAAATATATCAAGAATGTGAATAAAGGAGAAATAATGCAATAAACACAATTAATAGATTCAATAAGGGTAAAAACATAATTAAGCAATAAATTATGGGCAAAATTGTGATTTGGCGTTAGAAATGTAGTAAAAGGAGATCAAATGATTAAATAAGTGAAAAAAGCATACTTGTAAATAAAGAAAAAATTAAGGATTGAAATGTAATTTGCCACTTTATGAGCTTATATAGGGACTAGAGCGTAGATTTACCATTTAAGATGGTATAGGAGATAAAGGGGTGAAAAGAGTTAATATTGGAGTGAATTAGATGAAATTAGGATAAGAAGAAAATATAAGGACCTAATCATTATTTTTCAGTTTATGAATAAGCATAAGGACCAAAAGGTAATTTTTTTGACCTAAGGTGAAATTAGTGACAAGTAAAGGAATTAATATTAAAATTGAATAAGAAAAAAATGATAACAAAAAAATTGTAGGAAATAAACGTAACTTGCCAATTCATGAAGAAGTGTATGGATCAAAATGGAAATTTTACATTAGAAATGAAATAAAAGTCAAGGAACTAAAAAAGGTCAAACTAAAAGTCAAATATGGTCAAACTTAAAGTCGAATATAGTCAAACATAACAAATAAATAGTTCAAAGATCTAATTGTAATTTTGCATTCAAGTCTGAAATTTTTTAAAATTTGGTAAGAAAAGGAATATAAAGAAATTAAGCAGCAAATTAAACCATAAGAATGATAATTAAGGTAAATTAGTAAAAAGTAACTTAAAAGGGGTAAAACTATAATTATAGAAAAGTTTATGGACAAAATGGTAATTCGCCATCAGTTAAGAAAATAGGAGGTTTGAAATGTAAATTTGGTGTTTAGAGAGAGATAAAGACTAAAAGAAACCAAAAATAACAAACTTTGTGTGGAAGTAATACAATATGTGATAAAAGGAAAAAGGTGAGAAAGCAAGTGAGAATTTTGCAGACAAGGAAAGAGTAAGTGAAATTTAAATGAGGAAAGAAGTAAAAGGGGAATTAAATTGTAAATTAAGATAACAAGGGAATCAGATTAGACTAACTATTACAAGGTAGTATACAAGGGTTTAAATAGTAATTCAATTAAAAATAATATTATTAGATGAATTTATGTAAACATATTTGTCACTAGGTAACAATATTACATAGTGTATGGCCGTTTAACTGGACAAAGGGACAGGTACTAAAGACATTCCAACGAAGGAACAAATGACATGCACAAGTAATGCTTTTATCGGTGTAGAAGTTAGATTACGCAATAGATTCCTGACATTTGACTTGTAAAATGATACATTGAAAATGTATGACTGTCGAAATTTGTACCAATTAAACAATAACTTAATTGAATATATAAGGAAATTGCTACGAAAATCAAATTGATCTAAAATGAACAAATTAATTTGGTACCAATATTTGGAAATCAATAATTTGAATTTAAGAATTTAATTATTGATAATAATAATAATAATCTAGTTACTAATCGAAGGAATCAATGAATAATTACTCTAGATAACTGTGAAATGCAATTTAGTGGAAACTTGTAATGTACGATATTATGAATGAAAATAAGGTGTTACATTCTTTCTTCCTCTATAACTTGACACATAGAGCAAGAAAAATAGCGAAAAAAGGCAAAAGGCACTTTGTTCCTTATTCATTAGTGGAACCAACACTGAAAGTAATATTTTTGAGCACTTAAAATGAGTGTTAGATTAGATTTATAGTAAATATTCAATTTATTTTCATTTTATTTTTTTCAAATTAATTTATTGGATTTGAGAATGTTAAGAGGTTATTTATTGTGATTTACGATTATTTCTCTCATCAAGATGTAAAAATCGAATTAAACCTATGTAAATTGAGGTTTAATGCTTGTTGGAGGTTTACTATTCATTATCTTCTTCCTTATGTTCGATCCTTGAATTTCTTATTTTCTTATTTTAATCTTATTTCTCTCCTTCTAAATCATGGTATTCATGCATAATAACTAGCCTTATGCCTTTTCCATGATTTAATTTGGCTAAATATGCATTTTGGGAGTTTTTGGCCATTAATGGCATCAATCTAGTGCTGGAACATGTTTCAAGATTGAGTCACAGCCCAAGGCCATGACTTCATGGGCAAGTCACATTCTTCGATCGTGAATAATTTTTGAGTCACACCCAGGGTGTGATTCGTTCTTAAGGTGTGACTTGCCTTTTTACCCTTTTTTGTTATTTTTTGCTCTATTTGTCACTCCTTTGACCCATTTTTCACTCGTTTCTCTCATTTTCATGATTTTTAATATTATTTATTATTTATTTTATTAATATAATTACTTTTTTGTATTTATTCATGTATTAATTTGACATTATATTTGTTTATTATCCACATTAATTTTTCTTATCTATTTATTATTGGTCTTATTATTCTTAATATTGTTATTTATCATATAATTCACCATAACATTTCTAATAATATTATTTATTTATTATAATTTATGCATTTTATTATAATTTAAATTTATTTCATGTAAACCATGTGCTTACATATTTGCATTTACATTTATTCCTATTTATTTCAATTATTCATTAATAAAATCATTATAGGCATATTGCTATTATGTCTCATGTTTCACTATTACATATTATTCATTATTTGATTTTATTCATTATTAACTCATATTGTTATTTTTTGCTCTTTTAATGCATATAACCCATTCGCACGGTGAATTAGGTTAGAGAATGAAGCATTAATAGTCTAGGATTTTATTTATTTCCCTATTTATTTTTTTGAGTCGGTATTTAATTATCCTTTTATTTCTATTTATTTTGTGCAAATATTTAATAACTCAATAATAAAGGTTTTTTTTTGGCGATTAATTGAAAATAACACCAAGGCTATTTCTATTTAATTAAATTAGGTTTTTCTTATAAAATGGACCAATGTCCACTTTTATTCCAAAACCCACGCAAAAAAGTTTTCTAAATATGCATTAGGGAACTAATGTTCCTGATTCAATGAATGACCTAGTTTATGTATGCCTTTTCTTATATTTTTATTCTTTTATGCATTTTTTATTTATTGCAAATAATGTAATAAATTATTTTTTCAAGCAATATATTAAAAACTCACTAAATGATTTTATACAATTTTGAGTGAAATTTTTCTATAACAAAAGGACTGAAGTCTCGATTTTTACTCACAAAATAACATGTAAATTAAGAATTTATTTCTTTAATACAAAATAATATTTTACCTTAAAATGAACTTACACAATTCTCTTTTTAAAGCCGTATAGGTGTAATGTACCATTATTTATCAAAAATACACCCGAAACTCTACCATTTTCTATAAATGTGCATAAGAGGACCAATGCCCTAATCCAAATGAACTCAATTAATTCTTTGATTTATGTATGATATTATCTTCACATTTATTTTTATACTCTTCAATGTTTTCTATACTTTTATAGCTTTCAATATTCATGCTTTATAGTTTTCCAATGTGCTTGAGAATGCGCTACTTTCCTAGCATAATATTTCATTGAGAAAAGAGATAAAATAAATTAATCATTAAAACTCATTTATAAAATATTAACCAAAGGTGTAAATAGGACGAAAGTCCAAATTATCTCTGGTTTCAGCTTCACGAGGTTAGAACCCATTTTCCTAATGTTTTATTGGGTGGCAACTCGATGATACTTGCCTTGTAGTGCCCGGCAGATGCCGTTGTAGGTTGATCGCCAATAATGGAAAAAGAGTGCCCAACCTTTGGTTAAGGCTCCATAATACTTTTATAGCATATGTCTTTAAGGCTGGAGATATCGTGGATTGGGTTGAATCCCTATCCATTGCAAAGCAATCAACCTTCACGAGTTAAATGAATATTGTCTAGCCTCGAGCATTAAAAGTAGGTTTTCAAGAGTATACTAGATGCCTATAGGGTTTGGCATACGTCACAGTGGCGAGTCCATTAGGGACCACAAGATTTTGCTCTAAAAGTACCTTTGGTTGGTTTAATATAAATAAATTTAGTGATTAAGATGTTCTATCTCCTTTCGAAATAATTTACATTGCATTATGGGCCATAAAATTAAGTTAGGCATCCCTATATTAGCCTCGGTGCATTCCCAAAGCATAACTCTATGTTCACTCAATGTAGGAAAGTGTTAGGGAGGACCACCAGCCTTAGCCTCATACCTTTCAGTATATAAAATGGTCACCCAATTGATCTTTATGCTTGTGATGAGTTAGACCTATTGGCAGGAACTATATTTGGGTAGCCCTAAAGCGGTATTACCAAACTGAAAGCCGATGTAATGGCATAGAGATTTTCATTAGGGGATACATGCCATAATATATTGCTTGCAAAGTTAGCCCTTATATATTGAATAAATCCTTGTAAATTTAGATGTTTGCTTATCAAAGGCTTTTATGCCTCAATGGCCTCATTAGGCACATTTCAATTTGTTTAGATTATTTCAATGCACAATTGCCAAAATCCATTTGCATGTACTTTAAATTAAGGAAGGTTATGCTACGAGTTTTCACCATGCACCATATGCTTTAATTGGGTTCCTTGGTAACCCATAAGTTGATCCCATCTAGAAAAGAGATCACACGACCTCTTGTATGGGAGCAATAAGGTTGGGAGGATTTTCATTTTTTTCATATGTGTTTGTCTATGTTGCATACATGTCTATACATTTTTAATTGAATAAAAAAAATAATAGTAGTGAAAATATACAATAAAAATATGCATTTTTTGTGTACATTGATTTTTGGTATGTACATCTCATCTCGTGTGGATAATTTATGCTTGCACAAACTATTTCATATAATAAAAATTAAAACATGTAAATCTTGTGTGCATAATTTTATGCTAAATAAAATGTGCATGTGCATACATTTTAATTTTTGCACAAATAAAAATAATAATATGATAATGTGAATATGTGCATTCTACGTGTAAGTTCTCGTTACCACAAAAATTTGTATGTTTCATTTTGTGTGCCTTATGATAATTGTGATTTATATGATGTTTTCAGTATGTTTTTAGGCATTTAATTGAGTTAATTTTGTGTTAATTAGGTTGAATTTAAGTTTAATTGGTTAATTTTATATTTTATGAGTTAATTTGAAGTGTTAGTGTTTTTTAAGTTTAATTTGCAAGGAAAAGGACTTAATTGTAAAAGACAAGAAGATTTGTACAAAATTTGTAAAATTGGAAAAGTTATGTTAGAAAGTTGAGCGTGCAGTCCAGTAAAAGATCAATTGGTCGTGCATGAGAAAGCCTATTTTCCTGCTTGGTTGTGTGTCTCTAAAGAGAAAATCATTGAGTGGCCGTGCATTGAAGTATTTAAAGCTTGCTTGGCCATGTGTTTTATTGCCTAGAAGCATGCTTGGCAGTGCACTTCCTTCAAGAAGAATGCACGACAGTGCAACACATCAAAGAAGGATTTTGCTTGGTCGTGCAAATTGAACTCCAAGGCTGCGAAGGATTTTTCGATTAAGAGAATTCTTTTCCTATTCCAATTGAGGAAGTTTGGAAGGCTTCTACAACTTATATTGCTTATAAATAGAAGACTCTAACACCAAAGAATGAGGAATCATCAATCATCAACTAGTAGAGTTCATTAGTTTTAAGTTTTTACATAGTTTTTCTAGTTCTTCTGTTTTTATTCAATATTTTCCTTTTCAACTTTGTTTTATTTTTTTAACATGTTTATGAAGTAATTTTTCTTCTTTTGTTAATGGATACTTGAAATCTTATATTGTCATTGTTATGACTTTATTTTAAGCTTTAATTTCAATATCAGTTGATTATTTCTTGGTTTTAAGCATATTCTTATCTTTAATTGTGTTAAGATTTATTGATGGTTTATTAATTCAATAAATAAAAATTGGTTTAGACATAGTTAATGATTTGCATGTTCTTGGGTTAACTCTTTAGCGTCAATGTATGATTTTTTTTCTTATTTTGAGGTAATTATGTATTGGACTTATTGATTAATACTAAGAGAGGAGAAACTAAGAATAAATTTGAGTTCAATTTACTTGTAAAAGAGTTCAATGAATGTTTAGAAAGTTAAACTAGATCTTTATGCTAAGTATTGAGTTGTTCTTAATAAGAGAATATAATGCTTAAGAAAGATAGTCTTGTTTTAAGCTATCAGGCTTTATTTCATCTATTTTTTTCCATAATCACTGTGCTTTCTATTGAATTTAAGTCATTACAATGAAAGTTAAGGTGGATAGTTCCTTTAGTAAGAGAATTTTAGTTATTATTTTGTTTTTAATTCATGTTGGTTTAATTTTAGTTTTTATTTTGTTTAATTATTTATTTAGTTTAAATTTTACCTTTAAATCAAAAAAATTATGAAACAATCTCAGATTAATTTAATTCATACATAGATATTCTTCTTAGCAATCCATGTTCTCTTGAGTACAATATTTGGGGTCTTAATCTATATTTTCCTATATTACTAGCCGATCTAGTACACATGCTAGACACCGATCAGGTTTTTGGCTCCATTGCCAGGGAACAACGGTGTTGTTGTTTAATATCTTTTATTGAGTTATTATAAGATTTTTATTTTTATTTTGTTTTTGATTTTGTGATTATTCTTTACTAGAACAATTTGAGACATTCTTCAAGATGATGCAAGATGATGTCCAAAATTGTGAATTGGTTCTTTTGAAAAAGCAAATGAATGATTTAGTAAGAGAAAGAGAGGAGATAAAAATATTGTGTGCACAATCACAAAATTCTTATTCATCACCATCCTTTGCTAAAAATTCTTGTTCTCTTTGGGTTTTGAGAGCATAAATGGAAGAATTGAGGAGAGAGAATCAAGAACTGCAATATTCAAAAGAGGCTTGTAGCTCCGAAAATCAACGTCTTTATAACCTGCTTATATGTAAGGACAAGCAATTTTGGGCTGAAAAAGAAAAATTGAGGGCCACATAAGAGGCTATTATCTTCGAAACTGAAGATGTTTGTGATTTGTTTATAAGAAAGGAAAGGGAATTTTATGCTAAAAAAGAGAAGTGGAAGGCTACATTAAGGGCTCAAAAGGAAAATTTTAGAATTCAAGAAGAAAAAATAAGGACTCAAGAGGAGACGATTAAAAGTCAAAAAAATTTATTAAGGGATAAAGAGGAAGGAATTGAAAAGTTGTAATATAAACTAGAATTTTTGAGCGTTTCTCTGAAATTTCAAGGTGATGGTGGTAAGAAAAAGGACACAAATCATTCATTAATAGTGGATAAGAAACAAGAGAAACAATTCATATTTGAAGACAAGTCTTGTGTTTGTTGGAAGGATGATGTTGGATCTCTTGTAAAGGATTTATCACCAAAGGAGCAAGAAAAGAAAAATTCTCAGGTATTGAATTCAATCTGCTTGAAGGATTTATTTAGGCTAGAAGAGTTGGTAGAGTTTGTTATAAATGAGCTAAAGGAGGAGTCATACTTTATTGAAGACATGGAATTTCCAGCTTTGGTGAACTATGATAGGTTTTTTCTACTGATGGGAGAAAGTAAAGAGTGAATTTCGAAAAGACCCGTATTTAGCTCACAAACTCGGCCTCCTGAGATTAACATGAGTCGAGCTGGGACTCAATAAACTAGAACTCTTATAACCCTTCTCTTTAAATTTTCATCAATTTTTTTTAGTGATGTCTTATTGTTTCATAGGTTTCTACATTTAATTCACGTTCTTCATGTTTCTTTTGTTTAGTGTGTTTTAAGTCTTTTAATTCATGAGTTTAAGATTTTGGTTGAAAATTAGCTTTTGATCTTTGCGCTTAATTAAGATTAGTAATTTAAAGAGCTAATATGATGATTTTTGAGATTATGATTTTTGAGGTAAATGAATCACAACTTAGGTGAACTTAATATGGTTTTATGTTTCTTGAATTATTTATATGAGAATTTTACCATAGTTGTTTGGTGCTGAGAAATTTAAAGAAGAACCTTGCATACGCTGAATTAAGAATGGACTTAAATTGGAATTTAAGCAATTGATAGATGTTATATCATTTGGCATAACTAAATTAGAGCTTGACAAGAAGGAAAGATATAATTGAGTATGAGTTGTAATTGGTTTATATGGTTCAACAAGCAAATTTGAAAGAGTTTTAGCAAAAATTGATTCAATTTTGATTTACATGAGTGAAGGATTAATATTATTAATGGGATTGATTAAAATTGGTTAAAAAGAAATTAAGGTGAATGAAATTTAACTTAGTGCTTTAATTTCCACAGAAATTGGGCTAAAAAGTGCAGTAGGAAAGCTAGAGAAATTTTTGGAGCCCAGTAGTCAGTTGCGCTTTCACATGTCCAGATGCCCCTTGCCCTGCATGCCCGCAAGTCTGCATTCCTTTTCTTTTACGCACCCATGCATTTTAGGTTTGTCCCTTATGCTCATGTTGCACTCCCACATGCCTCTCTCCCTATTCCTTGGTGCGCCCGTGTGATGAGGATCCAGTCCCTATGCGTGGCCGCATAATGCCCCTCCCTTTTGCCTACGCACCCGTACATTGTAGGCTTGCTCCCTGTGCTATTACATGTAGCTTGGCTCCCCCACATGCTCCCCCATGGGCCAATTTGCTCTGTTTTATACGCTGCACGTGCACTTTTACCCTTCCTTGTGCAGCCATGCAAGGCTTTCCCTTTGCCTATGCTCAACCGTGCATCACTCCACTGCAATTCTATTTTATTTTCGTTTGTTCTTTTGCCTATCCTCTTCACTCTATCACTCCACCATCTCATACACCACTCACTCACTCATTCACACTCAAACACTCACTCTAGCACACACTTCTGATTTAAGCATTGCAGCACCTGCACATTTTCACTTGTTTGAAGTTTTTGTTACGGTTGTGACTATTTTGATCATAACTTTTACTATAGGTTTCGATTGACTATTTTAATATGTTTTTGGGAAGTTCATTTTGAGATGGACATTCATTACATTGGCTTCGCCCTACGTAATAGCTCGTTTCGGGCCTTAAAAATGAAGTTTAAGCTTTCAATTTTCAGTTTGAAGTTTTAGGGGCAATTTTTATTTGTTTTTGATATGCTTAAAACTTTAATTTTCTTGTCGAGATTAATATGCATGAATTGGTGTGACTTTATTGTTCTTAAATATAGGTTTGCTTAAAGTTTAATTTTGAATTGAATTGAGTTCATCTACATTCTATTACTTACAGCACCCTATTATTTGAGAGTGAACTGTATTGTTGGCTTGATATAGGTTAAGTTTTATTTAATTTGGCTTATTTTATTTTTTGCTTACCATAACCAATTAAAATCTTTCTCTTCCTTTTATTTAAGCCTAACCATCACCAATTATCTTTACATTTGAGATTATGTACTATCCATCTTGTAAAATATTGATATAATGCATTAAGCACTTAAGTAAGTTTGGCCTAGTTGCATTTCTTCGCTTAGTTACCATGATTATTATGTCTTGTTTATTGCACTATATTGGTGTTAGAGGCATTTTTGTTTGTTCACTCAAATCCATTAGTCCCATGCTTTATTTTTGGCTTAATTATGGTTCTAGGAGTATTATGTTTTAGCTTATATTTTTCTTGGGCACTAACTTGTTTCTCAAAAGTTATGTAGTGAGCTAAAATTTTTTATTCTTTGCTAAGGACAGCAAAATTGTAAAGAAGGGTATAGAGCTCAGCAGAGCTAGATTTTAAAGATCAAATTAAGGGAGTTCTCTTACCATGCTCATTTTCTTACTCATGAATTATTTTGTTATTGCTTTAGTTGTTTAGTTTGGTTTTTAATTTGCATGTTTAGTTTTTATTTTGCATGTTAGTTTAGTTAATTCATTTATAATATATTGTAGATTTAGCTTAGTTAACCCTAATTTTTTTTTTCAAAATTGAACATTTTGAACTTTAATTTAGAATGTGCAATGTTTAAAATTCTTGTTTAGCATTAAAACAAGCATGTTGTGTAATGAATTTCTAGCTAGTTTAACATTCAATTAGACTTATATTTGTTAGTTTCTATCTTTTTTAGCACTTAAGACCAGTTTTTGAACTTAGAGAAAAAACCAAGGCATGAATTAGTTGAGTAAGAAATTTTAGAACACTAGAACCTTTCTCATCACCCTTCAAAGTATAAAAGCAACTCAATGCAACTTAGGAAGTGATCTAGGTAATATTTTTCTTCTTAAGCCATATCTTAACTTATTTCCCACTCTTTATGCATATTTATTCTTTGTTAGCCATTTTGAGCCTAATGAGGTATGCTTAATGTGTGCCATATTTATTTTTCTTGTTACACTCATTTATTTTACTATATAGTCTAAAAAACTTTTATCTTCCCTTCTAGAATTGGCCACTCTAAAATTGGATGGATTAATGGGAATAAGTATTTTGATGGGTGTGATAAAATATTTTTTATTTTATTTTCAAGGGTTATTGTTGTAGTCAAGTAAATAGTAAAATATTACCTTGTGATTACCCATGTTATTATTATATTCCCAACAACAATATTATTATGTTTAAAAAAAGAAAATATTGCAATACAACTAGCATATATGGCAAAAATCTTAAGTGTGGAGTAGTACAAAGAAGAAAAAGAATGATGACTTCTGAAAAGGTATGATTTAGGTATATTTTTTTCTTAAAAGAATTATGGATTATGAAAGATAAGCAAGTTTGATTAAGTTATTCATTGATCAAGTTAATGGGATTGTTAGTCTATTTTATCTTAGAGTGGCTATTCTTTTTTATTATCATAAGCCAATTCTTTGATAGCTATTGCCTTAGCCCCATTACAACCTTTGAAAGACCTAAGTGATTCTAAGTTTTATTTTTGAGTTGTTTAGTGGATATGACCTTCGGATTCTAATGCTAAAGGAGAGGCTTATGGTTTTTTTAGAGTTTCTAGCACGAAACTATTTGTATACTCATGTGTACATTCATTCTAAGCTTAACTATGTATTTGCATTGGGATTTTTTGGTTTTTAAAATACTTAGAATTCTTTGGTCTTGCACAATCACAAGGAAACTAATTTATATTGTCTTGGTTGAATTTATTCTAGTTGGAAATTTTATTAAGTGCTCTTGTTAATTGTTAAACTTTGTTTTGAAATGTATGATTCTTTATTTGAGTTTAACTATTTTGAGGAGTTGGAATGTTCTAATTTGCTCAAGGGCAAGCAAAGTCTAAGCATGGGGTATTTGATAATTATGGTTTATTTTGTGTTAATTAGGTTGAATTTAAG
Source organism: Excoecaria agallocha (assembly GCA_037975025.1). Taxonomy (NCBI): domain Eukaryota; kingdom Viridiplantae; phylum Streptophyta; class Magnoliopsida; order Malpighiales; family Euphorbiaceae; genus Excoecaria; species Excoecaria agallocha. Next base: position 99,980,745 of record CM075807.1, on the reverse strand, counting down.
TTTAATTGGTTAATTTTATATTTTAGGAGTTAATTTGAATTTTTGGTATTTTTTAGGTTTAATTTGCAAGGAAACGGACTTAATTGCAAAAGGTAAGAAGATTTGGGCTAAAATTGTGAAATTGGAAAAGTTACGTTAGAAAGTTGAGCGTGCAGTCCAATAAAAGATCAATTAGCTGTGCATGAGAATGCCTAGTTTCCTGCTTGGCTGCGTGTCTCCAAAGAGCAAATCATGGAGTGGCCATGCATTGAAGTATTTAAAGCTTGCTTGGCCATGTGTTTTATTGCCTAGAAACATGCTTGACCATGCACTTCCTTACAAAAGAATGCACGATAGTGCATCACACCAAAGAATGATTTTGCTTGGCCGTGCAATTTGAACTCTAATGCTGCGAAGGATTTTTTTATTAAGAAGAATTCTTTTCCTATTCCAATTGAGGAAATTTGGAAGGCTTCTACAACTTATTTTGCCTATAAATAGAAGAATTTAACTCCAAAGAATGAGGAATCATCGATCATTAACTAGTTGAGTTCATTAGTTTTAAGTTTTTACGTAGTTTTTCTAGTTCTTCTATTTTTATTCAATATTTTCCTTTTCAACTTTGTTTTAGTATTTTTTTAACATGTTTATGAAGTAGTTTTTCTTTTTTTTTTTTCTAATGGATACTGACCGGTATCTAGTAAGTATACTAGATCGGCTAGTAATATAGGGAAATATAGATTAAGACCCCAAATATCGTACCCAAGGGAACATGGATTGCTAAGGATAATATCTATGTATGAATTAAATCAACCCTAGATTGTCTCCCAAATGTTTTTGATTTAAAAGCAAAAATTAAACAAAATAAACAATGAAATAAAGCAAAAACTAAAAATAAATTAATATGAATTAAAAACAAAACAATAATTGAAATTCTCTTGCTAAAGGAACTATCCACCTTAACTTTCATTGTAATGACTTAAATTCAATATAAACACCAGTGATTATGGAAAAACTAGTAATAAAGCAAGATATCTTTACTCAAGTATATCATTCTTAGTATTAAACTTATAGACAAATCTAATACTTAGCATGAAAATCTAGTTTTAACTTCCTAAATATTCATTGAAGCCTTTCTCAAGTGATTCAACTCCAATTCATTCTTAGTTCTTCCTCTCTTAGTATTAACCAATAAAATTTACACATAATTATCTCATATTTCGAATAATAATCATGAATAAATATTAAAGAATCAATCTAAGAACATGCAAATCATTAACTATGTCAAAACCAATTTTTAGTTATTTATTCAATAAACCAACAATCAATCTCAACACAATCAAAGATAAGAATATGCTTAAAACCAAGAAATAATCAACCGATATTGAAAATTAAGCTCAAAATAAAGTCATAATAATGAAAATATAAGATTTCAAGAATCCATTAACAAAAGAAGAAAAACTACTTCCTAGACATATTTAAAAACTAAAACAAAGTTGAAAAAACTTAAATAAAATCAAAAGGAAAAATAAAAATAAAAAAACTAGAAAAACAAAGTAAAACTAAAACTAAAGAATTCTTCTAATTGATCTCTCTAATTCCTCCATTCATCCACTTTCTTTGGTGTTAGAGTTGTCTATTTATAGGCAAAAGATATTGTATAAGCCTTCCAAACTTCCCAAATTGGAGTCGAAAAAGAATCCTTCTTGAATTGGAGAAGGTCGCAAATCCTTCATTGCATGGGAGAACTTGCACGTGGCCACGCCCTTCCCTTTGCAATTGAACACGTGGTCACGTGTTCCACAAGCCTTCCTTCACACGTGGTCACATGTGGATTAACCCTTCCTCACACGTGGTCACATGTTTGCATGGTTTCTTCTTTCACGTGGCCATGGGTCTTCAATCTTCACTCCTTCACGTGGCCACGTGTTTGTCTTCTGGACTTCACGATAATATCTTAACATGAATTCTCCAATTTTACAATTTTGGCCCAAATCTTCTTGCCTTTTTACAATTAAGTCCTTTTTCTTGCAAATTAATCCTGAAAAATACCAAAATTTACAATTAACTCCAAAAACATAAAATTAACCAATTAAACTCAAATCTAACCTAATTAACACAAAATTAACTTAATTAAACACCTAAAAATATACTAAAAATATCATATAAATGACCATTATCAGATACTTGAAATCTTATATTGTCATTGTTATGACTTTATTTTAAGCTTTAATTTCAATATTATTTGATTATTTCTTGGTTTCAAGCATATTCTTAACTTTAATTGTGTTAAGATTAATTGTTGGTTTATTGATTAAATAACTAAAAATTTGTTTGGACATAGTTAATTATTTGTATGTTCTTGGATTAACTCTTTAATGTCAATGCATGATTGTTTTCTTTTTTTGAGGTAATTATGTATTGGAATTACTGATTAATACTATGAGAGGAAGAACTATGAATAAATTGGAGTTGAATTTACTTGCAAAAGAGTTCAATGAATGTTTAGGAAGTTAAACTAGATCTTTATGCTAAGTATTGAGTTGTTCTTAATAAGAGAATTTAATGCTTAAGAAAGATAGTCTTTTTTCAAGCTATCAGGCTTTATTTCATCTAGTTTTTTTTCATAATTAGTGGTATTTTTATTGAATTTAAGTCATTACATTGAAAGTTAAGGTGGATAGTTCTTTTGGCAAGAGAATTTTAGTTATTGTTTTATTTTTAATTCATGTTGATTTAATTTTAGTTTTTATTTTTTTAATTGTTTATTTAGTTTAAATTTTGCCTTTAAATCGAAAACTTTTGGAAAACAATCTCAAATTAATTTAATTCATACATAGATATTCTTCTTAGCAATCCATGTTCCCTTGGGTACAATATTTGGGATCTTAATCTATATTTTCCTATATGACTAGCCAATCTAGTACACTTGCTAGAAACGGTCACCTTAAAATGCACATTTTAGGATAAAAGTCTTCCACGCATCATATGTATGTTGTGTTGATGAATCACTTGTATATTACACATCATTGTGTTTCATGCTAATATTTGAGTCACACATTGTATTCATGCCATTTATGTGTACATGTTATAGCACATGCTGACATATTCATGTTATGATGCATGTCAGTTGTGCACATATAATGATGTTTGTATACACATGCTACAATGTATGTTTATATGTATATGCAATGATGGGTGCTTATTTTTCTATTACTTATTATTCATTCTTTGATTTAATTCATTATTAACTCATATTGTTATTTTCTACCTTTTTAATGCACATAACCTATCTGCATGGCAAATTGGGTTGGAGAACAAAGCAGGAATAGTGTAGGATTTTATTTATTTTTTATGTAGTAATTTTGGGCCTATATTTAATTGTTCTTTTATTTCCTTTTATTTTGTGCAAACATGTAATAGCTTAGTAAGAAAGGTTTTTTTAGTGATTAATTAAAAACAATGGAAAAAATATTTCTATTTAATTAAATTCTTAACCATTAGATGTTGTTTTAGGAGCTCAACTATCAGAGTCAGTTGAGCCTTTTGCAATTCAAAGGAGAACATCCTAGTGGGGCTCACAAAAAAGACAAAGGTGTGCTTAATCTTCTGAAAAGTTGGTTAAAAGCTTTTTGTTTGGGGGAAACAACTTAAATCGAGTGTTTTAGTTTACATGAGCCAAAATTAAACCCTTTGTGTTGAGGAAGCTATGATTAGAATGGGTAACCATTTCTCACTAGCAATGATTAAAAAGGATTTAATGAATCAAGTAGTGCTGACAGACTTAAAAAGGTTCCATGGCAAAGATAGAAAAATCAAATCAAAATAAAATCGATAAATAAAATCTAGCCCTGTTGGTTGGAATTCGAAAAAATATAGCCCAATGTTTATTATTGGTTTAGATAGATTGAGTTTTGAAGTCATATAGGTGGTATATGTTCAGATTGTTGGTAAGAAACCATGGTCCTACAAGACTCAAACTTTTTCAAGAGAAACTAACATCCTCTAAGAAAGCCTTTGGAAAAGATCAAGAAGGATCCATGAACTCTTTATGTAGTATTGATAGGATTTTATATAGGAAGCAACCCTAGTGGCATATGTTTAAGGTGTACAAATGAGTTAGAAACCATGAGAGTTGTAGAAAAAACTCATGATTGCATTTATAAAGCTAACCAAAATGGCTTGGCACTAGCTGAAAAGTTTATACATCAAAGGGTATTTTTAACTTACCATGGACATAGACCTTTTTGATTCAATAAGCATGTTTCATAGGAAAGTACACCTAACAATTTCAAAATGTCCATAGTTTAGTGTTGCCATCATAAGGAAATGATAGCCTGACACAATGTAATCGATAGAAGATGACTTCTAAAGGATAGAGATTTCTCACCATGACTTATGGTTCCTCAAGTTATCCATATAAAGTGAGTTACAATCCAGAATATGGCCTTGCATAGCTTGCATAGGAATAGACATCCATATTGCCTATCTAGGGAGGTAAATAGAAGTCCCAGCCAAGGACACGTGAAGTAGAAATAGGATTAGCCTGTTGTGAATACTTGTGATCATACCAAGTATATAGTAACCACTGGTTAGGTTCACTAGGATCAATGTTAGATGCTAGGCAAGATAAATTAATAGTAAAACACCATTATGAAAAATTGGATGCCTACGGGGGGTTTGGCATATGTAACAGTGGTAACTCCACTAGGGACCATGTAATTTTTCCCTGAAAGTATCTTTGGTTAATTAAATATAAATAAGTTTAATTATTAAAATATTTTATCTCTTTTTAAAAAATTGCATTGCATTCATGCTAGGGACTTAGAATTATGTTAGGCATCTCTCTTTTAGCCTTGGTGCTTTCCAAAAGTATGACATTATGTTCACTCAATGTAAAAAAGTGTTATGGAGGACCACTAGCCTACGTCTCGTTCTTTATGGTATATCAAATGGTGACCCGATCGGTCACTATGCTTGTGATGAAGTAGATCCATTGGCAGAGACCACGCTTAGGTGGACCTAAAGTTGTATCACTGAACTAAAGACCATGTAGTGGCATAGATACTTCCACTAGGGAGTATGCACCATAATATCTTGCTTGTGATATGGCCTTTAATGTATTGAATAAATCCCAATAATCTTAGATATCTTCTCACTAAGCCTTTCATGACCTGGTAGGTATATTTTAGTTTATTTGGATTGTTTAATACAAAAAGGCCAAAATTTATTTGCATGTGCTTTGAATAAAAAGAGGTTATGCTGCCGATTTTCTATTATACACCTTACATGTTCATTGGGTTCTTATTAACCCATGAGTTAATCTCGTCTAGGAAAGAGATCGCACGACCTCCTGTGTGGGGGCTATAAGGTTGGAAGTATTTATTTCTTTAGGGTGTTGCTATCCATGCTGCATGTATATACATGCATTTCTAATTAATTGTAAATTAGAAGTAATACCTAATAAAATGTGCATGTTTTGTGTGCATACATTCTGGATGTATGAGCACCTCATCTCGCATGTGTATTTTTTACTTGCACAAATCATTTCGTGTAATAAAAATTAAAACATTTAAATCTTGTGTGCATAATTTTAGGCCATAAAAATGTGCATATGCATACATTTCATTTTGTGAAAATAAAAATAATGAAAATGTATATGTTTCATTTTGTGTGCCATAAAATGCACATTCTGCATTAGCTTGTAATTCTTATTTAGTGCATGGAGCTCTTTCATGTATCATATACATATCATGCTTATATGATATGAGCTTGAAAATCTAATAAATATTTTGTCTTTATGCGTAGTTTTGTTGAGAATGGTGTTTATTATTTTGTTGTTTTATTTATACTTCATTGCTTTTATGTGTTTTGTGTGCTTGCGGATGTTTTACTTGTTTTTTAGGAGAAAGGAAATGATTTGGGGCTTAAAGGAGATCATTTGGAGAAGAAGGAGAAGGAGTGAGGCTACAAGGGCATTATCGCGAGCGCGACAATACAAGGGAGGTCGCGACAGCTAGTGGAGCAAGCCAAAGCCTGGGCATGTCTTCTCGCGAGCGCGACGGAGGACGGATGAGGAAGTTGAATTTTGAAGAGGTACACTTTTTCATCAATAATTGCAACTTTGGTGAAGAGTCATTTTTGAAGGGACATCTCTTTAGAGATACATATATATATCAAGTTGAACAAAATTAGAGAGAATGAATTTTTGGATTTTGATTGCGTGATTCTAAGAATAATAGTTTTTTCTTTAGTACTTAGTTTAACTTTAATGATTTGAAGAAGAAGAAGAAGGCAAGCAAGGGAGAAGATACTTTTGTAAAGGGAAAAGGGTTGAGAGATCCCCTTCTTCTATTTCTTACTTTTTATTTCTTCCTTGTAATCTTTAAAATGGATGTTGTTTTGGCATTTGATTTTGTATAAATAATTTACTATTTTCCATTTATATAATTGATCTTTGAATGTAGAATTTGCTATTGAAATTTTATTAGTATCATTATAGGTTAAGGAAATGACCTTAGATGGCAATTCCTTTTCTGAAAATCAACATAATGATCATAAATAAAAGAGTTAGCAAGAGCAACGTCTTATTGAAAGTTAATAGGAAATTCATTATCAAAGCATAGTTTGAGAGATCACATGTGGAGATAATTACTATAGGTTGGTAATTATTCTTAAAATGTGTAATTAAAATCAACTAGTTCATTAACGAGAGTTGAGAATTAGCACTTTAATTGCATGTCTTAAGCATTCTAATTCATGTCGAGAGAGTGGATTAGAAATATATTCCAACTTGGCTTACTAATAAGATTAAAACAAATTAATTAAAATAATGGTATCAAGTGCATGATCATTGAATTTCATTACATTTACTGTCTTCTTTGATTATATTTAACTAAGATTTAATTAATTTATGTAACAGAGTAGTTTATAGTTAATTGCCATTTATGAGCATCGTAAACAAGATTAAAATTGAGTAGTAATAGCGGGTAATTTAAATCAACATTTCTTCGTGGGATCGATATCTAAAGTACTATAATCGGCACACCGTATACTTGCGGTATTTAAGCTTTTAGAAAAAGCATATCAAGTTTTTGGCGTCATTGTCGAGGACATGTTTGATTGAATTATTGCATTATGAATCTTGATTTAAGATTTTGGATTATGATATTTAATTTATTTTTGTTTTGTTGTGAATTTTCAGGATTTGACAGTTCATGCCGCATATAAGGAGTTCGCAAGAAGAACTTGAGCCGTTGAATCTAGAGATAGAGAGATTTATTTCGAGTAACCGTAAGTCCAATAAGAAGAAAAATTGAATTAGAAGATTGACCATGGCTGATGAAGAAAATCCACTACGGTTGATGGACTTTGCCACACCGGCATCGAGTGGTGCTCAACAAAGGGTGGTAAGACCAACGGTAAACGTGAACCAATTTGAGATTAAACCATCACTTTTACAAATGATTTAAAATAGTATACAATTTTATGGTTTGGCAAATGAGGATCCCAATGCTCATTTGGAAAATTTCTTATAAATATGCGATACCTTTAAAATTAATGGGGTTTCGACGGATGCAATTAAGCTTAGGTTTTTTCCTTTTACATTGAAGGACAAAGCCAAAGCTTGGTTAAATTCCCTAACTAGGGGTTCTATAACAACTTGGGATCAATTAGCCTAAGCATTTTTATCAAAATATTTTCCCCTAGACAAAACTACCAAAATTATAAAGGATATCACTGCATTTGTTCAATATGATACTGAATCTTTGTATGAAGCATGGGAGAGATTCTAAGAATTGCAGAGAAGTTGCCCACACCACAATCTACCAAGGGAGGTGCTGATGCAAATATTTTATAATGGTGTGAATCCAACTACTAGAGGCACAATTGATGTTGTAGCTGAGGGCTCTCTTATGAGGAAGACAACGAAGGCTGCATTCGTGTTATTGGAGGAAATATCCATGAACAATTGTATGTGGCCAACCGAGAGAGTAAGAGACCCTAATGCTAATACCAATGCTAATACTAGGGGGGTCCATTTAATCGATTATGTTGTGGCCTTACAAGCCCAAGTAGTTGCATTAACCCAAAAGACTAATAACCTAGGAGTGGGAGGAAATCCACATAATGAGTGCATCATTTGTGGCCAACTAGGTCATGGTCATGAGGGTTGTAGTTTGGGAATGAGTAGTACAAATGAGCAAGTTGGCTTTTTACAAGGGCAAGGATAAGGAAACCCCTACTCAAACACCTATAATCCTGGTTGGAGAAATCACCCGAATTTTTCTTGGGGTAATAGTAATAACAATTAAAATAGAGGTGTAGGATTTCAACAACCTCAAGATAGGTTCGGAGCCTTGGAGGTGATGGTGGATAGGTTTATAGAAGAGCTTAATTTAAAATTTACTTCACAAGAAGATAATCAAAAGAGGTTGGAGACTAAATTTGACCAAATAACAAAGAATTAAGCCTCATCTATTCATAACTTAGAAGTGCAAGTAGAGCAAATTGCCAAGGCTTTACCTTTCCAGTTGCATGGAAATATACCAAGCAATACATAGGATAATCCTCGTGAACGTTTGAAGGATGTCTAGAATAGATTTTGGATTATTTATATTTTTATTTTAAGTTGGCTTAGTGGTTATTTGCATGTTTAATTTCTATCTCCATTTTTATTTTGTTTTATTTTTTTATTTTTATTATTTTATTTTCACATATATTTGAGATACCTACACAGTTTTATTTTTATTTTTTATTTTTATTTTTTCAGGTTCTTTTGTAAAACTAACATTTATGTTTACTATATATATAATATACACAAAATTATTATTTTCCATTAAAAAAACCACATGAAGTAAATTCATTGTCGTAAGCACGACATAGATATGTTAAATGGATTTCAGGGCTCTGTCACGAGCACGACATCATCGCCCTCGGGACTATTTCATCATGAGATTAGGCATTAGGGTTATGTTGTGAGTGCGACATCATCGCCCTTGCGACTGCTGAATTAGGAGATTAGGCATTTGGAATTATTGCGAGTGTGACATACCTCGCGAGTTAGAAAGGTTCAATTTTCGCGTACTTTCGCGAGCACGACATTGTCGTGAGGTCGCGACAGGACACGAAAATTGAAATTCTGTGGTTTTTAGCTGCCTTTCCTATAAATAGCTAAAACCCTAACCTAAACCCTTCACCTACCTCACTTCAGCTGCTCTACGTTTTTTTCTGTATTTTGAGCTCTTAACCATTTTTCTTCTTCTCCTCATCTTTTCTTCTTTACTTGATTTTGTGGAGAGATTTTACTTGGATTTAGTGTTGTTTCTTCTTTCTTCTTCACTTGCTTTTGTGATTGTAGCTCGATTTTCACAAAGTTTTCCATCATGGTTCGCACCAAATCTGTGGAATGCAAGGATAAGCAACCTGTAGTAGAGCCAAGTTTGTTGCCTATTGATTACCTTCAGGATAGGTTTGAGTGTCTTTTTCCTATATACTCTTAAGAAGAAGATAAAAAAATTAAATTTTTCAACACCAAAACTTATGTGGGTATGCTACACCTAGATAATAATTTGCTTAAGGATCTAGGTTTTACTGCACAATTTGATAAATATGTCAAATATATGAAGTGGGAAAAATTTTCTAGTATGACCTTACCTATTAGGAATGATTGAGCTGTTGAATTTTTTGTTACCTTGGCATATGTGGACGGTAAAAAGACTCATTTTAAGTTCAAACATTAGGGTGCTGAATTTATTTTTGGGTTTGATGAGATGCATGCTTGGTTTTGTTTTCCTTTGAATGGAAAATATTTTAAAGCTAATTTATTTGATCACCAACCTATTTGGACTACAATAACTGGCTTAAATGAATTCAACAACAAAAATGCATCCAATAGACTTGTTAGGGATAATGCTATGTTCTTATTTCATAAGTATCTTTGTCATGCATTATTTGGACGCGTCGAAAGCATTAAGGTTCAAACCAAGGATTTATTTGTGCTTGATTTGTTGCTGATGCATAAAACACCCTATTCTATAGATTTTATCTTTGATGGTTTATATTATACGTCAATTGTTAAAAAAAAAATGGTGGGAATATGTCACATGGTAACCGAAATTATTCTAGGATGTTTATGTGATTTGGATAATTTTGTTATTGATGAAAATGAGTATGTTGCTTTAATGGATATCCACTATTTGCATAATTCACATTATTAGATAGAGGCATTTAGCCTCTATAGTTTCTCTCACGTTTTGTGCATGATGCTGGTGCTCGTCGTGCTAAGGGCAATGGTAAAGCCCCTGAATCTTCAACTGCTGCAGCATCTGATGATTCGGATGGCAATGATGATGAAGATGAAACTAGACAAGCTAGTGATTCGGGTGCTGGACAAGATGATAGTCCTGGACAATATGCTGGTGCTGGGCGAGGTGATATTGCGGCAATGCAGCAGGTTATGTCCTGTTTAGATGGCATTGAAGCTGTAAATCAAAGTATGGCGGCACAGATGGATTCTCTTGAGGCAACTATGCAACAAATGCATAAAAGTCAGAAGAGCCTCAGTCGCAAGCTATTTTCCTTCTTTCGCCATAAGAATGTTCAATTCACTCTTTCTCTGCCGGGTCCCTAAGTGGACCAACTGAGTAATGTTCCTTTATATCCTATTTTTCATTTTTATTATGTTTTTATGATTGTTTGTGTTTTGTGTTTTGTTTTTGTGCTTGTTCTCACACAATAGGGACATTGTGTCCTTCAAGTGTGGGGAAGGGATTGTGTTTTTATAAGAATGTTGGATTCTTGGGTTGTTATTTTTAGTTTGCATAATCTTGGAGAGTTTTGTAGTTGATGAATGCTTGGTAATATAACATGAGACAACTTTATTGGCATAAAATTTTTGGTCTAGTTAGCAAAATTCTTGAGGAATATCAATGTTTATTTTGCTTTGGCATTTCTATGTGCTTAGTGAGGGTTATGATTTGGCAAAGCACTTTAGTTTAGGTACTTCTTAAGTTATTTATCTTTTCATATGAAATATGATTATTTTGGCAAATCATTGCTTAGAGTAATCCATCCTATAGCTAAGTGAGCTTTTGAGCCTTTACATTAATATATTTCTTTGTATGAGAGCCTTGATATGTCATTTACTCTAGAACTTGTTTTGGTAAATTTCAAGTTTACATATAGTATAAGTTATGCACGAGAAATGATAAGGGCACTAGATTATAACCAATTTAACTTGCTTAAATAAACCACCCTTTTGACTTTAGGTAGCAAATTTTGAGCTTGAACCAATTTTTGTTGTTCCAACACATAATTAGCCTTAATCCAAATTTTGAACAATGAACTTTTCTTTTGGCACCATCTATGTGTAGAGGATTAGGATTGCTATGTCTTTGGAGATAATTTTTTATTAAGTATTAGCAAGATAAATAGTTATCTGCCTTTATTGGCATAAGTCCAATGTTAAAACAAAAGCTATTAGAAAGAAGAGAAAAAGAAAGAGAAAAAACATAAAAAAGAAGAAAAAAAAAGTTAAAAAGTGAGAAAAAGAAAAGAAAACTAGCAAAATGAATGGATAATAGCAAGGGGGTTAGATTAGTAAGTTTAAATTTCTTGAGATCATGCTAAGTTGTTTTGAGTTTCTTTTAATATGGTGATCACTATTTTTCTCTCTACATTATGAGCTACCTAACCAAATTGATCCTACCCTTACCTAAGCCAAGTTACAACCTTGATTAAGACCCTTTGATTTAATGCATTTGCCTATACTAGTAGTGGAGATATTTATTCAATTACAAGTTTATGGTATGTAATGGCATATTAAAGGAAAGAGTGAAACACTAACCTTTAAGCATTTGAGTGAATAAATAATTAATTGTTGTGTGAGAGTTAGTTTAGGTAATGTTTTGTATGAAATAGTCTCTACAAGTGTTAAGATATTTAATTTTGTGAGTGCTTATATTCATGTGTTTTGAAATTTCCTAATTCTCCAAATGTGCATGGGTGTTGAGTTGAATAGGCAAAGATATTGCTTGAGAATTTGCAACTTGAGACTAAGATACATAGAGATGAAGTTGTAACATGAATTTTTCCAAGTGGTCATCAATTATGAATGCAATCTACATTATTGTGTGAATGTTTGGTATGTGTTGTTTGATGTTATTTTCTTGCATTTTGAGTTTTTGCTTGAGGACAAACAAAATTTCAAGTGTGGGGAATTGATAAGAGCTTGAAAAGCTCATAAATATTATGTCTTTATGTGTAGTTTTGTTGAGAATAGTATTTATTATTTTGTTAATTTATTTATACTTCGTTGCTTTTATGTGTTTTGTGTGCTTGTGGATGTTTTGCTTGTTTTTTAGGATAAAGGAAATGATTTGGGGCTTAAAGGAGATCATTTAGAGAAGAAGGAGAAGGAATAAGGCTATAAGGGCATTGTCGCGAGCGCAACAATGTAAGGGAGGTCGTGACAGCTAGCGAAGTAAGCCAAAGCCTGGGCATGTCTTGTCGTGAGCGCGACAGGCGTCGCGAGCACGACAGAGGGTGGATGAGGAAGTTAAATTTTGGAAAGGTGCACTTTTTCATCAACAATTGCAACTTTGGTGAAGAGTCATTTTTGTAGGGACATCTCTTTAGAGATACATATATATATCAAGTTGAACAAAATTAGAGAGAATGAATTTTTGGATTTTGATTATGTGATTCTAAGAACAATAGTTTTTTCTTTAGTACTTAGTTTAACTTTAATGATTTGAAGAAGAAGGCAAGCAAGGGAGAAGATACTTTTTGTGAAGGGAAAAGGGTTGAGAGATTCCCTTCTTCTATTTCTTACTTTTTATTTCTTCCTTGTAATCTTTAAAATGGATGTTGTTTTGGCATTTGATTTTATATAAATAATTTACTATTTTCCATTTATATAATTGATCTTTGAATGTAGAATTTGCTATTGAAATTTTATTAGTATCATTATAGGTTAAGGAAAATGACCTTAGATGGCAATTCCTTTTCTGAAAATCAACATAATGGTCATAAATAAGAGAGTTAGCGAGAGCAACGTCTTATTGAAAGTTAATAGGAAATTCATTATCAAAGCATAGTTTAAGAGATCACATGTGGAGATAATTGTTATAGGTTGGTAATTAATCTTAAAATGTGTAATTAAAATCAACTAGTTCATTAACGAGAGTTGAGAATTAGCACTTTAATTGCATGTCTTAGGCATTCTAATTCATGTTCAAAGAGTGGATTTCAAATATATTCCAACTTAACTTACTAATAAGATTAAAACAAATTAATTAAAATAATGATATCAAGTGCATGATCATTGCATTTCATTATATTTACTGTCTTCTTTGATTATATTTAACTAAGATTTAATTAATTTATGTAATAGAGTAGTTTATAGTTAATTCCCATTTATGAGCATCGTAAACAAGATTAAAATTGAGTACTAATAGTGGATAATTTCAATCGACATTTCCTCATGGGATCGATATCTAAAGTATTATAACTGGTACACCGTATACTTGCGGTATTTAAGCTTTTAGAAAAAGCATATCACTATACATCACTTTTATATTATACATCATTGTGTTTCATGCTAATATTTGAGTCACACATCATGTGTGTGCCATCCATGTGTGTTACTCTCATGTATATATGTTTAACATATTCAACATGCATCATATATATAACACATTCATCTACAATGCATCACATATGCCATGCGCCATATGTACACCTAGCATGTCCATATGTCATGTGTATCTTATGCATCACACATTATCTCATGGATACACTATATACTTATCCATCTGATGCGTCATCTACATGCTTAAATGTTCACACATGCACAATATATGTGTCAGTTGTATGCATCATCATATAGTAACCCATATTATAAGTACTATGCTCATATATCATCATCATTGTAATGATTGACCTATGCATTACATGCATTTATTACATATTCATCCTATATGCATCATTTCCATACTAAAAAGTGTGAATAATAAGATATTAACATTACCATGGCATGAACATATATCCATTGCGCATTTATATATTAATGCATGCCATAGCATGTGTGTATTGGCATGAATCACGCATCATGACACATGCATATGCCTATCCTGCATATGCATAATAATGCTTGTCACGGCATGTGTGTATTAACATATATCATGACATGTGCCCATAAACATTCCCCACAGCATCTATAATATGCATATTGGCATGTACATGTAAATACTCACTATCACACATATTGATGAGTGTCCAAGCATACGTTGTGACATGCACATATACCCATTATGCATGTGCATGTTGAAATGTAGTATAGTATGGGCTTATAGCCATGCATCTTTGCATGTACATAATGATATACATTATAACATGAACATGTTGACATTTTTCATGACCTAAATGTCAAAACATTCATCATCTATTATAACTTATACAAATGAACATACATATGTCATAAAATGTACACTTAAATGTCGATCATGTATTATAGCATGTATATATTAGCATGTGCCATGGCATGCATGTATTAGCATACAATACAGTGTGTGTGTGTGTACACATCTTCCATGACATTGACATTACACTAGTCATTACGTGTACATATTAATATTATTATAGCGATATACATCCACCATCATGAGTATACATTAACATACATTGTAGCATTCGTATGTCAACATCCATCCTCATATGTGCACAATTGACATGTATCATAGCATGAGTATATTAGCATACATTGTAACATGTACATACTAGTCATTAAGTTGTGTCTCATACATGCCGTTATATACATGTGCACGTAGACATCACATTTGCCTCATGATGAAAACTATATACAAGCCAAGTGTCATGCATATCCTATGTTAAATTACATTCCACGTTGTGTGCATTTCACCATGCTATAACATCCCTTCTCATATTGTATGTGTACATACCATTATAATGCATAACATTATAAGTGAGGTATGTCATGAGCATATATATCTATCCTTTGTGGATTTTTATACCATATGCCATACACAACTTATACCATGGACATACATTTCATATATCATGGGTACATATTTCCATGCCATGTCATACATCATGTATACATCCTATTCATCATATACTCGCATGCTTTTAACATTAAATACATCATATATGTATACCACTCAATGTATGCACTCATTCATATACAGTGTCATGTCTCATGCCATAAATATCTTTGAACGTAACTTGTACTTTTATGTATGTGATATTCTACTATACCATACAATTCATTGACCTGCATTATTATGCCATATTTTGTGCATCTTATGTCACATCACATATGCACACTATCATTGTGTAAGTGATGTTATGCTTATGTATGCCATATGTCATATGCATTCATTCATATACCATGTCATGCCTTGTGTACATAAACCATCATGCTTCAAGTATGTCATGTGTGTCTTATGTCATGTATGTTTATTCTTGCATTATGCCATATTCTATACACTTACCATTATTATACATATGTTGTGAACACTTGCATTGCTTATCATACCATATTAAACTTCATTTTTACTTCTCTATTATTTTCCCTATGTGTTTTCCATGCTCATACGCATCATGTAAAGGCATCTTGAAAATAAAATGAAAGAAAATAATAAAGTTCAAACATCCCATTTTATGTGTGAATTTCATCTTGCGTATAAATTCTTGGCATGCATTATTCTAACCCTTTGATTTTGCAGCCATATTAAACTGCTTGCCTAGGTGGTTTAAGGGATTAGGTGACTACTATACCGGTAATTTTTTAGAGAGGTTGAAGTTTAGCAAGTAATAATTGGGTTTAATGTTAGATTTAGACTCAAATAGAGCCTCAAAGCAGCCAATAGAGTACTTAGTAGAAATTGCAATGGTAGACCTCCCATAGAAAGCTGGTACCTCTAACCCCTATAATCTAGATCAAAGATTTGATGACCTTGAAAATAGAATTATGATAATAGTAGTTGAACTTGTCATTACACTAGGTAAGAGGATTGATGACCTTAAAAGGAAAATTGTCACTAGACTTACTACTAATTCAGCTTTGGTTTTTGGCACTCAGCCCCTGATACTAGATGGTGTAATACCCCCAACTAGTTGGTGTCATTAGCCAAACAAATAATCAATGGATGACCATGAGGACTTTAGGTATACATTTGTGGAAGCACGAGGAGGCTACTTAGTAAAAATGATTCATCCTCCCAATTTAGGAAGTGGAAACACAACAAATGGCTAGAGTGTAAGAACCAAAGGTATGGCCATATTGGTAAGGATGGAAGCAACAGTGATAGCAAATGCAATAGAACCACAAAAGTATGGCCACCTAGTGACATTATTCGGACCTAGGTAGGTCATTATCTTTATTTCTCATCCATTTTATACATAAAAGGAAATTGCAACCTTTGTCACTAGTGCTTGCTAGTAATATGGGAAAACCTGAGCATAGGGCTTATTTGTATTATATCTATCATCAAACATATAGGACGTGAGACTTATTACTATCGGGCTTTGAGGGATCATATATAAAAGCTAATCGACACCCAATAAATAGCAGACCTAGAAAGGAAAAGTAAGACAAGGAGAAGCAACAATGCTATATGACTACATGTTTTTGTTTAACTTAGGTTCACTAGAATGGTATACGCTACGAGATATATATAGCATGTAAATATTTAGCCATCAACCTCTCAATTTTAATAGCAAGTAGTTTAAAGAGTTATAGGATGTAAATATCACCAATAATTTTTGGGAGTGCAATCCAGGGATGGAAGAGCTTAAGGTGTTAAGAGATTTTTTGCTTCCTGGACTTATATTGGGAAAAGATTTAATATAAGCCACCTTTGTTATGGTGTAATATATGCTTATGTTTCTTTAATCATGTTAATAATACAGGCCTTTATTTTTTATGCAACGTCTTACCTTATTACATCATACATGTCAATAATCACATCATTTTTATATGTCATTAATTCAGTAAACATTGCTCCATTTAATCTCAAGAGCAATAACATTTTGATTGCATCCAATATGGCTCCTGAAGTGAGAATAGCTTAAGAGAATGAAAAACGTAAAATAAAAAAAAGTAAGTAAAAATGAAAAAAATCCTTTGCTTGAACCTGATAGAACATGACAAAAATCATTAGAGATATTATGAGATATGTTGTTCAAGTTTATTTGAAGCACAAATCATTTAAGGAGTAAATTTAAAAACCTATACTAAAGGACAGAAGAGGAGAGATGAAACTTCAACATAATGATCATCGAGGAAACTGATGGGAAATCATGTCCCCATTATTTAAAAGTGTTAAAATCTCTTAAAGATGGCTAAATGAAGGACTAAAGAATGATTTACAAGTTGTCACCTCAACTCATTATCTTAACTAGAGAATTGTGTAAGAAATAATATGATATAAGCTAATTGAGATAAAGAAAGGAAAGTATAAGACTCGAATTGTAAGGACCCAAAATAGGCCCTAGTAGAATTCAAGGGCAATTACATGTTATTAAAGCCTAATTAAGCATTATTGGATGAATTATTAAGAGTTAAGATATTGATTGGGGAAAAAATGTTATTAAGTTATCATTAATTATGTGATAAATATGTGAATTATATGGTATGAATTTTATAATGGCATAATTAAATTATTATTATTGGTTTAATAATAATATTCAAGGGAGTAATTGAAGTATAAAGTATTAGTTTAGGGGTTAATTTGGAAATTCGGCATCTTAAGGGTCAAATGTGAATAAAAGAGAGATTTGAGAGGTTGATTTAAGAGAAAGAATAATTGGATAAGAAAATTTATAACATTCAAGAAGATGAGAGGCAAAGGTGTAACATGCAAAAGATAGAAAGAAGTTAGTGGAACATTCAACTTTTTAAGGGACCAAAAAGGGAATTTTTCCTAGCCATTATAAATAGCCATTTACTAGTGGAATGAAAGAGAAATGTAAGAAGAGATGGTGAGGGACAGAATTTGTAGAGAGAGTTATAGAAATTTTCTTTCTTCTTCTCATTTCTTAAAGCTATAGTTGATTTCAAGGTATTCTTGAATAGGAAATACTTGCATGTTATTTAATCAAGATCATTAGTGTAAAACTATAAGGTAAATATATTAACTTGATAGTTCACCTCTTCTTCTTCATCTTCTTCTTATTTTAGTTAATGATGGATTAAGATAAATGTTGGAAGTTTGATTTTGAATGAATGAATTGATGTAAAGGAGAAAAAAAAAGGTAAAAGAAGCAAGGAAAAAGGGCTTGCAAAGGATTAAAAGTGAAAGGAGAATTTAATAAAGATTTGAGTTGCATGTCCAGGTTTGGGAACTTACTTTTTATGCATGAGTTTTAATTTAGTGCAATATGTGTTTAAAAAATGAGATGGATGCATTTTGATATAGTGTTATAGCTATAAAAGATGAGATGTAGATATTTACCTCTTAAATGTGTTATTTGATATAGTTAGGATAAATAAATTGTTAAAAGCTTGATTTGAGACTATTTTAAAGTGATGTTATTATAGAGAGGTTATAATACAATGTATGAAATTATATTTGATGAGTAACTAGAAATAAAACATCAATCTTTGATGTTTAAATCGACATTCATGTAAGTTTTAAGATTTTGGGTTTGGGTTTATTGGACCTAGTTGTATTCTTTTGGTAATATCTTGAGCTTAAGAATAGATATTTAGATTATTCCAATTGAGTTTTAAAATATACGTCCAGACAAAGATTTCATAAGAAGAAATCACATTCTTATTCTGCTTCTAAATGGGTCATAACCTAGCTTGAAAATCGGATAAGTGTGCAGTCTCGTGCTCATGAACAGTCTTCAGTATTTGGATGATATCTTTCAATTTAGAACCGATATTGAGATGATATTTAATGTTATAGAAAATAGAAATGTATATCTATAACTTTTTAGAAGAAAACATTTCCTAAAAAGGCCTTTTATTGTGTCAAAAATGAAGTACAAAATGCATTTGTTAAGCAGTTTGCAGGATTCTAGGAATAGGGGGAAAATCGTATGGCCAAAAAGGCTACTATCGTGAGCACAAAATTTGTCATGAGTGCGACATCTTATTCCCCTTTATCATTATATTAGGCTACCCCCATGTGTTACACATATAACTGAACAAAAAAGGCCTTGAATGCAAGTATACGAGGGCTATAGACTCGTGTGTATATAAATTTGTATCAAAGTATATATATGGGTTTGGATTATTTGTATCGTTTACATTAAAAATTGTCTATGAATGTATACCTATGCATCATTGAAATTGTTCATTAATAGTTAAGTTATATAACCATGAATAATTATTAAAACCTACACGAGTGGTCATCTAATAAGATGTAATTTGATAACCTAAACCTAAGAGTTTATGTGTTGTATCACATCATTATATATATACCTAAATGTCTAAATGACATTATACTAAATAATATACATATTTTTTATTAATCTATTGAGATTGATGTTGTGTATAGTTAAAATGTCAACTTTACTTATATAAAGAAGTAATGCTATAAATAGAGTATATGTGTGCATATAACATAAACATGGCATGATTATACATGTTTGGGTTTAAATCTTGAAATATCCTTTTACTTAATTATGATGTAAACATACATATGCATTTACATATAATTATTGTTCCTATAAATTTATAATATAAGTATGATAATACAAAGCTTATACAAGTATGAAATTTTAATCATAAACAAAAGTGTTCTTAAGCATAAAATATGTTTAACAGAAATATGGAAATATAGATATCTGGGCATGTATATTTGAAATGTAAATATGGATGATAAATTGTACTTGGTTATATTATGCTAATTTATTGTTCTTGTTGTGTAAAATATGTTTAAGAGTAATGATATAAAGCATGTTTTCATAGTGAATTGTATAAATACACAATTATACCATGATAACATACATGTGTACATTTATCTCCATATAAATATGATTCCTATGAATGTGATATTCGAGTATGATAGAAAAATGTGTAAAAAGATATGCATACTCAAGATATAATTCTAAACTTTACTGTATATCTTGAAGTAATGGGAAATATTGGTATGTATGTATATAATAAATGAATATTGAATCTAAGATAGCATGATGATAAGTATCGTTATCACATACATGTGAATGAACTACATGCATTTGAATTGATCAAGAGTATAGCTTATTTATGCTCATACATGTTTGTGATATCATGTTCACATATAGTGCCTTATTGATAACATGTTAAAGTACATAATGTGATGACATGTGCTAAATAGTAAGACTTGTTTTTTTATATGCCTATATTAATACATGTGTATATATATACATAGATATACTTGTGATTACGAATCTTTTTACATGATCACATCCATATGATGTGCTATAGTGCAAAGTTCTTATAACAAGGCATGTTTTATGATAAGCACTTAAACAGGTACGACACATTACATGATATATGAAAAGAAAATTAAATAGAATATTACCTGTAATTAGAGTTCAATTGTGAATAGATAGGCGTCTATAGGGATATTGCAGCTGCCACTATTGACCTTTTTAAGTCTAAACTACAGTTTATCCTATTGGATTATGCACAGCCCCATTCGGGTTGTTAGTTGACCCTGTTTGGGTCCATTTGACCGGTCCACCATATAGTCGACCCGTTTGGGTCTATAGTTTTGATATCTTTGGATATCCACCATTTTGATATCTTCGGATATCCACTATTTTGATACCCTCGGGTATCCACCGATCCCATTATCCACCTTTCAAACTTAGGCAGGCTAAACTATAAGTATAATACAGACATTAAATTATAAAGTACAAAGCAAGCATCATATAAGAGTTAAGGATATTGCTTTATTACATGTCTGACATGATTTTCTTGTATTGTTTCATAAGTTTAAATAAATAGAGGTTACCAAGTAACACATGATGTGTATGCTATTTATAGTTGTTTCCAAATGTTCAAAATTGCTTAAATGAGTTGAATGCATGAAGAATTCTAAGTCAGTATACAATACAAGCATGCTAAGTTAACTGTTAAGGTTTTCAAATGCTTTTATTGTTTACTACATGAGGTTGTTAGATTTTTCAAGATTTTCTAATCCATTGATTACATGTTAAATAAATGTATATCTATAAACTGTGCTGAGTGTGATTACTAATGAAGCAATGGTAATATCGAAATGCTTTAAAAGTTGAAAAATATACAAGGTAAAGATATAATAGTTTAATAAAAATAGTAAGTATTCAAACAAATGAGAATGTATCTTATACATGGAATATATTATACATATGTATAAGGATTATAATTTATCTGAATATAATACCATGTTTCTAAGATAGTTATGTATATCAAAGTGATCACTAAAATCGAAATGTGGGAACTCATAAAGTATCAATGAAGTATATATAAATATTTGTAAATAAGTGAGAGAAATATGGCATATTTATTAAAATGTTTGGCAATTGACATTAATACATTAATAATATAGTCATCAATGTTTGACAACTAATAATTCAAAGTAATTGGTCAAGAGTAACATATAGAAATCCAAAAAGTAAGCTTGATGTATAGGATTCGAAGTAATGAATGAATAATGATAAAGGTAATAAAATGATAAGCAAAGGAAATATCAATAGGTATTGATATTGGTTATAAGTATAGAAAAAGAGAATATAATTATGGGAGATTATTGTGAATATTGTTTATAATGATTGATTTATTTGCTTTAAGATGTGTATATATGGGTTTTCTTCTGACGACCCTTAAAAGAGGTCTTCCACATGTTTTTGTTCCCCTCTAAGCTTTATAGCTTAGCACGGGTGTTTCATCCATATAGGTTACAAGTAAGGATTTTTTGTTGGGAATTATCGATTACATGCATCTCATACATAACCGGAATTTAAAATTTTTTAAATAATAAATCTGATCTTTCCATGAATTTACAATATACATATTAATGAGAATAAGAAAAATCACCTTTGATTTTTGTTGAACAGTTGATTTTCCTTCTCACCGGGTTGTCGCAAACCATAGTGTCTGAAATCGAACACCTCCAATGAGTAATCCACACAAGAGAAGGATAGAATGAACCAATAATTGGGAGAAACAAGGACTAGCCAAAAATCCTAGATGCTAGCTAGGGAAGGTAGCGGCTAGGGCTTTTTGAGTGAGAGAAAAACTTTTCTCTTAATTGTTCACACTTAGCCCTAATACCCTATCACTTGGATTTTTATAGTTAGGTTAAAAATCCAACTTCATAATAGGATTGGACTCTTTAAAATTTTTGGAGAAATATTAATTGGGCTTCTGGAATTATTAATAATTTATTTGGGCTCAATTAAATCCAATTTAAGCCCTTTCACAAAAGACTATGCACAAAACCCACAAACTAGGCCATTTGTGCATATATTTGGATTTAATTACACACATGAATTCCAAATCCAACCAAATTAAATATGTAGGCTCCATAACACTTATGAAATATATTTAATTTATTTTGGTCCAAAAATTAGGCCTCTAACACCTTCTGTTTGTAGTTGGCATGTAACCCTTCCTCTTAAGGGTTTATGCGCCAACTTCACTTCTTTGGGCCTCTTTAATTCCTCCAATGGATCTATTAATTATTATATCAGCCCTATAACACTTATATTTCAATAATAATTAATTATAAAATACATTATTTCAATTAGGTCCATTTTTACAGAACATTTCAAAAAAGTTTTGCGAATAATTTTACTTGATCATAATTAATTAAACTCTTTAATTAATTATTCTCTTATTCACTTCTCTATCCCCATAATAATATCAAATATTATTATCCTGGTCATTTTATCATTTTATCCTTTTCTCTATATATGTGTGTCCTATTGGGTCCCTGTCCATGTTGGTAGTATAATATGTAATTGTGAGTTCTATTCAAAACTCATATGATTTAAACTCCTTTAAATCATTTAATCAATCCCTATTGATATTTATGATACATTATTATACAAATCATGAGCGGCCTCTAGCTAGACATCATGACTACCCAAATATCAAGAAAGTCAAGTGGTTTGACTATAGCCTTCCATAGAACAGTTATCGTGCAATTACTCCTTTCACCACTCTTATCTCAATTAGATTCTGAGTATGGATTTCTGTCAACTCATATAAATATAATTATGTATATTCTATTGATTTAACCATTGTTCCCAAAATTCCCTTCATGGATCTCTATCCATCTTGGCATATTACTCTGGTCAGAGATTCTCTAAACAAGGCAATTATAGAATCATGCGAGATAACTTCCCTTATTAAATCTGAGATTGTGAATCCTTTGTCAATCACTCAACTATCTTCAAGTAGGTCATGATATACCCAATCTCCTAACTATGTTCACTCTCAGTTGGAAGTAATCAGTTATGGAGTCAAAATATACCACTTGCTACTTAAGATAACTTTGGTGATCTCAAGTCTAAAGATACTTACACAACTGCTATGAAGAGATTCCTCACTAACATAGATTTAATATCCATGTGAGGATTCTCTTTGCAGGTCTCCAATGAACTTGTTCTTCTAACAAACATCCACATGTTAGCTTGTTCTTCTAATAATCATAGTTATGAGAACCACTGCTTGAACCATTAACGAAGCATAACATGTGCTAGTTTGTCCGAATTAACAATGTCCTATCTTGTTAATTCTATGACTAGGGATATTTAGATATTAACACATTTACATGCAATAGACACCTCATATCATGAACACTTTAATGATTGCATTTGCACTGTGTTTATAATATCAAGGACTTCACTTATTAATTTAAGATTTACAAACTCATGTATTTAAACATAGCATTAATAAATGAATAATGCCTTTTATTAATAATATAAATTCATACATATGAAATTCATCCCTTTTATATGGGCTCTAGGGCATACTCTCCAACAATCCCCCACTTGCACTAGAGCCAATCACTCATATGTCTCAAATCCATGCTATTTATATGGTGATTGTGCTTTATCTGGGAAAGTACTTTAGTGAGGGGATCTGCCACATTATCATCTGTAGGGACCCTTTCTATTTTCACATAATTTCTAGATACTATTTTCTTATGAGATGGTAGCATCTGAGAACATGCTTGGATTGCTGATGAGACCATGGTTCCTTTGCTTGTGCAATGGCTCCATTGTTGTCACAATATAAAGGAATCGGATCAACAATATTAGGCAACACTCCTAGTTCAGATATGAACTTTTTGATCCAAACTGCTTCTTTTGTTGCTTTCGAAGCAGCAATGTACTCTGCTTCTGTCGTGAAATTAGCTACTATTTCTTGTTTGGAACTTTTCCAACTAACTGCTCCTCCTTCCATTATGAACTCATAACTTGACTTTGATTTACAATCATCTTTGTCAGATTGGAAGCTGGCATCTGTATACCCTTTTACTTCCAAACTGCACTCTCCATATACCAAAAATATATCCTTAGTCCTTCTCAAGTACTTAAGAATATTCTGGACAGCTGTCTAATGTTCCTCTCTAAAATTGGATTGGAATCTGCTTGTGACACTCAAAGCAAATGCTACATCTGGACATGTACATAACATAGCATACATGATAGAACCAATTGACGATGCATATGGTATTCTATTCATACTCTTTTTATCCTCTAGTGTCTGCAAACACATAGACTTAGAAAGGTGTTTCCCATGCACCATAAGTATAAACCCTTTCTTAGAGAGATCCATATTGAACCTCTTCAATACCTTATCTATGTATGTACTTTGAGAAAGACCTAGCAACCTATTGGATCTATCTCTATAAATCCTTATTCCCAAAATATAGGATGCTTCTCCAAGGTCTTTCATGGAGAATTGCTTGGATAACCATATTTTAACAGATTGGAGAAGAGAAATGTCATTTCCCATTATCAATATGTCATCCACATATAGAACCATGAAGATAATTGCACTCCCACTAACCCTTTTATACACACAAGGTTCATCTTCGTTATAATGAGAAACCAAACTCTTTGATTGTCTCATTGAATCGTATGTTCCAGCTCCTAGAGGCTTGCTTCAATCCATAAATGGATCTTTGAAGCTTGCATACCTTTTCACCATTTCCGGATGTGAACCCTTCCGGTTGTGTCATATACACATCCTCAGTAAGATTTCCATTTAGGAAAGCTGTCTTCACATCCATTTGCCAAATCTCATAATCATAATGAGGTACAATGGCTAAAAGTATTCTTATAGACTTAAGTATAGCTACAGGAGAAAAGGTTTCGTCATAGTCAATACCTTTTTTTACGATAGCCCTTTGCTACTAAGCGAGCTTTATAGGTAACTATATTACCTTCCATATCGGTCTTCTTTTTTAAGACCTATTTGCACCCTATGGGGTTTATCCCTTCAGATGGTTGAATTAAAGTCCATACTTTATTCTCATACATGAAGTCCATTTCAGATTGCATAGCCTTAAGCTATAAATCACGTTTTGAACAATTCAAAACTTCTTAATAGCTTGTAGGCTCATTGTCCTCTACTATAGTTATGCCTCTATCCGAATCAATGTGAAATCCATATCTCACAGGGATAGAATGCATCCTAGTAGATCTTCTAGGATTTTGTGTACAATCAGGTTCAACTGTAATCTCATCATTATGAAATTCAGTCTTGGGCTCAATCGGTTGATCTACTTCTATTTGTGGGTCTTGAACTTCACCAAGTTCAATTTTATTCCCACTGTCCTCTCATAGGATAAATTCTCTTTCCAAGAAGGTAGCATGCCTTGAAACAAACACCTTTTTTTCTAAGGGATGATAGAAATAATATCCAAAGGTTTCTTATGGATATCCCACAAATAAACATTTGTCAGACTTAACATCTAGCTTATCTGACATTATCTTCTTCACATAAGCAGGACAACCCCATACTTTTATATGAGAAAGTTTGAGTTTCTTGTTATTCCACATCTCATATGGAGTAACATCAACCGATTTACTAGGAACTCTATTTAACACATAAATAGTAGTTTCTAGTGCATATCCCCAAAAGGACTTAGGCAAGTCTGCTTGGCTCATCATTAATCAAACCATATCTAATAGTGTTTGATTTCTCCTTTCAGATAAACCATTGTGTTGTGGTGTATATGGTGGAGTCCATTGAGATAAAATCCCATTATCTCTAAGATAATCTTGAAATTCTTGGCTTAAGTACTATCTACCTCGATCTGATCTAAGTGTTTTAATACTCTTGCCAAGTTGTTTCTCTACTTCATTTCTGAATTCTTTGAACTTTTCAAATGCTTCTAATTTATATTTCATTAGATAGATGTATCCAAATCTAGAATAATCATCTATGAAAGTAATGAAGTGGGAGTAACCTCCTCTGGCATGTGTAGTCATTGGACCACATACATCTGAATGTATTAAGTCCAAAACCATTTTAGCTCATTCTCCTTTACCAATAAAGGAAGCATTTGTCATTTTTCCCAATAAACAAGATTTGCATGTATCAAATGATTCATAATTAAATGATCCCAAATCACCTGACTTATGTAATTTGGTCATGCGGTTCTCATTTATATGGCCTAAACAACAATGCCATAAATAAGAGGTATTTAGGTTATTATGTTTTATTCTCTTGGTATCCACATTATGCACTTCTTTAATTAAATCAAAAGCAAATATACCATTCTCAATGATAGCTTTTACATAAAATATATTGTTCTTAAAAATATAACAACACTTATCCTTTAAAGAAATATCATAATCATTCAATAAATAACTGAAAGAAATAATACTCTTGGATAAAGCTGGAACATAATAATAATTATTTAATTCCAATACTAATCCACTTGGAAGAGGCAAATGGTAAGTCCCCACAACCGTTGTAGAGATGTTATATCCAGTAGCTGACTGTAAACATATTTCTGCCTTTCCAACTCTTCTAAAGCTTCTAAGCCCCAGTAGATCATTACACATGTGAGATCCAGATCTGGTATCTAATACCCAAGATTTTTTTGAAGCAATAGAATAAGTATTAATTTCAATCATATGAATACCTGAAGTAGAAGCATTAGCTTGCTTCTTCTCCTTGAGAGAATCTAGATAGGTCTTGCAGTTATGCTTCCAATGACCATCCTTTCCATAATGGAAGCAAGTTCCTTTGGGATTCTCTTTCTTGGCAACCTTCTTCTTAGAGATCCCACACTTCTTTGGCTGCACCTTGGTTATCTTCTTCTTCTTCTGCTTCTTGCCTTTAGCAGAAGTGACAACCATGACACTTTTTGGATCCTTCTTAAAGGATCCATCAGCTATCTTGAGCATATTGATTAATTTAGGAATGGTTACTTGGATCTTGTTCATGTTGAAGTTAAGCATGAAAGGTGCATAACTTGGGGCCAACGAGTACAAGATTTAATCTATGTATAGATCATTATCCATTACATAGCCAAGTCTACTTAAATGCTCAATATACCCATACATCTTTAATGCATGAGTAGCAGCCGAAGTGCCTTCTGTAACACCCTTATCACTCCGATTAAACGGAACAGTATAAGTAACCCGAAAATTTTTTTTTCTTTTTCAATTAACATTTAATTAATACCAAACTTCGATATTATCAATTCTTTGGGTATTCATTGACCTATAACTATCCCGGGTTACTATTTACTTAATAAAATTTCGGCATTATAACGGCTATATTTGACTAGCCTCCTGAAAAATCAAACAACACACAGCCTCTCAGAGGTACAACACTTCTATAACAATCATTCCATTACTTCAAAATCTCCATCAAACATCCAATACTCCAAACAGATCATTATCACAATCATATACATATATGTTTACATATCCTTACATATCCAAATATTTATACATATCAGTCATTTATATACATGCCAAGGTCTACATAATTTACATAATAACAAAAGTTCTTTTCTTTTACTTTATGCATCACTACTCCTCCCGCGCTGTACCTGCATGCAGTAAAAACTACATGCTGAGCATAAACTATGCCCAGTGGTGTCTAACAATCCTAATACTTTCTTTGCAATAATTATTCCTTTAATATGCTTTATTTAATCATTTACTTTCGAAATAAGAACATTTACACATTTTCATTACGTTCAAGTGAAAACAATAGTTTTTTTCACATTATTACACTTATTCTCATTTATTTCATCATCATTGACTAAATTCCTTTTCAGTCCTCAACATTTTACTAAATTCCAAAAATGCCCTTTTGTCTTGATAATTACAATTTTGCCATCTTAGTCATTTACTTTCATTTTCTTTACATTAGTTTCATCATTATTCATCATTTATTCATTATTTCACTGCTTTTGGGTAAAATTACAGTTTAGTCCCTGTACTATAAAATCTTATCTTAATGACTTGGTTAGGTCTCCAAAATTACTATTTTACCCTTATTAATCATTTCTCATTTATTTTTACCTATTAATTACCCATTTTGGCAGAATTACCATTTTGCCCCTAAACTTTCATTTTCTTTCATTTAAGTCCTTTTTTCGCTTTAAACTTCATTTTCATTATTCTTTTCATTTCTTTTAACTTATTTTCACTTTCATTACATTTTATACCCCTAGTACAGTACCGACAGAAATTCTTAGACTGGATACTCGGGACGTAGACCCCCATGGGCCCCACATAGACTGAAAAATGATCTCAACGACCATTTTTCCACGTAGCAGATACCAGGTACAAACATAAGCTATGGTGATCAGTGATCCTACCATAACTAAGCAAGTCGCCATGACTTGCACCGCGGTACAGATGTCCCTATGGCTAGCCAATTATATCCTGAGCTAGACTTTTACTGCCAGACTATTTCTAAGGGCGCAATTTCATCAAAAGTTCAATTAAACTTTACATTTTTCCATTATTTCATTACTAAAAAATGCTTGTAATCATTTCTTTTCATTCGAAATTTCTCGTAGTCATTTCTTTTCCTTCTTTCACATAGATTGTGAATTATTTTACCATAATTCACCAAAATCAGTCATTTTCTCATCAATTTGCATTTTATTTCATATAAATGCCATATTTTTAATACTTACATAATTGAACATATTCTCTAAAATATTCATTTAATTTCAATAAATTCCATAAAATTTCCTAAGCATATCATTTCATTTCTAGTGTCATTTAAAAGCTTAAATTCATCAAATTTCATCAAAATCACTTAGGTTTTCTTTAAGGTATAATTCGGCCATCCAGGTAAATATACCATATCATCATTCAATAAACCATTTTAACATTTTAACATGCTTATTCAAGGTCTAGATACACTATTTCATCATTAATTTCAATTAAATCATCATTTTCTCATATAAACCCTAACTTACATAAAGGGTATTTGATTTGAATCAAAGAAATTACTAAGATTTATTAGCCACTAACCTTCTTTTCTTGTTCTAGTGTGCCTAAGCTTCCTTTTCCTTGCCTTTGGCCTTGGAAGCTTGCAAATCTCCTTGAGTCCCTAAGTGAACCGAAATTTCAAGCCATTATAACTCTAATTTTTCAAGCTCAAATGCTAAAAATAACATCATAATTGAACTCTAGGCACCCAAAAACATAAGTAGGCACCTTAGAAATAATTTTAACCCATTGGTTTCACTTACCTCAAATGAAATCCTAAACTCTCTCTCCTTATTTTTCTTGATTTCCTTCCTTGATTTGAAGAGAGGAGGTCACAATACTTAACTAGAGAGGCAGAAATTATTATTAGATGGCTTGATTTGGTGTGAAATGGAGAGAAAAATGAAGAAAAAATCCAACAACAATGGTGGAGAGGTATTCGGCCAAGAGGAAGAGAGGAAGAAGAAGAGGCTGTGCTGGCTGGTTCCAGAAATTTTTCTCTTTATATAGGCTGGGTTTTGGGCTTTGTGGGCTTGAATTGGGTTAATGGGCTTAGTTAATTAATTAAAGCCCATTAACACCTAATTTAAAGCCCAAAATTATTTCTCCCATTTCCTCACTCCAAATCACTCCAATTTCAATTCCATAATTCTTATCACATCAAAATTAGGTAGTACACAAAATTTCGGCTCAATCAGAGTCCGTTACTGGTCCGATTCAACCTAACTGGTTCGATTCGACAACTGTCGACATCACCGAAAAATTCATTTCTTTATACCAAAATATTCTACATGCAATTTCATGAAGATATGCAAAATATGGCAATTTTTAGAGTCCATTTACTATTTTTAATAATTTATACAAAATCAAGTCTCCTTCCCTACTAGGGAAATTGACTCGCTACCTTTTTCGTATTTTTGACTTTCGAAGGTCTATTTGACCTCGATTTCACTTCAAATTTCAACCCCGGACTTACCATGACCAATACTTCCCGATGGTCAAATAAAATATTTTTTACTTTCGGGTCCGTTTTACGGCCCGGGTGCACTATTCACCATCGGAATTTACTGTTCACGGCCGGACCGGTGTTGAGGCCATTACAATTCTCTCCTACTAAAAAAAATTTCGTCCTCGAAATTTACCTGTATTGAAAAGATGGGGATACTGATATCTCATAGTGGCTTCTGGTTCCCATGTTGCTTCTTCAACATTGTGATGGTGCCACAGTACCTTCACTAATGGAACCTATTTGTTTCTGAGTTGACGGACTTCTCTTGCTAAGATTTTCACTGGTTCCTCTTCATAAGTCATGTCATCAGCCACTTGAATTTCTTCCTGTGTAATCACGTGACTAGGATCCGATCTGTATCTACGGAGCATAGACACGTGAAACACGTCATGTATCTTTTCTAGTTCAGAAGGCAACTGTAATCGATATGCTACGGGACCCACTTGCTGAAGTATCTCATAAGGGCCAATAAATCTAGGACTTAACTTGCCCTTCTTTCCAAATCTTAAGATCTTCCTCCACGGAGATACTTTCAGGAAAACTCGATCTCCCACCTGAAACTCTATGTCTTTCCTCTTTAAATCAGTATAGGACTTCTGACGATCCGCAGCTTCTTTCAATCTACCTTTAATGACTCGAACTTTCTCTTCAGAATCACGGATCAAATCAGAACCTACTAACTTCCTTTCACTTAATTCGGTCCAACATAGAGGAGTTCTGCACTTTCTACCATACAGTGCTTCAAAAGGAGCCATTTTCAAGCTGGAGTGGTGACTGTTATTGTATGCAAAGTCTGCCAAAGGTAAATGCTTTTCCCAACTGGATCCAAACTCTAAAATGCAACATCTGAGCATATCCTCCAAAACCTGGATCACTCTCTCGGACTGGCCATCTGTCTGAGGGTGAAAGGCCGTACTAAAGTGAAGCCTCGTACCCAAAGCATCTTGAAAACTGTGCCAGAATCGAGAAGTAAACCTCGGATCCCTATCAGAAACAATGGAAGATGGCACTCCATGTAATCTTACTATCTCACTAATGTACAATTCTGCCAGTTTAGACAAAGGATAATCCATCCGTACGGGCAGAAAGTGAGCTGACTTGGTAAGTCGATCTATAATCACCCAGATGGCGTCATGTTTCTTCTGAGTCAGTGGCAAGCCTGTCACAAAATCCATGGTCACTCGGTCCCATTTCCACTCTGGTACTAACAAAGGATGCAACAACCCTGAAGGAACTTGGTGCTCAGCTTTTACTTGCTGACAGATCAGACATTTACTTACAAATTCTGTCACATCACGTTTCATACCTGGCCACCAATAGAAAGCTTTCAAATCTTGATACATTTTATTGCCTCCAGGATGCATTGCATAACTGCTATGATGTGCTTCAGTTAGAATACCTTTCTTCAACTCTTCTTGGTTTGGAACACAAAGCCTTTGCTTAAAATAAAGGCTCCCATCATCACTCAAAGAGTAATTATCTACACTGCCATTCTGAAGTCTATTCTTAATACTCATCAACCGATCATCTTCTTTCTGAGCAGTTTTAACTGGATGTACAAAGTCAGGCTTTACTTGTAATTCAGCTACCAGGGCTCCATCTGAAGCTAAACTTAGATGGACATTCATAGCTCGGAGAGCTGCAAACAAAACAATCAATTACTAAAGCAAAACAATCATTTGTACTAATTATTTAGGGGTATTCACATCACCTGACATAAATTTCCTGCTAAGTGCATCAGCTACTACATTAGCTTTTCCCGGGTGGTAATCAATGTAGCAATCATAATCCTTGATCAATTCTAACCAGCGCCTTTGTCGAAGGTTAAGCTCTTTCTGAGTGAGAAGGTATTTTAAACTCTTATGATCAGAGTAGATGTAGCATCTCTCGCCATATAAATAATGTCTCCAAATTTTCAGCGCAAGAACAATGGCTGCTAACTCCAGATCATGGGTAGGGTAGTTCTTCTCATGTGTTTTCAACTGTCGGGAGGCATATGCAATCACCCTGCCTTCCTGCATCAAAACACACCCTAATCCATTCCTGGATGCATCGCTATAAACCACAAAATCCTTACCCGATTCAGGTTGAGTAAAAATTGGAGCTTCAGTCAACATACTTTTAAGCCTTTCAAAACATTGCTGACAAGCATCAGTCCACACAAATCTAACATTCTTCTGTAGTAACCGGGTTAAAGGTATTGCAATAGTAGAAAAACCTTTAATGAATCTCCTATAATACCCAGCTAAACCCAGAAAACTCCTCACTTCCGTAACAGTCTTGGGTGGTTTCCATTGGATAATCGCCTCAATCTTTGAAGGATCCACTTTAATACCTTCTGCTGAGATTACATGACCCATAAAAGACACCTCATTTAACCAGAAGTCACATTTGCTAAACTTAGCGTATAACTGTTTTTCCCTTAGGACTTGCAGAACGAGCTTCAGATGCTTATCATGTTCTTCCGGTGTCTTGGAGTAGACCAGAATGTCATCAATAAAAACTACTACAAACTGGTCCAAATAGGGATGAAAAACCCTATTCATCAAGTCCATAAAGGCGGCTGGAGCATTCGTAAGCCCAAAAGGCATAACCAGAAACTCATAGTGGCCATACCTGGTACGAAAAACAGTCTTCGGCACATCTACTTCTTTCACTCCCATTTGATAATAGCCTGATCTCAAGTCAATCTTCGAGAAAACCCCGGCTCCCTTAAGCTGATCAAACAAGTCTTCAATGCGAGGGAGAGAATACTTGTTCTTAATGGTAACTTTATTCAGTTGCCTATAATCAATGCATAACCTGAGTGTACCATCCTTCTTCTTGACAAACAGGACTGGCGCTCCCCAGGGAGAAACACTGGGCCTAATAAACCCCTTATCTAACAATTCTTGCAACTGAATTTTCAATTCTTTTAACTCTGCAGGTGCCATCCTATAAGGAGCAATGGAAATAGGTGCAGTACCTGGAGCAACATCAATAGAAAATTCTACCTCCCTGTCAGGTGGTAAACCAGGCAATTCATCAGGAAAGACATCCTGAAACTCCCTGACAGTAGGTACTTCTGACATCTTTGGACTGACTTTCTTTGCTTCCACTGCATAACAAAGGTATGCCACACATCCTTTTCTAATCAATCTTTTTGCAGCAGTGGCGGATATCACATCGGACAGAAAATCAGTTCTCACACCTACCACTGTAACTTCTCGATCATCGCAAAGCTTTAAAGTGACTCTCTTCTTTCTGCAATCGACAGTCGCTTGGTGGGCGGATAACCAATCCATCCCCAGAATCACATCGAACTCGTGGAAAGGCAAAGCAATCAGGTTTGCCAGAAAGATGTGTCCCTGAGCACTAATAGGACACTGTCTGTATACTTTATCTACCACTACACTATGCCCCAAAGGATTGCTCACCAAAACATCCTGGTCCAAGCATTCCTCTTTCATCCCTCTATCCCGAGCTAAGGCAGTGCTAATGTAAGAATGCGCGGAACCCGGATCAATCAAAGCATGCACTGAATCAGATAACAAGAGAAACGTACCAACTATCACATCTGGGGCATCCTCATCCTCACGTGCTCTGAAAGCATATGTCTGACCCGATGCTCTCCTCTGACCCTGTGATGTCTGTCCAACAGGTCTGGAGGCTGAAGTGTGAGGGGCGGCTCCTCTACCACGACCTCTAGGAGCTGAGGATCCTACACCTGATGCTGGTGAATTAACTGAAGTATTCTGCATAGCCGGACAGTCTCTGATCCGATGGTCTCTGGATCCACATCTAAAACAAGCTCCTGTCAGAAATCTGCACTCTCCAGAGTGAAGCTTACCACAATGCTCACAAGCCACTGCAGAATCCCTATCTCGATCCCGAGGAGCACTAGCAGTCGGAGCTCTGCCTCTAGATGCACTACCCTGACCTCGGCCTGCTGCTACAGGTGACTGTCCCTGAAATGCCTGAGATCCCTTTGCTTTCTTCCCTTTACCACTGAACTGTCCCTGCTTCCTCTTTTGCTGAAATTGGGACTGTCTCTCAGTCTGCTCATTCTGAGTCGTCTCTAACTTTATGGTTGCCTCTACCATAGCACGTAAGGTAGGATACTTCTGAGCTCCAATGATCTGTTTAAGCTCAGTATGTAGGCCTCTCTCAAATCTGAAACACAATTTCTCTTCTGTAGCCTGGCCTTCATCCAGGTAAGCACTCAACCGCTCAAATTCTCTCTCATACTCCGCCACTGTCTTATTTCCCTGTTTTAATCTCCAGAAAGCCTCTTGCATAGTGGCCTTATACTCGGACCCAATATATTTCTTTTCAAACTGGTCCACAAAATACTCCCAACTCAACTGATCTGCAGGAGTATGTCTTCTGACGGAATCCCACCAAATGAATGCAGGACCCTGAAGTAATGCTACCACACCTTCAAATTTCTCTTCCAATGGACTGCGGGTTATCTCAAACAATCTCTTTATCTTGTATAACCATTCTTCAGCCACTGCAGGTGTCAAAGGTTCTCTGCCAGAAAAGTCTTCTGCCCCCAATCTCTTTAATTGTTCCAGGATAGGTCTCCGCCTAGGCGGGGCTGGCTGAATCTGTACTACTGTGGGCTGAGGCGGCGCCTGAGCTGGAGCTGCCTGCAGTCT
This sequence comes from Excoecaria agallocha, assembly GCA_037975025.1. Taxonomy (NCBI): domain Eukaryota; kingdom Viridiplantae; phylum Streptophyta; class Magnoliopsida; order Malpighiales; family Euphorbiaceae; genus Excoecaria; species Excoecaria agallocha. Next base: position 99,945,687 of record CM075807.1, on the reverse strand, counting down.
CTGCTGAATGTAGTCAGCCATCAAATCAAGGAAGTCCGGCTGAGGGAAAGGAGGTGGTGCTACAGGAGGAGGGTTCTGCTGTGGGGCCTCTTGTCGCCCAATATTACTCGATGCCTCACTCCTGCTGTCAGCTGACTGTTGTCCTCGGTTAGTAGACATCTTTTCACTATAAAACAAAAAGGAGAAGATGCACATTAGTTCCAAAACATTCACTTCCTAAACATAATTGGCATGTATATACAGACAAATCAATTAATACCCACTCCGATCTTAGAACCATCTAAACATTTGCTCTGATACCAATAAAATTGTAACACCCTTATCACTCCGATTAAACGGAACAGTATAAGTAACCCGAAAATTTTTTTTTCTTTTTCAATTAACATTTAATTAATACCAAACTTCGATATTATCAATTCTTTGGGTATTCATTGACCTATAACTGTCCCGGGTTACTATTTACTTAATAAAATTTCGGCATTATAACGGCTATATTTGACTAGCCTCCTGAAAAATCAAACAACACACAGCCTCTCAGAGGCACAACACTTCTATAACAATCATTCCATTACTTCAAAATCTCCATCAAACATCCAATACTCCAAACAGATCATTATCACAATCATATACATATATGTTTACATATCCTTACATATCCAAATATTTATACATATCAGTCATTTATATACATGCCAAGGTCTACATAATTTACATAATAACAAAAGTTCTTTTCTTTTACTTTATGCATCACTGCTCCTCCCGCGCTGTACCTGCATGCAGTAAAAACTACATGCTGAGCATAAACTATGCCCAGTGGTGTCTAACAATCCTAATACTTTCTTTGCAATAATTATTCCTTTAATATGCTTTATTTAATCATTTACTTTCGAAATAAGAACATTTACACATTTTCATTACATTCAAGTGAAAACAATAGTTTTTTTCACATTATTACACTTATTCTCATTTATTTCATCATCATTGACTAAATTCCTTTTCAGTCCTCAACATTTTACTAAATTCCAAAAATGCCCTTTTGTCTTGATAATTACAATTTTGCCATCTTAGTCATTTACTTTCATTTTCTTTACATTAGTTTCATCATTATTCATCATTTATTCATTATTTCACTGCTTTTGGGTAAAATTACAGTTTAGTCCCTGTACTATAAAATCTTATCTTAATGACCTGGTTAGGTCTCCAAAATTACTATTTTACCCTTATTAATCATTTCTCATTTATTTTTACCTATTAATTACCCATTTTGGCAGAATTACCATTTTGCCCCTAAACTTTCATTTTCTTTCATTTAAGTCCTTTTTCCACTTTAAACTTCATTTTCATTATTCTTTTCATTTCTTTTAACTTATTTTCACTTTCATTACATTTTATACCCCTAGTACAGTACCGACAGAAATTCTTAGACTGGATACTCGGGACGTAGACCCCCATAGGCCCCACATAGACTGAAAAATGATCTCAACGACCATTTTTCCACGTAGCAGATACCAGGTACAAACATAAGCTATGGTGATCAGTGATCCTACCATAACTAAGCAAGTCGCCATGACTTGCACCGCGGTACAGATGTCCCTATGACTAGCCAATTATATCCTGAGCTAGACTTTTACTGCCAGACTATTTCTAAGGGCGCAATTTCATCAAAAGTTCAATTAAACTTTACATTTTTCCATTATTTCATTACTAAAAAATGCTTGTAATCATTTCTTTTCATTCGAAATTTCTCGTAGTCATTTGTTTTCCTTCTTTCACATAGATTGTGAATTATTTTACCATAATTCACCAAAATCAGTCATTTTCTCATCAATTTGCATTTTATTTCATATAAATGCCATATTTTTAATACTTACATAATTGAAAATATTCTCTAAAATATTCATTTAATTTCAATAAATTCCATAAAATTTCCTAAGCATATTATTTCATTTCTAGTGTCATTTAAAAGCTTAAATTCATCAAATTTCATCAAAATCACTTAGGTTTTCTTTAAGGTATAATTCGGCCATCAAGGTAAATATACCATATCATCATTCAATAAACCATTTAAACATTTTAACATGCTTATTCAAGGTCTAGATACACTATTTCATCATTAATTTCAATTAAATCATCATTTCCTCATATAAACCCTAACTTACATAAAGGGTATTTGATTTGAATCAAAGAAATTACTAAGATTTATTAGCCACTAACCTTCTTTTCTTGTTCTAGTGTGCCTAAGCTTCCTTTTCCTTGCCTTTGGCCTTGGAAGCTTGCAAATCTCCTTGAGTCCCTAAGTGAACCGAAATTTTAAGCCATTATAACTCTAATTTTTCAAGCTCAAATGCTAAAAATAACATCATAATTGAACTCTAGGCACCCAAAAACATAAGTAGGCACCTTAGAAATAATTTTAACCCATTGGTTTCACTTACCTCAAATGAAACCCTAAACTCTCTCTCCTTATTTTTCTTGATTTCCTTCCTTGATTTGAAGAGAGGAGGTCACAATACTTAACTATAGAGGCAGAAATTATTATTAGATGGCTTGATTTGGTGTGAAATGGAGAGAAAAATGAAGAAAAAATCCAACAACAATGGTGGAGAGGTATTCGGCCAAGAGGAAGAGAGGAAGAAGAAGAGGCTGTGCTGGCTGGTTCCAGAAATTTTCCTCATTATATAGGCTGGGTTTTGGGCTTTGTGGGCTTGAATTGGGTTAATGGGCTTAGTTAATTAATTAAAGCCCATTAACACCTAATTTAAAGCCCAAAATTATTTCTCCCATTTTCTCACTCCAAATCACTCCAATTTTAATTCCATAATTCTTATCACATCAAAATTAGTTAGTACACAAAATTTCGGCTCAATCAGAGTCCATTACTGGTCCGATTCAACCTAACTGGTTCGATTCGACAACTGTTGACATCACCGAAAAATTCATTTCTTTATACCAAAATATTCTACATGAAATTTCATGAAGATATGCAAAATATGGCAATTTTTAGAGTCCATTTACTATTTTTAATAATTTATGCAAAATCAAGTCTCCTTCCCTACCAGGGAAATTGACTCTCTACCTTTTTCGTATTTTTGACTTTCGGAGGTCTATTTGACCTCGATTTCACTTCAAATTTCAATCCCGGACTTACCATGACCAATACTTCCCGATGGTCAAATAAAATATTTTTTACTTTCGGGTCCGTTTTACGGCCCGGGTGCACTATTCACCATCGAAATTTACTGTTCACGGCCGGACCGGTGTTGAGGCCATTACACCTTCCACCATTTTGCAACTAAATAGAGCTCGAGCAATCTCATATTGCTCAGTTCTAGCCTGAGAAGAATAAAGCTCCTCTAGATTCAAAATGATGGTTCTAGCATCCATCATCTCATGTTGCTTCTAAAGCTCCGAGGACATAGCACCCAACATCAGACATGCTGCTACTTCACTATCCTCTATGTATTTGCGATAAGTGCCTTTGATCTCATCAATGGCATCATCTGATGGAATTGGTGGTGGATCTTTATCCAAGACACAATGGATCTTTTTAGCTCTAAGAACAATTCTCACTTTCCTGATCCAGTCAGAATAGTTACTGCCACCCAGCTTGTTATCTAAGATTGATTGTATATTAATGTTTGATGTGCTCATGATGATGACCTAGATGTGAAAAAGAAAACATATAAGAGTATGTTCATATATATGTATGCATTAATTAATCTATTTACTCCCACTATTTTATTGTAAATTAATAGCCCTCACTATTTAATCCGAGAAAACCCGATGGTTTTCCTAGGGGCAAATATCCAATCCTTGATATGTAATTTGACCTTGACTGTGGTCAACAAGCCAAAATCCATACCCTTGAAAGGTAGGTATCTCTATACCAATTGTGTCTCTACACAACTATTGGATCATTAGGTCATCAACTCTTGATGCATACATATCATATATGCATTCCCTAATCTTGCCTCTAAAACCATTAGCCTTAACTATGGTCAACAAGCTAATGGGCCAGCTAAGATGACCCATTTAATTAGATTTGAACATATTCGATATAATGTGAGCTTGACTGTTGTCAACAACCCACACTATAAAGAATTCTGGTTCTCCTAAAATTAATGGAAGGCTTATACACCTTAGTATTTGTTTGAGAGTTTTAGTTAATTAAGTCTCATCATATATGGTTAGCATACATTGGTATGCATCCTATATCTATCACATAAATATAAGTATACAAATATGGTATAGTTATGGACTTTACTACATTGATTTCCCCGAGCCAAAAGGGAAATCAAAGGGTCACACCTAGGTAGTATGCATGATTCAAACAAGTAAAAATAATTACATTATCTTTAATCTTGTTGGATCTCCATCCAGCCCATCTTGCTCCTTAATAGTGGTCTCCATCTCTATCTCTAATTCTAATCTAAGTAATCTAATTACATATTACAATTTGAAAAAGAAATACAAACCAAAAATAAGTGGCCGGGACATGAAAGTCCTTATTGGGCCAAAACATGCATAATGCTCAGTGACATTGGTCCTTGTCCATAACTATCCATCATGCCAATCATACACCATTCTTTGCATTTCTAATGCATAAAGTAATGGATTACTAACTTTGTTTCAACTCTTTAAACTTGATTTTGAGTTATTTTAATAATGTAATCAAATTAGGAAACTTTTTCATTTTGGAAACTTCCATTTTAGGAAACCCTTTTGCATGCATGTGTTCTTGCCTTAATAATCAATCCAATTGATTATTAATTAATTATTAATTGATTATTTAATTAATTAATCATATTAAATAATTAAAAGAATCAATTTTGGGCTTTAGATAAAGGGTATGCCGAAACCCACCAAACTAAACCCTAAATGTGTTCACACACAAACTAGTTTTGTGTCTATTAGACCATTTAGGCCTTTTGAAATGAGCCAAGCCCACTCCAGCCCTTAAAACCCATAAATAAACTTAATTATAGTTTATTATATCTGATTTAAATCATCTCCTTTGGTCCACCAAGTCATTTACTAATTTAAACCAAGTTTGTAAACATAATTAAGCCCATTAAGTGGTTTTAATGAATTAATATTAATCCAATTAATTCAAGGCCCATTTTAATTAATTGAATTAATTAAAAATACATTAATATATCAGATATATTAGATTTAGAAGATTAAAAATTTTTCTAAACATGAACACACCAAGAACATACCAAGAACACACCAAGAACACTAATTCATCGAACTTTTCGACTAAACTAGTTTTCATGCAAAACTTGTCCGATTTTAATTTTGTTTGATCCTATAGCTTAATATCACATATTAAACACATAAATTATCATCAAAATGATCTTAGAGTGGATCAATAAAATTTTAATTTAGAACAACCTCTAAACATCATTGAAAAATAAAAGCCATTCACACCAAAATCATGATTCCTTTCTCAAAAGAATCGTTTTTATTTTTCGTTATATATATTTGATCACATATATCCAGAAATCAATATTTCTCATTCATGAACAATCAAATATGATATTTTAAAGTTCATGAAATAAATAACTCAAAAATAAAACTTATTTCGCAGAAAAATATAGAATTATAGATTCATGGCAAAGCCAGGCTCTGATACCATATTGGAAATTATCGGTTACATGCATCTCATACATAAGCGGAATATAAATTTTTTAACAATACATCTGATCTTGCCATGAATTTACAATATACATATTAATGAGAATAGGAAAAATGACCTTTGATTTTTGTTGAACAGTTGATTTTTCTTCTCACCAGGTTGTCGCAAACCACAGTGTCCAAAATCGAACACCTCCAATGAGTAATCCACACAAGAGAAGGATAGAATGAACCAACAATTAGGAGAAACAAGGGCTGGCCGAAAACCCTAGATGCTAGCTAGGGAAGGTGGCGGCTAGGGCTTTTTGAGTGAGAGAAAAACTTTTCTCTTAATTGTTCACACTTAGCCCTAATGCCCTATCACCCTAATGCCCTATCACTTGGATTTTTATAGTTAGGTTAAAAATCCAACTTCATAATAGGATTGGAATCTTTAAAATTGCTGGAGAAATATTAATTGGGCTTCTGAAATTATTAATAGTTTATTTGGGCTCAATTAAATCCAATTTAAGCCCTTTCACAAAAGACTATGCACAAAACCCATAAATCAGGCCCTTTGTGCATATACTTAGATTTAATTACCCAAATGTATTCCAAATCCAACCAAATTAAATATGTAGTCTCCATAACACTTATGAAATATATTTAATTTATTTTGGTCCAAGAATTATGCCTCTAAGGCCTTCTGTTTGTGGTTGGTGTGTAACCCTTCCTTTGGAGGGTTTATGTGCCAACTTCACTTCTTTGGGCCTCTTTAATTCCTCCAATGGATCTATTAATTATTATATCAGCCAAATAACACTTATAGTTCAATAATAATTAATTATGAAATACATTATTTTAATTATGTCCATTTTTACAGAACATTTCAAAAAAGTTATGCGAACAATTTTACTTGATCATAATTAATTAAACTATTTAATTAATTATTCTCTTATTCACTTCTCTATCCCCATAATAATATCAAATATTATTATCCTTGTCATTTTACCATTTTATCCTTTTCTTTATATGTGTGTGACCTATTGGGTTCCTATCCATATTGGCAGTATAATATGTAAATGTGAATTCTATTCAAAACTCACATCCTACTCTCCTATTACCTCATTGGGAATGACTCTTTAATTTCTCTTATTGAGATTAAACTTGTTAAGAGTGTGGTCCAATCAACTTATTTAAAGATGAGTAAGATTCAAATTCAAAGCATTTGATAAGTTGCTATTACTTCAAATTTTAGATGCTTCTTAGCAGGTCACTTTTTGCACACATCGTATATGTGGCATTCATCACACACAACTCACATACTTATTTGTAAATGAACATATGAATTTTTCACATACCCTCTGCTTGTTTAATTTTTTACTCTTACTCACATGAGTAATTTCTTGCAAGGAAATAAAGAGGGAATTTGCATGCAAAAGCTGGTCATAAGATAACTCCAAGCAGCGAATGGTCAAATAACAAGGCAAACTCCTATGGGAGAGATCAATCTGATAAAAGCAAAAAGAATATTTTAAAAACATTTTTACACCTCGTGCTTAAGGGAATTTACCAAAAGATGGCCACCTCACCTAAAGATAGATCTCCATGAGAGGAATTATGCAAATCTATAAAAGGTAAGAACCTTCTTCGATTGAATAAGCACACTAACATCTAACCTTTTTATAGGTATTGAAGTCCTCTTAAGAGGTAGCAAGTCCTTATAGGTAAAGAGTACTTTTTCAAGGAATTTTATCAATCATCTTTCATGATTCTACATGCTGACAAGCTGGTGCTAAATAAATGTACCGATCAATAGTTAAAACATTGACAAGCTGATGGTAACTACTAAATTGATCAAGAGTTAAAATGTTAATAGGTTGATGATAACTACTCAATTGATTAAGGGTTAAAACTTCAATAAGCTGACGGTAAATACCCAATAGAAGGTTAAAACATAGACAACCTTAAGGTAACTACCCAACCAAGAGTTAAAATGTCGACACGCTAATGCTAGCTACTTAACCAACTATGAGTTAAAATGTTAACAAGATGACAATAATTACACAATCCAGGGTAAAAACATCGGTAGGCTTATGATAACTACCCAATCGGAGACTCACTATCCAAGTGGTATGTCTTCAATACAATTGAAAGCTTGCCATCTCAGATATAAGTCTTTTATCCTTTACTATGAATTTTAGCTCACTTAGGCACCAGTGCACTAAGTTCCCCAAAATTTAGGGCAACTGTAGATATTGGATCTTGAGGTGGCTCTAAATCAAAGTTACCTAATGAAGAAGTGGTTTCTCATAAATGGATAAGGAATGGAGGTGCTAGGCTTTCTCAAGTTTTTAATGTTTTTAAAATAGCTTTTTTTCAAGCTTTACCCCTTTATCTCTTTCGAATAATGAAAAATGAGAAAATTGAGTTTCAAAATTTACAGTAGTCTGTAGAATTTTTGTTTTATCTTAGCCTACAGACCTCATAATTAAATGATTCTAAAGCCATTTAAATCTTAAACATAGACCTATAAATTTTATGAAGACATCTAAACACAATTTAGTACTTAAGATTCCTAGCATTAGGCTTTAACATGGATGACCCAAATCTATCTTTGAACCTAGACCAGTTTGGAGTATTTCGGGTATAACTCCCTTAGTAGAGCTCATATTTAGATGAATCTAATTTTAATAGAAAATAGACTCATTTTGGAGCAATTTTTAGAAAGATAGTATACCTAATTCTTAACTCATTATTTCCAATAATTTTTTAAATTCAAAATATTAATTATGTACCTGAAAATTTTCTAGGAGCAGTCATCAGTATTTTATCCATGAATCCTAATCTAGAAATCCAAATTGAGTGATTTTGATTCATTAAAAAGATAAGACATAGAGGAAAAAATTTATACTAGACACTTTTTCAAAAAAATGGCATATTCAGGCCTAAAAATTGTAAATTGTTTTAGATTAAAGATCAGTCGGCTGAAAAAAAAAAGGAGGGCAAAAGTCAAAGTCAATGATCTGTAAGTCATTTTTGTCTCATTGACCAAATCTTTTAAGTGGAGCTTGTGAGTCATTCCTATTGTGCATTTTACATTTAGGAACAGGGGAAAAAATTTAAGGAAAAATCCCTTTAATCTGATCTAATTTGGGATATTTATTTTTCAAATTTTTAACAACCTAAAAGGGTTTTCTCTCTCTTCTCTCTCTTTTCCCAGTTCTCCTTCATCCTTTTCCTTTCTTTCTTTCTTCTTCCTCTCCCATGGAAAATAAATATTTTTAATTTTAAAAAATTCCAAAAAAACATATAAAATCAAGAAAAAGCCACAAAACACTAAATCATTGTCCTGTGATGGAACCATACTGAAGGTAATATTCGCGCGCCCCTAAAACCCATAAATTAAATATTTAATTTTAATTAATTATGTAAATAAGTTTTATTTGTTGTTTTATTAATTTTGTATATCTATGTTAACTATGTTCATTTCTTTTACTAATTCAATTTTGTCAATTAATTGGTAATTTGTTAACTTAATTTTTTGAATCAATTTATTATATTAGTCAATAAATTATTTTTTATTATGTTAAATAATCTTTAATTCTATTACTTATTATTTAAGTGTTTTATGGCTAATATGTAAATTATTTGTTTAATTTCATTATTTACTATTTAATTGGTTAATTGGTTAATTATATTAGTTTAATTAAATTGTTTGATTATCTTTTTTATAATATTTTTAATTAATATTATTATATATGTTATTCAAGGTTTTTAGGCAAAAAAGTGATTTTTTTCCTTAGTTTTTGCGGATTTTGTTTTGTCATGTCCTATAGTGACAATCATTTTTTCCCATTGCTAAAAAAGTTTCCTTCAAATTCAATTGTTGGTGCTATGTACCTTTAACGATAGGTGTTTATGGTGACAGTCAAAACTTCCGTTGCTAAAATTCCCTATCACGCCACCTCCTTCCACCACTCACTCCACTTAAGCCGTATTTTTTTTTTCATTTTCCTCATTTGGTTCACTGCTGTTTCGCCTTTTGGTTTCTTTCTTAAACATTTCATAGTATATATATATATATATATATATATATATATATATATATATATATATATATATATATATATATATATATATATATATATATATATATATATATATTTAAATTTATATTATCATTTCTTTTAATATTGTTTTTGCCATATATTATTATATTAAATTTTTTGTATTGTTATGAATATTATTTTTACATATTATTATTTAATTTATCCATAATATATTGTCATTATTATTATTATTATTATTATTAATGCATTTATTATTATTGCTATCGCTATTTCATATATTATTTGTATCCATCTAATTTATCAATTTGTTTTATATATTCAATTTCTTTATTATCCACTATTTTATTCAATTCATTATTAACTAATTTTCATTATTATTTTATTTAATTCATCATTTACTTACATTGTTATTTTTGCCTTTTATAATTCACTTAACCCATTCGCACATCGATTTGTGAGAATCGAAGTGGTTTAGCTTAGGATTTTGTTATTATTTTTGGACCTATATTAATATATTTAATGATTTTCATTTAATTATTTGTAATAGCATAGTAAAAAATGGATTTTTGTACAATAACTAAGAAAATTCACTTTAAATATTTTTATCTAATTAATTTGATTTTTATTATAAAAAGGACCAATATCCTATTTTATTTCAAAAATCACACAACGAAATTTTATAAATATGCATGAGGGAATCAATGTTTTCAATTTAATCAATATCCCAATTTGTGCATATTTTACTTGTATTATTATTATTATTATTATTATTATTATTATTATTATTATTATTATTATTATTATTATTATTATTATTATTATTATTATTATTTATTGTAAATAAATTTTTTTATTTGAACAATAATTTAAAAACTCACTAAATGGTTTATACAAGTTTGAACAGAGTTTTTCCATAATAAAGGGATCGATGTCCCGATTTTCACACAAAATAATATGTAAATTAAGGATTTTTTTATAAATACAAATGACTTGTACCTTAAAATTACTTAAAGTGATTCTTTTTGCCAAAGCCACGAGGGATGAATTGTTCCATTTTTATCCAAAATACACCTAAAAGCTGCTCTTTTTGTAAATACGTATGCGATGATCCACATTCTTATCCAACTGAGTTCAATTAATTTTTCGATTTATGAATGATTTTATCTTTATTTTTTCTTACATTCTTTAATATTTTTTATGCCCCACTTTTGCAATCTTTCCATGCATGCTTTACAGCTTTCCAATGTGCCTGAGTGTACTTTTATTTCCTATGCATAATATCTCATGCGAGAAAAGAGATAAAATATATTAATTGCTAAAATATGTTTATATAATATTAACCAAAGCGATAAATAGGAGTGAGATCCTGAACTTTCTCTGGTTTCAGTCTTATAAGGTTAGAACTCATTTTCTAATATTTTATTTGGTGGTGACTCCATGATATCTATCTTGTGTGCCCAATAGATGCCTTCATAGATCGATCATTAGCAAATGAGTAGGGATTTTCCAAGCCACTATCTCATACCTTTTTAATGTCCATAATACATCCATATGACTAGTTGGGTTGGAGAATAAGGTGGAGCATATTAGTCTAGGGTTTATTTTCTTGTTTATTCATCATTTTGGATCTATATTTTTTTTCCTTCAATGCCTTTTATATATTTGGTTGTAATAGATTAGTAATAAATGATTTTTGCATCATAATTAGAAAAATTCACTTTAAATATTTTCTGCTCAATTAATTAGCCTTTTTTCACACAAATGAACCAATGTCCACTTTTTATCCCAAAATCACACAAATGATTCTTTTATAAAATATCCATGAGGGATCTAATGTTCGTAAATCAATCAATATCATAATATATGTGTGTTTTACTTATATTGTTATTCTTTAATGCTATTTTTTATTGCAAATGATTTTTTCAAGCGATAAACTAAAAATTCAATAAATGATTTAAAATAAGTTTGAGTGGAATTTTTCTATAATAAAGGGACAAATGTCCTTGTTTTTGCCCAAAATATAACATTTAAATTATGGATTTCTCTTTTAAAATACAAATGATTTTTTTACCATAAAATTGACTAATATGATTCTTTTCAAAAGCTTCATGAGTTTAACACTCTTATTTTTATCAAAAATATGTCTGAAACTTGGGTTTTTTTGTAAATATATATGCGAGGACCAACATCATTATATGAATGAACTTAATTAATTTTATGATTTATGTATTATTTATCTTTATTTTTATTCTTAAATACTTTTTATGTGATGCTTTTAATGCTTTAAAATGCATACTTTATAGCTTTCCAATATGCTTGAGGGTGTCTTACTTTTCCAGCATGATATCTCATGTAAGAAAAGAGATATAATAAATTAATTACTAAAACTCATTTATATAATGCTAACCAAAGGTATAAATAAGAGTCAGATCTCGAACTATTTCTGGTTTTGGTCTTATAAGGTTAGAACTCACATTCCTAATGATTTATTGGGTGGCGACTCTGTGATACTTGCCCTGTGGTGCTAAATGAAGTTCATTACTAAATGCACTATATAGTGACAACAATACAATAAAAAAATGAATTTCATTGCAAATATTGGAAGAGTTGGTGGAAAAACAAATATTATGACAAATTAACAAGAATAAATGCTTGTTGTTGCTAATTTTAGGTGCAAACAATTTCAAGAACAAAAGCAGATTTTCCATGACCATTGTCATCACTAATTAGCTAGAACACTGTTGTAGTTAAAATGGCAAGAACGATGTTATTGCTAATTAGCGGGAACACTATTGTAGCAAAATTGAAAAGAACAATATTGTCGCTAATTTAGCAAAATATACATGCACCTTAATATTAGTTCCATTCATATAGCCAAATTGGTAAGAACATTATAGTCCCTAATCAACGAGAACAATGATGTAGCTAAATTGGCAAGAACATTTTTATCGCTAATTAGTGATAATAGTGTTGTAGCTAATTGGTGACAATAATGTTATCACTAACTTAGCCAAATATTATGATGTGCAACTAAATATTATTTCCATTGATATAGTTAAATTAACAAGAACATTGTTGTCGCTAAATTGGAAAGAACATTATTGCTGCTAATTAGCAAAAATAGTGTTGTCATTGGTTGGTTGTCGCCAATTAGCTATAACAATGCTATCGCTGATTTAGCTCTATATTTGTTCCATTCATATAACTATATTATCGAGAATATTGGTGTCGTTAATTAGTGAGAATGTTGTTGCAGCTAAATTGGCTAGAACATTGTTGTCACCAATTAGTGAAAATAGGATTGTCACCAATTTAATATTAATTCCATTTATATAGTGATGGCAAAGTCCTTGCTACATAGCAACAACAATTGTTCTCGCTAAAGTACACTAAAGTAGTGACGATAAAGTTCTCGCTAAAGTAGCGACCATAATGTTCTGGCTAATTGCCAATTTAGCTTGGGTATTTAGTATAGTAAAATTAGCTACAATAGTTTTCCCTAGCAAAATTAATTAATTATTTCTAACTATTTTTAATTATAGTATTTTTATTCTTAATATTTAAATTTTATTTACATTTAATAAGGCTAGCATTTAGTCTAATTAATTTCTTTAGAACAGTTTTCCAAGTAAAAATTAAGTAATTAGCTAGAACTAGCTAGTCCTAACTATTTTCACATGATTTTGATTCTTAAAATTTAAATTTTATTTATATTTAGTTAGATCATTTAATTTAATATATTTAGCTAGTACAAATTTTCTAGCAAAACTAAGATGAATTAAATTGCTGGTACTTAAATTAACTAAATTATTATCTTTACATCCAACAATGTTAATTATTTTTAATTATATAATAAAAGGAACTAAATTGCCACAACAACTGAGTTTATGTAAAATTAGCTAGGAAAAAGGTTTTTTTCCGATTTTGTGAGATCCATGCCCTAGCTAATCCCCAAATTTTTAAGCGGGAGACAAAGTTTCAAAATCAAGTTTCTAAATCCCAAAAATCTAATTTCCTTCTGTGCTGCCGCCCTTTTTGTTCTCTCTCTCTCTCTATACTTATCACCGGAGATTACTACCTCATTTAGCCGTAGCTCAGCTTACTTCTTTGTCACTACTTTGCTTCATGTCTTAGGTAGACTTTATCATTTTCAATTTATTGTTCCTTTTCCTTTCTCTATATGGTTAATTCAAAAAGAAATTTGAACCATATTTGTTATGTTTTTTCTTGCTTAACATGTGAAATATGCGATGATACTTAAATGAAAGCTTTTTGGGTTTTTCTCCACAACCAAACACCTCTTCAGATTATGTGACTATGAGTGCTGAAGTAAATTTTTTTTTATCCTCATGAGAAATAGTTAAATAGTTGGTTTCATTGTTGACTTATATTTATTGCTTGCGAAGCCTGGATAATCATCATCTTAATGTATGACAAAGTAAACCTAACATTACATGCATGCTAGCATTTTTGGTTTTTGTAAAGTCTTGATTTTATAATGGTTGAATAGGGAAAAGAGAGAATAATAATGGTAGAAGAAGGGCCAAAGCCATTGACATATATATCAAAATTATATTAACGAAAAGAGAACACAAGGAGGAATCAATGGCACGTACAAGAAAAATCCAGTTTGAGTTTGGGAAACATGGAGGGAAGAAGAGGAAAGTAGAGGATATCAAAAGGCTTGAGCAATTTATCAAGGAGTTTAAAGACAAGGTAAATTTTGAAATTATTTATTTCTTGTTTGCTTTGGATTGAATTTATTATTTTAAAATGGTAATTCCATTCCCTTTCTTGGCTGTTTATTATTTTAAACTTATGTAATTAAAACATATTATTTAATAGGATTGGAATTTCACTTGTTTTACCCAAAAATATAATATAAATGCTGTGGTTACAGTTTTTCACCATTGACAATCATTCATGATAACTTCACCGAAATTCAAATTCTAAACTCTTGCACTTGGTGTGTTTCTTGCTTAGATTTTTTCCTATTTTCCAGTATTGGCATGAAAGATTCCTGGGGACCCTTGAATTTTAAGTAAACATCTTATGTGTTGGTTTCTGCATCGACTTTAAGGAGACATTGTATGTACATCTCATGTACATATTAAGTTGAAAAATTGGTTTTCTAATATTAAAAGTTAAAATTGTAACCAAATATGTGTAACAGTTAAAAGTTCTAACTGAAACTAATTCGGTGGTTCAATAAATTTATTATGGGGCTAATTTTTGGATTTATGGTTTTTTTTTCCAACTTTTGTTGGCCACCTTTAAATGGGCTCTGATGCTGCTTTCTTTAGCAGATGCAACATATAGATTTTCCTCAGCTGGAGCTTTTATTTTCAGCCTTGTGGTTGACCACTTTATTTGTATAAAGGAGAAAGAATGTTTCAGGGCTAAATCGAACAAATTAAAATGAAGAGAAAAAGAACTAACCTATAAAGAAATAAAAAGGGAAAAAGTAAATTTAATGTATTTTTGCAGATAAAACTATATTAGTAGATAATTTATCATTGCTGAATGAAATAGGTCCTTCTAATATTATCCAACTCAAAGCTTGTTATACAATTTGATTAAAAGATAGTTGTGCTGCTCTAAAGAAGTGCTAAATATTTTCTCCCGTAAAACTTTTTTTTGCCTTTCATTTTTCTTGCATGACAAGTGTACAAATGAACTAAAACATGTGATCCCATAACACATGAAATTTCTCAATCACTTGCAAATAAAGTTGTTGAGTGATATTTGATTCAAATGGAAGCTGTAAAATCCATTTTGATGCTTGACCTAGAGTTTTCTTTTTAATGGTCTTATTCCTTTAGTATATTTTTTTATATCTAAAAATTTAGTAGTTGGTTCAATAAGTGGCATAACTTCCTTGAAGACTGACAATTAAAATTTAAAAATAAAAAGGATATGTGCTTCCATATTAAATGTTATTATTATGACTTCGTAATTATTATTTCTTAAGACTTCCTTGATTTTGATTCTGGCTTTCTGCAACATGTTCCTAGAATCAATAGAGAAATAACATTAGTTGATGAAGCAACAATAAACCATCAAAGGCTATTAGATAGGTGTCTATCTTAATTTTTACATAGTGCCTATTTTTTTTTCTTTTTAGACTTATTTTTCTGTTTTCAAGATCTCAAGACTTGGGATTACCATGATGCTTTGATAAATTATGCAGCTTTTTCCTATTTGATTGATATTATTATTGGTTTTAAATTAATTGATGAGCTATGTAATAGGAAAATATTCCATTTTTCAGTATGATTACATGACTCTTGAAATGGGGTTTTCTTCAGATTACAAGTGTATGATAGTTGAGTAGAAAGTTCAAGGAGATGGTAATTATCAGGTCAACATTTTTACCTTAAGAGCACTGATCAGAAATATCGCTATAAGATATACTAAAAGTCGAGTATGTATATCAATTTGTTAACGTGCTATATTTTTCAAAAATTATTTCATTATCTGTACTTAATGTGAGCTATATATAGTGTACGGTGGTAGACTCGAATTATACACTATAAGAAAAATCCATTGTGCCGATGGAAATTCCTGACGAAATTGAGTGAATTTTTATAGGGAAACCAAATTGCTGCTGAAATTTAGCGATGGAAAATGGCATTAAAGAATCGATTGTTGGCATTTTTGGCAATGGAAAATTTTTTGTTGGTAAATTTATTAATGGAAAACATATCCCGTTGAGAGGTTCAGATAAAAAAACTATCATCATTTGCCATATTTATCAACGGATTTAAATTCCATCGTTAAAATTACTAACGAAATTATATTTTTCATCGAAAATTTTACAAACGGAAATAGGCATTTCATAGGCAAATTTTCAATGGAAATAGGTATTCCATAGGTAAATTAGCAATAGTAAATATGTTTCCATCAGTAAATTTTCGTCATGATAAAAAAATTCACAACAAAATTATCCGTCACCATTTCGTCACTAAAAATATTATATATTTTTTAATAATTATCTAATAATGGGTGAAGATAATATCTATTAGCATGAAAGGCATAAATCCATTATGATAAATAGATGTATTGCTGCTAGTAATTATAAGAATAATAAAATTGAACTTAACTGTAATTTATACTAATCATCCATAGAAGATTTGCAAATGAATTATTTCTACTAAATAAATTCTAACCTCATAATTCCATCAAATACTAAACACACCATACTAGAACTAGGTCTTGATGAAGTTAAATATTCAAGAAAATAAATAATGGACCAAGTCAATAGCATAAACTACACCTGTCCACAACTGACAAAAAAAGACCAACTATTGTAGATAGAGTTTATATTGAATATGTACCTGAGTTTATATTGAAGGTAGTCCTGATGATTTAATACTATTGATACACCACCAACAAAGTTGAAACTAACTTGAGGAAATATGTCATTAACTCTTAGCAAATAACAAACATGTAATTCTGGGTAAAGGTCATCCCACCTGACCACTTTCATAGAAAAGCAAATGGAATTAACTGATTTAGAAAGCAAAGCTAGAGGTGACTAAGAAATAATGATTTCCCTTAGAAAAATATATGGGTCCATTTTTTGAAACAACAACTATAATCTGCATTTGGAGAGAACAAAAACACTTCAAAATGTCACTCGGATTGACTTTAGAAGTATGTAACAATGGATGATGATGAGAAATGCACCAACATCTGTAAAGTACATAATAACTAAATGTATTTTTTTAATTTAGATAAAAAATTAATGGTAAAAGCATGAGGTTTGTATTAAAAACTGTACATACAAAAGTATTGTTGGTTTCAAAATAACAAAAAAATCCACTATGAAGAATTTATTAAATAAAATTTCATCATCGTTCTCACTATAAACAAAGTGTAAAGAATTGCAAGTATGAAGGAAAGCATACTGTGATGGGACAATTCATAAATTAAGATTTAACTATTACATATATACATATTATATGATGTCAATTCATAAATTTAGATTTAACTATTATTAACTCTTTTATCTAATTATTAACCTATAAATTAATCTATACTTTTTATTTTTATTTTTTTATGATTTTAATATCTAACTTCCCAACCACAAGGCAAAGTATAGTTCCCCCATACTTTTCATGCACCTAAAGGTTTATCCTAGTATATTTAATATCACTTTTGCCAAATTATATCATTAACAAATATGAAAAATAAGCCAAGCAACTAACCATATACTTTTTGATACTATAACTGTAAATATTCATCCCTAATATGCAAATCAGTCCCTATATCTTTTGGTTTTACCATTCTAATTCCAACTTATCAATTATAAGACAAATTTTATATCTTTCCTAATTTTTACATACATTCAGAAATTCACATTATTTTCGTTTGGTTCTCAATTTAGGCAAGGCAATTCATCAACCCACTTAAAAATCATGGCAATTTAACCAACGATATAATTTCAAAAATTGAAATTTTATAAAACTAACCCCTAAAATTTTAATTTATAAGAAAATTACTTGAAAAAAGGAAATTTTATAGCCACTTACAGTTTTTTCTAGCATTTTGGTCCCCTTCGAAGACACTGCCACTACGAAAGTGAAGCTCGAGTTGTCAGGTATCCATTGCTAGTGGTCACATACCTAAGGAACTCCCTATTTGGCCGAAAAGGCCATCGATAGCTTCGACACCCCTCTTTTCTAATCTTTCCATCGTAGGTGATTGAGGGGGGCAGAGTTGCAGATATAGACTCACCTCATCGTTAGGAGTCATTTACTGCCTTAAATGTTGCCAAAAATCATCGAAGTTGGTCTGAATAGGGGAAATGACTTTGGTTCTCTCTCTTAGAAATAAAGCAGAGCAACACCAATGAGGAAGGAAGAAGGGAGGGAAAAAGGTGAGGCCGACCAAGCTGCTCAAGCAGAGATGATGACGGCGGTGTGGTGCGATGGCTACCATGACCAAAGAGGGGAGGGGAAGAAAGAAGAGAAAGGGGAAAGAAGAAAAGGAAGGGCGGTGGAGGAGAAAGGGGCCCGATCCTCCCATGGCATTTATTAGTTTTTAACCTAACTCTTTTTACTTAATTATTTTTTTTTGGTTAAAGAAGGTGAGCAAGCTCACAAAAAAACAAAACTAACAGACCAAAGAGACATCAATTGCCTCAAAATGCAACCTAGCACTAATCTCTCGATGAGGAAAATTTAAAACATGATAACCATGAGGGACCCCATAACCCAAATGGGCGATTTGATCTGCTATAGCATTCACCTCACGATGAACATGCTTGAAAGTAATATTAAAGAACTCTTTAGAGAGCTTTCAAGTTCGATCAACTAGAGAGCGACAACAAGCAGTGGGAGGAGAGTTGCCATCAATCATCTCTATAGCCGTTATATTATCGTTTTCCACAATGATATTGCCAGTACCCTCTACCTTAGCTCTGCAGAGTCCATAATAAATCCCCCAAATTTTAGCCAAAAGGATAGTACAACATCCCAAATTGGCCACAAAACTAGAACACCAATGTCCCAAATGATTCCTCAAGATACCCCCACAACTAGCAATACCCTATCTATTAATTGCAACACCAGTGTTTAACTTAAGGAAGTGCAAAGGGGGAGGCAACCACGACAATTGGGGAGAGTTTAAACTGGAGCCTTCATTCCAACCCTCTTTAGATGAGTCAAAGGTTTCGTGACAAGCTTTAGCCAAAGACATCATATCCTTCACTATGGAGAGGATTGGTTTACTCTTGTCTTGGAATATAAATTCGTTTCTCTGCTTCCACAACTACCAACAACCGATTAAAGACCTCTGGCCAAGCTATATGCTCATAGTCCCCAATGACGTTATATAAGTTGAATTTCACCCAGTTTTTCACGTTAGTGGATTCCATAAACTGCTGCAGTTGGTTTCTAATGAGGCAAAAGCTCCAAAGCTGTTTAGCAACAACACAGTCTCGCAAAATATGAAGGCTAACTTCTTCCTCAGCACCGCAGAAGTCACAAACATCATTCACCATAAGATGCCTTCTCCTTCTTTCAGAATTGGTCATAATCCCATTATTTATTACTAACCAGATGAACATTTTAACTCGTTGCAACACTTTGAGCTTCCAGATACGATTCCAAAAAGGGTATATTACATCCGTGTTGGAATCCACCAAACTGGCATAAGCAGTCTTGATAGTGAAGTCCCCAGAAGAGGAAAGTTCCCAGATAACCAGGTCTTCATCAGTAGCAGACTGAGGAGGGCAAGTTGCTACAATCTTTAAGAGTATATGAGGAGAAAAGAAATCCTCAAACCGACTCCAACACCAACCAACATAAGCATCCGCGAAAAAATCAACAGTTCTATTAATTAACGCTCCAGGAATAGGTCTGGATGTCAGATGAAATAAGGATAACTCAGTCCCAGGAACCCATCTATCAAACCAAAAGCAAACTTTCCTGCCATTGTCGAGAATCCACCGAACATGACTTAATACCTTGCTCCAGACATAGCAAATCCCCCTCCATACAGGTGTGTTGCTATGCTGGACAAGAGGACACGCACTGTGACCATGGCTGAATTTATATTTAGACGCAAGAATGTTAACCCAAAGCTGCTGTGACTGAGACAATAAAATCCATGCCAACTTCATTAGAAAAGCAGTATTGAGAGTATGAGTATTCCGAAAAAAGAGCCCCCTGTATCTTTTAATTTCATCAAAGTGTTCCAAGGCACTAAGGCTAGACTGTGCGTACCCGCTGTTCCTCCCCAAATAAATTACCGAGAAAGTTTATCGAACTCTGCACAAAGGGTTGAAGGAATCCTAGTAGCTTGAATAGCATAGGAAGGCATTGTAGACAAAACATTCTTGGCAAGGGTAACCCGACCTGCCATAGAAACGCGAGACGTCTCCTAGCTGGCTAATCTGCTTCTCATACGGTCTAGAATGTAAGAATAGTGATTCTTAGTCACTCTAGAGTGTAAAAAAGGCAAACCTAGATAATTACCCAAGTCCTCAACCTCTTTGAATCCCAGCTTGTGGTTTAGCTCACGACGAAGATGAACATCAACGTTCTTGGAGTAGAAGACACTAGTTTTCTCAATGCTGATCTTCTGTCCAGAACACTCACAAAAATGACTAAGGATCTTGTTAATAACCAGAGTTTGACCAACTTTTGCCTTGCTAAAAAGAATCAAATCATCCGTAAAAAACAAATGACTGATGGAAGGACCTCCTCTATTCAACTGAACAGGATGCCATTGACCATTTTTAATAGCTTCATGTATACCTTGATTGAGTCTCTCCATACAGAGAACAAACAGATAAGGAGATAGGGGACATCCTTGTCTGAGACCTTGAGAGGGAGAAAAAGCTTCCATCATACTACCATTCCAAAGAATATGCGTGGAAGAAGCTGAAACACATTCCAAAATGACATTTAGTAAAGAATTGGGAATCCTAGCATCCATCAAAGTATCCTTTAGAAAATCCCAACTAACCCGATCGTAAGCTTTTTCCAAGTCCACCTTAATGGCCATAAAACCAGTTCTACCTTTCTTCAATCTCATGGAATGGATAACTTCCTGAGTAATAATGATGTTTTCAGTTATATGCCATCCTGGAATGAAACTAGTCTGCGTTGGTCCAATTAGGGAAGGCATGAGAGTTTTGAGGCGGTTAACAATGGTCTTAGTCACTATCTTGTAAAGCACTGTGCAAAGAGTAATAGGACGAAATTGAGAGATTTTTTTAGGAATCTCTACTTTTGGAATAAGGCATAAAAGAGACTTATTCATTGCACAATTCATCTTGCCACCTCTTAGAACTCTTAGAACCTCCTGGCAAACATCATTCCCTACTACATCCCACTGAGATTGGAAAAACCCCGCTTGAATGCCATCAATTCCTGGGGCTTTCCAAGGCTTCATTTCAAACAAGGCTTTCCGAATTTCCAAAGGAGAAAAATCTTCAGAGAGTACCGACATCTTTTCACCAAGCTGAGGGAAGAAACCTCTAATATAATAGGGTGGACGATTGCTACATTCCTCAGAGTAGAGACTTGAGAAATAACTAACAGCTATAGAACTCAACTACACAGCGTCATCAACCTAGATGCCCTCATAATTCTGGAGATAATCAATACGGTTTCTCCTCCTTCTACGAATAGTTCTTTGTTAAGAGAAGGGGGTATTCTTGTCGCCATCTTGTATCCAGTCACTTCTGGACTTTTGAAACCAAAGTAGCTCTTCATGATGAAGCACCTGGTGCAGCTTGTCTTTCAGCTCCTGCTCAAGATCTTCAAGATGCTGGGAGTACTTCCTACCAAGAACCTTCTGAATACCAGCAATGCGAGCCAAGAGTTCCTTCTTCTGCTGAAAAATATTCCCAAAGGTCGTGTAGTTCCAATGCTTCAATTTCTCAACAAAGACATCTATCGAGGCCATCATATTTCCTTTTACTTTCCAGTTACTACGAACAAAATCCTGGAAATTAGGGTGAGATAACCAAGCCTGTAGGAACCGAAAGGGGGGATTGATATTGACACTTCGAGAGGTACACAGTTTCAACAGAATGGGTCTGTGGTCGGAGGAGATTCTTGCTAAGTGAAAAATGGAAGCATTAGGAAATTGAGTTCACTATGTATTGTTACACAATCCTCGATCCAACCTTTCAAAAAGATGACCTCTCTTCCAAGTAAAGTCAGGGCCTCTATAACCCCAAGTCAATCAGCTTAAAGGCAGTGAACCATTCCAAAAAGGGTTTATTGACTCCTGTTCTATGGGGAGAACCACCTTGTCTCTCCTTGGCATATAAAAGGGAATTAAACCTCCCATTAGCACCCAAGGTTCCTCAGTAAACTGATTGATCTTATGAAGAATAGGCCAAAGTTTACTACGAACAGAAGACACTGGATGGGCATAAATAGCAGTAAAATAAAAACCATCTTGATCATCAGTTTTTAATGTATAAATGAACAAACTGCATGTTATTAATCAAGATCTTCACATGCCAACTCTCTTTCCAAAGGATCCAGATACCCCCACTAAATCCCGTCGCCTCCACTATGTGAGACTGAGGGAAGCCTAACTTCATGATACACTTATCTGTGTTGGTTCCACTAATCCTAGGTTCGAGAAGAACCACCAACTTCGGATTTTGATTATGGATAAAACACTTTAAAGTTCTCATGAACGATGGGCTTTTAGCGCCCTGACAGTTCCAAGAAAGAATAGACATAAGGAAGAATAAAAGACCAGAAAAAGAACCTTTGAGTCAGAGCTCAGTCTTCACGTAAATAGGGATCAAGAGGTCCCTCCTCAACACTCAAGTCATCGTTGCATCCTTCCTTATCATTTTGAAAAATATCCTCCGACTCTATAATGTCCGTTGTCCTAGCTGGGTCACCTTCTGCTGAACTCTGAAGGTTGGTGTAAGGACCCAAAATAGGCCTTAGTAGAATTCAAGGGCAATTACATGTTATTAAAATCTAATTGAGCATTATTTGATGAATTATTAAGAGCTAAGCTATTAATTGGGGCAAAAATATTATTAAGTTATCAATAATTATGTGATAAATGTGTAAATTATATGGTATAAATTTTATAAGGTCATAATTAAATTATTATTGTTGGTTTAATAATATTCAAGGGCGTAATTGAAGTAAAAAGTATTAATCTGGGGTAAATTTATAATTACGGCATCTTTAGGGGCAAATGTGAATAAATAAATAATTGAAAAGTCAATTTAAAAGAAAGAATAAATGTAAAGGTTGATTTAAGAATAAGATTTAGTGGAGGGGTCACTTTATAGCATGCAAAAAGGTGGTTGTTCATAGTGTGACATGCAAACTCTTAAAGGACCAAATAGGGAATTTTACCTTGTTTTATATAAGCATGTGATGAGAGATGGTGTGGGAGAGAGTGAAGTGTCGGCATTTTGAGAGGAGAAAAACCAGAAATTACTTCCTCTCATTTTCTTTCAAAGTCTTTGAATTTTTCAAGCAATTTAAGTGACAATTCATGATGGTTTACTAAGGCAATTAAGTGTATAACAATAAGGTAAATATTTTAACTTGATAGTTTATCTCTTCATCTCCTTCTTATTTTGATTGATGATGGATTAAGATAAATGATGGAAGATTGTTGTTGAATGAATGAATTGATGCAAAGGATAAAAAGAAGGTAGAAGAGACAAGGAAAAGGGCTTGCAAAGGACTAAGAGTGAAAGGAAAATTTAAAGAAGATTTGAATTACATGTCCAGGTTTGGGAACTATTATTTCTTGCATACATTAATATTGTGTTGATTATGGATTTTATAAATATATTGACTTATATTAAGATATTAGACATTAATGTAAAAATGCTGTCCAGAAATTCGGATTGACCTCCAATGACTAATTTGATCATAAGTTGAATTTTTGAACTCCGAATTTGATGAAATTAGTTGGGTTAGAACCGGGACTTCTGTGCCTACAAATGTTATAGAAATAACAATAATGAAATTTTCCTCTAAGGTCCTCAAAAATGCCCAAAACAGTAGCCTTTGAAAGAAGAAAAGTTAATGAATTTGAAATTCTGGGTTAAGTTCATTTGACCTAGCTGTATTAGTTTGTTAATAACTTGAGTTATAGAAAAGGAAATTGAATGATTCAAGTTGGTATGTTTTATTAAGACATTAATGTATATTTTTGTAGAAGGAAATCATTTCTAGATCGGCCTCTAACTTCTCTTAAAATTAGCTTGAATCTCGTAGAAACAGTTGTTCACTGTCAAAGAACAGATCTTAGTATTTTTGGCATAATTATCAGTAGAAAAGTCGAAACGTTATGATATAAAATTATGGGTAAAATAGATACATAGGAGCACAACTTTGATGAAGGGAAGTTGGTCTAATTCTATGCCCATTTTATTTTATGAATTGTCTAATTGGTGACAAAAACTGTTTTGGTGTTATGAACAGCTTATAGTTTTCTTCAATATCTTGAGTTATAAATGTGATATTTAGGTAATTCTTGATGTTTTGGAAATTAGAAACACAGGGGATTAGTATTCTCATACTTTCATGTAAATAAATAGAGAAGTAACATGAATATTTTTGTAGGATATGTTGAACAAATGTAATGAGAATAAGTTTTATGAATCTTTAATAAAGAGAAATATGTAAGTATCATGAACTAGTTTCTGTAATTACAGCATAATTTGGGTTATAAAACCTCAATTGAGTTAATTAAAATTTCATATTTTACATGAGAAACATACCTATAACTTTGTAGGAGATGCCAAGGGCTAAATATGCTTGTAAGCTATTCAAATGTTCGCTTGAAATTGTAGTGAGCTGTTAATTTCGGTTTCGGAACAGGCTGAAGTAAAAATAATGTATTTTTGTGTGTATTGCTCATAATGCTATGAGGTTGAATCCTATGAAAAATAGACTTATAAATTAACATTTTGTATGAAGGAAACTTTGTTTAATTATGTTTGTATGAGTTCCTAATGTTCACTTGAAATTCTTGAAAAACTGGATATACTGTTAAGAAACAGATTGTGGTATTTTGGACATAAATTTTAGTGGGGGAGTCAAAAAGCTATGCTGTAAAATTCTGGATAAACTAGACACCTAGGAGAAGGGTTTTGTTGAAGGAAAGTAAGGCTGATTCACTCCCCATTTTATTCTAAAAATTTTACAAGTGGTAAAAATAACTGTTTCTGAATTTATGAACAGCCAATGGTTTTTCTTGAATATCTTGAATTATAGATGAGATATTGTGATAAATTTTGATGTTGTAGAAACAAGACATATAGGGGAATGAAATTGTAGAAGGACACATGGCCTAAAAATTATATTTACTAGACCAAAAAGGGCACCTAATTTTGATCCAGAAAGCTGCCCCTGTGCAGATTTGTGTAGGAAGAATTTTAATTTGTTTTCTATATTTGGTTTAAATATAGTTATGTTAAATATGTGTATATATGATTACACATTGAATTATAATAGCATGTAATATGATTGACAATAAAGATAGGTATAATCACATATATTCAAACTTATGTACATGATTTATTACATGAAATTATGCTTACATGTATATACTTATATGTTGCACTTATATGCCACTATGCAAAGAGTATATGAAGACAGTGACATATGTTCATTCACAGATAATTGTATTGTGCTGATTATACTCGTATTCATGTGTATATTATCAGAGATTCCTTATCATCTTATATGAACATATATTTACATATATGTGCATATTGAATATTTATAGTCATTTGTATAATTATCAGTGATTGTATATTTAGTCATACACATACATACGCATATAGGTTAAACTGTTGTGAACATGATCATACACATCATTGATTTAAGAAACCCAATAGAGCATGATGTTATGTATCATCATATTACATATGTAAAATAGCTACTTGATTTGAAGGGATTATAAGTACAAAATAGTAATACCCAACAGTGAACATGTTCACAGATTTACAGAAAGTTACACATGAACATGTGTATGAGTACATTATTCATAGTTACCCAAGAGAATACATGTGCATATAAGAATATGAATGAATAAATGAAAGATAAAGTAAATAGATGTTACTGCCTGCGTTGAGTCTAGGAAGTGGATAGATAGGCATGCCTATAAGGGTAACTTGCAGCTGCTTTTGAACATTTTGACCTCTTTAGGTCCATTTGAATTTAAAAGTATAGTGACCCTGTTTGGGTTTAAAAGTTAAAGTTAATTTAAATAACCCTCGTGTGGGTTGTAGCCGACCCCGTTTGGGTCCGCTTGACTGGTCCATGTTATTTGATTGACCCCGTTTGGGTCCATGTTATTTGATTGACCCCGTTTGGGTCCATGTTATTTGATTGACCTTGTTTGGGTCCACCGATTTATCATATAGTTTTATCCCTACAAGGGATCATCGTTTAATACCTCTGGGTATCTCCTTGGTGCCTTCGGGTGACCTATTATCTCTTTGGTGCCTTCGGGTGACCTAGTACCTTCGGGTACCACCGTATAACCCGTTATCCACTCTTTAGAATAGTGCAGGCTTTATTATCAAGGTTAAGAAAAGTTTAATAAGGCATGCAAATTCTTAGTTGACTTTATACTATTCTACATATGAAATTCCCTTTGTTACATACAAAATCCAAGTCTAAAAGAATGCTGAATATACATATGTATCTATACTGCTAGTACAAAAACAAATTGCATGTTAATTGCTAAATGCTCTCTATATATATGTGTCCTTTATTCTTATATGTATTACATTGTATGATTTCTATAAGTGAATTTAAATGTTTAATTTCTTTCATTTCTTGAAATAAATCATTGTTACATTTGAAGCATGTTGGATGCTTGTTGACGATCACTGTGAGTGGTCGTCTATCATGATTTAGTTCCCCACTAAGCTTTATAGCTTAGCACGGGTGTTTCATCCGTGTAGGTTGCAAGGTTAAGACTTTCTCTCATGATTGATATCTGTAGCTGGCTGGCCAACACAAGTCTTTGAAGATTATAAAGTATATAGTTGTCTTTTTATTCCTTTTTGTATTTCAAAGGTTTTATGTTGTGTTGGAAATCTTGTAAAAGTACAACTATTTTGTAAGATGTTATTAGCGGTTATATTTTTGTACAGAGACTCTAATGTATATTGTGAAGTTTTAACAGTTTAGCACTCTTATGGATTAAGTATGAATATCAGTTCTCTATATAGTTGATATATGTTTATGTTACACAGTAGAACATGTGTAATGAGATGAATAAAGTGATATGTATATATTATAGAATAAGGGTGCTATAGTTGGGGTCTGGAGGTCAATTTTCAAACTGACCCACAAGACAATAACCATCTGGAAGGGCTTCCATGTTACCAGAAGTTAGCCCAATAGAGTTGTTCGTTGTATCCATAAGTGGTCTACCAACCACTGAATGTTTTTCTGAGTTGAGCATCGAAGGTTTGGCCACTAAATCTTCATCATTCTGAATGGAGCTCTTAAAAGCAAAGAAATCTCCCAGGATAGCCTTATTTTTATTCCCGCTTATTTCTTTTGAAGGATTTTTAGCACGTGTAAGATTCTTTCTGTTGGACCCCCCTCTTCCACGTGATACAGAACTCTTAAACCCACGTGACTCCCATCTATCGATAGCCTCTTTGTTTCGACCACCAAAAGAGACATTATTAGAATTTGGTAAGTTCTCTTTATCCTTATCAGCTGAATCTTCTCCTATAGTTACGTCATTATCCCCATCTAATGCAAAAAATCTGGAGCCATTCCTGCTAAAATCGAGAATTTTTCCTGAATTATCAAACCAAAATCTTGGACTTCGACGTCTCTTCTCAACCACCATCCACTCACCAAACTGGCCGGAATTAGCAACAGCAGTCTCTACCATTGTGCTTTCTTGATTATCCCCTTTATTGGTAGAGCTCTGCTTATGAGGGAAAAATGTATCATAATGACCAACCCTGCCGTAGTGGAAACAAATCTCTGGCAAGTTTTTGTATTCTACTCTCTGAGTTTCTCCATCGATATCAATCATAGACACCAGTGGTTGTCTCAGATCAATGGTGACAGCCACCCTGGCAAAGCGTCCACGATGAAGTTCACTAGTATTATAGTCTATCTTCGCAACTGGACCAATAGCCTCAGCAATGGCTGTCAAAACGTTGCATGAGTAATACTGTAGGGGTAACTCTAGGAGACGAATCCAAACTATGGTTGAGTTTACTGTACCATTGGAAACTCTGAAATGAGGCTCCCATTTCTGCACCAGCAAATAAGCGCCATTAACCACCCACGGGCCCTCATAAAGAGCTTTTGTGTAATCCCTTTCATTAGCAAACTACACTAGAAAGAATCCTCCACCGATATCTAGGATCTTAGCATTATTGAGATTCCAAAGTGATTGAATCCTGGTATTCAATGCCTTGTATCCAATCGTCTTCCCCAGGAGACTAACAACAACTGACTTTCCCAGTGTAGTGGAAAGTTTAGTTTGAAGGTTATCAGAGAAGCTCACCACCGGAATGTCTCCAGATCTATCAATACTCACGTCTCCTACGTCCACCTTGACTTCCATTGAATCAATAACATCTTCCATAGAGGACTCCCTTATAGCTCCATTAATCACGCTATCTCTATACCCAGAGCCAATGGAGAAATCTGCCCTTCGTTTGACTTTTTTGGTTGCACGATCAGCGTCGGGAGGAATAGTAGGACGATCAATATCAAAGAGCGAATCCATTCCCAGCTTTTCGTAATTTGCTTACTTGCTATTACTTAATTATTGATCACATGACATTTGTTTGTACGTGCTATTTTGAGTTTTACATTTTTTTTTATGTTGATGTGAAACCAAATGTTTTTATGTTGATATCATATCATGGTTTTTTAAACTGTATCCAACAAGTAAACAATGAAAATAAAATTTTACATGTTGGAAAATGAATTATGGTATAATTGAGATTGAATAGCGAAAAAAATAAAATCGATTAAAATATAAATATTAATATAAGAAAAATTATAATATTTATAATAATTTTCAAAATATCGACATAAAAAAAATTTAAAATTTTAAAATTATAATAAATGATAAAATTATCCTTTAAATGATGGTAAAATTAAAATTAAAATTAATAAATTATTTTTCAATAATTGAATCTCGTCATTCTTATCATGTATATTTTCTAATATTAATTCTATATTTAACATAAAAAAATGTTTTATACAAATAACACTAAAAAACTAAATTATACTTAAAAGAAAAGAAAATCTTTATTTTTTAAATTTGTAGGTAGTGAGATAAACAAGAACAAAAAATTTCATTGTATTTTAAATTGACTTAAAATTACATTTTTATTAGTTATATAAATAATTTTTATAATATTAAAATTTTTAACTATATTATAGTAAAATAATAAACGATATATATGGGCTGATAAATTTCAATTTTAATAACATAATTATATAAAGCTAAATAATAAATGATAACCATATTTTACTTCATTACTTACTTATTGTTATGTTTTATTTAAATTAAAAAATATTAATTGCAAGCTTAAAATTAATTCCTTAATTCCATTACTAGCATAAACCTCTATTTCCTAAGCAAAGGCGATAAGTAAGACAAGCAAAAATAAGAAAAAAGATGAAGAGCAATTATCGAGTTACCAGAGGAAGATGAAGCGACGCCATTTAGAGTTCAAGAAAGTTCAAGATTTGGGTTTGGCATCTTTGAGATGGAGAAGGATGTTGGGATTAGCTTTCATTCAATTGGTTTCTTTTGGTAGAGTGAACTACATTATATCTAATAATATGAAAGATTCAATTTAATTACGCTAATTAGTTTTTAAAACAAATTAATTATGTTTATTCATATTTCTTATAAAAAAATTAGTAGTTTTTTTAGACAAATTGAATTGTTGTTAATTATTCATACTCTAATTTGTTAAATTTATTTTAAAATTGAGTTATCCAAACAGGTTTTTTATACATACAAAATTAAAGAAGTAATAAAATGAAAAGTGAAAAACTAATATAGGTACAATATATCTGCAAATGGATAAATTCTGCAGAATTGAAAACTTTGATTGGAAAAAATATTGAAATGGATAGTGATAAATATAACTATTTGACATGAAAAAATAAAAAAATTTAGCATGCAAATAATAAAGTTTGGGTTTTCAATTTATTTCAATTTAACGATAAAATCCTTTTCCATAGGTAAATTACCAATGAAAATTGAATTTCGTAGGAAAATTACCAAAGGAATAACATTTCATCGGTAATTTCTCTACGGAATTAATCGATAAATTTCAATTTTAATAAGATAATTATATAAAGCTAAATTATAAATGATAACCATATTTTGCTTTATTACTATTTATTGTCATGTTTTATTTAAATTAAAAAATATTAATTTTAAGCCTAAAATTGATTCCTTAATTCCATTACTAGCATAAACCTCTATTTCCTAAGCAAAGATGATAAGTAGGACAAGCAGACACAAGAAAAAGTTGAAGAGCAATTGCCGAGTTACCAGAGGAAGATAAAACAATGCTGTTTTGAGTTAAAGAAAGTTCAAGTTTTGGGTTTGGCACCTTCGAGATGGAGAAGGATTTTGGGATTAGCTTTCATTTAGTTGGTTTCCTTTAGCAGAGTCAACTCCAATATATCTAATTATATGCAATATTCAATTTAATTACGCTATTTAGTTTTTAAAAGAAATAATTATGTTTAGTCATATTTTTTATAAATAAATTATTAGTTTTTTTAGACTAACTGAATTGTTAATTATTCATGCTCTAATTTGTTAATTTATTTTAAATTTGAGTTTTTCAAATAGTTTTTTTTTTATACATAAGAAATTAAAGAAGTAATAAAATGAAAAGTAAAAAATTAATATAGGTGCTGAGAACCAAGACAAGACATCTATAAATTGATAAATTATGTAGAATTGAAAACTTTG
Source organism: Excoecaria agallocha (assembly GCA_037975025.1). Lineage (NCBI taxonomy): Eukaryota > Viridiplantae > Streptophyta > Magnoliopsida > Malpighiales > Euphorbiaceae > Excoecaria > Excoecaria agallocha. The sequence goes on along the minus strand of CM075807.1, from coordinate 99,914,542 downwards.
ATTGGAAAATATATTGAAATAGATAAAGATAACTATAACTATTTTACATGAAAAAATAACAAAATTAAACATGCAAATAAGGAAGTTCAGATTTTCAATTTATTTAAATTTCCCGACGGAATCCTTTTTCGTAGGTAAATTTTTACGAAATCATGTTTTCGTAGGTAAATTACCGATGGAAATTGAATTTCGCAGAAAAATTACCAATGGAATAACATTCCAACGATAATTTTCCTATGAAATTAAATTTTCGTAGGTAATTTACCTATGAAATCAATATTCCATAAGTAAATTACTGAGAACAATACTTTTCATTGGTAATTTACCTATAGAAACACGATTTTGTAGGGAATTTGCCTACAAATAAAGGATTTCATCTGTAAATTCCCAACGAAATCAATATTATGTTAGTAAATTTCGTGTGCAATTTCAGCCATAAAATATTGGCACCAATTTAATGATGAATTTTTTTTATTCGATCACTAATTTCAATCGGTAATGTTTGGCAAAAAAATTTCCTCCATTAATTATAATGGATTTGTTATTTCATTGCAATACAAATTTTTTTTTGACAATTTTTCCTACTGAAAAATTATTTTCGCTGGTAATTTTTCATCAGAAATTGGGGTTTTTCTTATTGTGATGATTCTATATATACTTTGCTTCTCTCTATGTCATAGACTTGCATGGCATTTAAAGACTAACGGTATGGTTTTCTTTTTCTTCCTATGTATTAAAGATTGATACATTATTCTCTAATTAATCAATCTACTATTAGTGATATTATTTGAAGTTTCCTCTTTTTGTCCTATCATTGCCTAGTGTATTTGCATTATAGAAAAAAGGGGGTGGTTGATGATTTTCTTAGGGAAGGTTGACTCAAGCTTGCACAACCTTGAAAGTCTAATCTAGATTTAGTTTACTGCCTAGCAATTTTTGCTTGTGAACCCGTTCCTATTTCATAAATTTGGCCATGTCCACCTACAATATCACATTCTAGATGGCTGTATTATAAAGACTATCTTTATACGCTATGAGGTATTCGTAATTGTGTATTTCTGCATTTGGTTTTGAGAAACTTATTTATTAAAGAAAAATTTTATTTCTTTCCTCTTTCTAAGTACGATACTTATGTGCATCATGTCACATATTTCTGTTGCTAACAAATAGTTTGAAACTCTCAGAATTGTGTTATGGCCGATTATTCATTTCTATTTGCTTTAGACAGAATAATTTTAAAAAAATATCTTAGGGTTTGGCAATGATTAAATCATGTTTTTGCACAAGGTAAATTCCTAAATGCAAGGGAGCAAAAGAATTAACAGAATCATTAAAAATCCATCTGAAGTGAATACATTAAAGAAATTAATTCAAATTCATGAATGTGATGTTATCTAAATAATCAAACACAATTTACAACCATATCCATTCATTTGAAATCTTTCATTTAAAACACTAAAAGCTTTTAATTAAATTGAAATTGGATTTTTTTTCATTTAGACTGTCATTGATAAATTTTTATCCATTAAATTCTTACACTAATTTATACTTCTTAGGTTGCTTTTTTTTATAACCTTTGTCTTCTGATCTTTTATCTGGTTATGAATTATATTAGTTTTAATGAAGCTCAATGCTTTACTCTTGATAATTTTACTGATTCTATGGTTTTTTTTATCTTAAGTTATGTGGATATCCTTTTCATATATTTGTGTTTTTTCTTAATTTAGAGCTTGAACCATGTCTCTACAATCTAAGTGCCATCAAGACCTGCTGAATACTGTTACATGTCATTGTATTCTTTGCACATGGCTAATACTTGATATTTCCAGTTCTTAAGCCCTCTACTACTTTTTTTTTTAACTCTTGAGCTTCTTAAATTTGTTAGACAACAAGTTGTATATCATGTTAGCCTTTATTTTTACCAAAAATTCAGTTGCTTCATTGAGTAGACTTTCACCAACAATATTTATATGGACTTATGTTATCATGAATTATCAGCTTAAGTCTTATCTTGAGACATATGAAGGTTATGTTCCTATGTCTTATGGATAAGCTTGCGCAAGAGATGGATCAGTGGGTCAGATAGATCCACTAGTAGATGGAGATGAGGCAACAACTTTTCCAATAGCAGATTTATAAGCAAATACATTTATTCACATTATAGTTATAAATATAAGTATGACATTATTTGTTATTGCTATATATGAATTTGTTATCGCAATGTATGCATGTATTACTTTGGATATACAATTAATTTAGATATGCACTTGTAAATAACCAAATTTTCAATAATATATATATATATATATATATATAATATTAAATATTGAGTAGTCTATGAATATAAATTTGTCATTTGTAGTATTGTTTAAATGGTGAAATTTCTATATTAATTTCATAAACTAAAAAATACTATTAATTTAATGGGGGATTAGCATGCCTAGATAGCAACTATTTAGCTATAACTTAAATATAAAAGAACTCTAGCTAATTTTTTGCAAGAGCACATTAGCGATGGATATTTTATCGCTGAAATCACATTAGCAACAAATATTTTTTCGTTAAATAACAGGAAAATGTATCGTATGGCAATGAATGTACTATCATCACAAAAGTTAGCAAGAATATTATTGTAGCGATATTTCATCATAAAATTTAGAGAGAATAATATTATCGCAAAATGGAGATAAAAATGCTACTGTCACAAAATTTAGCGTGAACATTATCATAGCAATATGGCGACAAATATATTGTCGTCACAAAATTTCCCAAGAACATTATTGTAGCCATTTGGTGATGAATATTTAGCGACAACATTTAGTTTTTCCTAAAATTTTGTGACGACTTGTTATCCTCATTAAATTCTGCTACAATGACTTTTATTTCAAAAAAAAATATTGTCGCTAAGTTGTTGCTAAACCGATTTAGCGATGAAAAAGCATCAGCTAGCGATGACTTTTGTCGTTGCTAATTTGTGTTTTTTTAGTAGTTAAAGAATGGTTGAAGATTTGCATGAGTTGGTACTTGCAGAATATACTAAAATCAATCTGATAGAGATGATTCTTAGGTCAGTCAGGTTTATACATTCTAGATTCAAGCAAGATAGCCAACCTGGCTTAGTTGATTTCCATCTCAGTCTGGCCTAAGCATTCTGGATTGACTGTAGAACCAACCTGGCTGGGTTAAGCGGTGTCTCAAATGGGTCTCCTCCCCTATTACGCTATATGTATGTGTGTGCATGTGTACTTAATAAATGCTAAGTCATATCAAAACTGAAGTTAATTATACATAACACTTTTATCACTTGTAGATGAATTATCAAGAATATTATATGGCAGCTTATGTATATATATTTATGTGTAATCATATGAATGTAAGACTTAGTTATAATTCTTATTGGAAAGTTTACTTGAACATGCGAAAATCTATCCATATAAATATTTCAATGCTCTAGCCATGTGAATATACCTTGTTTCCACCTTAGCATGAGTACAAGTATGCACTTTATTATGAGTTTTGTGTTCATAATTGTGTATACTCACCTATGTTTACATACATTTCATGAATATAATGAACTAAAGGTATGGAAGGTGAAATGATGCTTGCCTATAGTACGTGGTAGTGGATAAATAGGCATGCCCATAAAGGTAAATGCAGCTACTAGTCTTCTGGCCTCATTTGTGTACATAATTTATCCCCATTTAGGACTATGATTTTGGTCCTATTTGGATCTATAGATTTTATACCTTTGAGTATCAATAAAATTAATACCTATGGGTATCCACATGATCGATACCCTTAGTTATCCATTGCTCCCATTATCCATACCTATAGAGCTTAGGTAGGCATATATAAGAAATATAATGGAAAAGTAAAGAACACATGATATAACCAAGTGTTTGATCATAATAAGAGAACTTAATTATTAATTATTTTAAATATGCATTCTTACATGTGATTTTACAATATATAACAATGCAAATATTTCTTATTATTTAGTGCCTGTATATATGTGTGTAGACATTAGGTCCTGAGGAGGCTTTTTTTAGAGTTACTTAATGAGGAAGACTGCTCCTTAAAAGATAACAAATCGAGGATTTTGAGGTCTTTTTCATACTATGAAACCTTTTTTTCGAAAAATGTTTTAAAGTGTTTTTATGATTAGTTTGGACAATTGAGGGTAGAAAAGAGATGAATAATGGAGAATATTCCTAATTAAGGGACTTAAAAGTCATTTTCAATGCCTTTTGGGTCTTGCACACCCGTGCAAAGGATTGCACACACTACAAAGAAAGATGATCTGCATTATTTGGCTAATTGCCAATTTGATTGCCATTTTTGGGTTGCAAACCCATATAAACCACTTGCATGGTACATAATCTAGTTTTTCAGACCTAATTTGCTAAGTTAACTATAGCACTTGATTTGTATATTCGTGCAAGCAAAAACTAAGCCAAGTTTTTAGAAGCCAACTTGAAAAATTAGCTAACTTTTTGGAATTACACACCTATGTAAAAGGTTTACACATATTTCCAAACTCTCATATATGAGGTTTTGCATGTAAAATTGAATAAAGCTTAGTTAGTTGGCTAAAGGTAGGAAAAGCTTAGTTTTCTAAGGAGATTTATTTAAAGACAAACAAAGCTTTTTCAAATTAAAAAAGGTGTTCTTTTGGAATTTAGCTCTTCATTTTCAAGCTCATTTTTCAACTATTTTCAACATGAAAAATGTCTAAGAATCCGGCATTCGATAGTTTAGTCAAGTAAGGACACTAAAGGTAATATAAAAAGTCTCTTATCCTTAGTTAGGCTTTTTTACAGTTTAAAGTTTATGCATTTACCATCTTAAATGCCATTAACTTTAATCGTTGATTTATTCATCACATTTTTGTTATATATTTTCGCTTAGATTTAGGTTGTGAAACCCTTTTTGATGGTATTTTGTTATGTGGTAGAAATTGTTAGGCTGCAGCATTAAGATTCCTTTGAATTTTATTTTGAAGCTAGCTTCTTTATAAAACTTGGTTTAAAAATTCTTTCTTTGCATTTTGCAATCCCTGTTTGCTCCTTTTTGGACTTACTTGTCGATAAAGACTTTATTTTAAAGGATGAGGAAAAACTACACCTTTATCGGCAAGCATGGTCGTGTGTCACTTGATGCACACCCATGCAATACATGATGTATAGCTTAGGAAAGGAAACCTTAACTTACTCGGACTCTAAAAGTGAGACCAAATTACTAAGGCAAAGGTGTGGTGATCTTTGACCCAAAGTTTACTTAAGGGAATGGAGAAAAGACTCAACCTTGTTGTTTGATAAAACAAAAAAGGCAAAAGGTTTCTTCGTCTATTCGTAGATCCTTTAATTACTAGGGGTACTTGAAGGGATTTCTGTAAGATTCATAGTGGCAACTCCAATGGGAACTTTTAGACTTTGCTTTAAAAATTACTTTTGACTTATGTGACATAAAAACGATTTTGATTGAGAAATTTTATCTCTTTTCAAAAATTATGTTAGAATCATGCTAAAGCCTTAGAATAAGTTGGGCATCCTAATTTTCTGAACTCGGTGCATTTTTGAAGCACCCCCTTTATCCTTTACTCAACCTAGGGTAGTATTAAGGATAATCACTAGCCCAAATCTAGTACCTCTAGATATATTAAATAGTGACATGGTTGGTCATTATACTCTTGATGAGCGAAACCCATTGGCAGAGACCATGCTTGGATAGCCTTGTAATCGAGTACTTAGACCAAAGGCCATGTAACAACATAGATATTTCTATTAGAATGTCTATAATAATCTTGCATTGCCTATGATGTGGGTTTTCCCGTATTAAGCATACTTAAACAAGTCCAGATGACTACTTATCAAATGCTGCCATGCCCTAGTAAGCTTATTTTGATTTACTTGGGTAACTTAAATACGTATTGAGCAAAATTTTTTATGTGCTCTTTTTGAGAGGCATTATGCTGCTGGATTTTAGCCATACACCATACATATCCATTAGGTCCCTTATTAACCCATAGATTAAGCCTAACTAGGAAGAAGATTTTGGTCATGTGTGGAGGGGAAATAAGGAGGATATAACTCTTGTGTGTGGTTGCTGATGCTGCATCTCATGATCATGCATTTGCACTTGCTTATACATCGTGCTAATAATCCTATTTTGGCAGCCATAATAGAGCCCTCATCACCTATGTGATTTCAAGGTTTAGAAGATCAATTAAATGATATTTTTAACAGTAAGAAGAATTGGTATCGAGTCAAGGGTTCAAAATTATGATTTAAGTCAAGTATAGATAGTGTGTTAAAAGAGTTTTTAGAAGGGTTAAAAAGTGAAATCATGTCTGAGATTATTCTACCTATTGGTTATTCTAGTTCCCAAGATATGGATAAAAGCATGGATAACCTTAAAAGGAAAATGATGTCAATGTTTGCTAGTCTTATAGCCATTTTTACCTTAATTTAAGTTGCTTAACCTGCTACATCTATTGTTTCTCGAGTTGAACCAACCATTGTTCAGGGCTTTCTAGTTACAACTGTTATGGCACTTTTACTAGTAGCAAATATCAGAAAATATGGCTCCATAAGGTTTGAAGGGTGATATTTCTCAGGGTTATCCCGAACATGACTTTATAATTGATGAGGAGAAGGAATTACGAGCTCCTCAAGAATTAAAGAATCTTATCCCTAAGGAAGGAAGTCCTACTATGAAAAAGATGGAAGAGAAGTTACAAACCTTAACTAGGATGTTATTGGTTGGGAAAGGGGTACACCTTAAAGACATTGACTTGAATGCTAAAGATGCTTTGCCTAGCCAATTTAAGATTCTTGATTTGATAAAGTTTAATGGTACATCTAATCCTTTAGCTCACATCAAATGGTATGTCTTACTCATGAAAAGAACTACCCTCGCCAAGAGGTAGATAATGGACTTATTTAGTCTCAACTTATTGGTTTTGCAATTAACTAGTGTCAAAGTTTGGATCGAAAAACTAAAGAAGACTAGGAAAGATTAATAGAGAAGTTATTAAAGCAATATGATTATAGCACCCACATAGAAGTTACTCTAATGGATTTTAAGTTATTGTAATAGAAACTCAAAGAGTCTTTTCATGAGTATCTCACTTGATAGAGAAATAAAGTAATGGAGATGAAAAAAAAGCTTGACACACAGGATCATATTTGATTATTCATTCAAAATGCTAGCCCTTATTTGAAAGAGGGGCTCAAAATGGAAGGATCGAAAGATTAAGAGTCCTTAAAAGATATAACAATTGAGGTTGAGGGAGAATATCTAGGAAGAAAGGCCAACGTTGTGGGCTTAAATAATGGTTGTTTTGGTAATAACAAATGGGGTTTTGAAAGTTCGAGTTTCAATAAAAGTACTGGTAATAGTAGCAGTATTGGAGGTAACAGTGGTAGAACTATTGAAGTGTTAGCTATAAGGGTCAATAAATGTTGTTATTTAAATTTAAGGAAACTACTATCTTGGTGCCTTAATCATTTGGTGAAAGAAGGGTGTTTGCAACCATTATCGCTTGAGCTAGTGAAGAGCTAGAAATAACCGAGATATAAGTTAGAATTGTATTGCGCCTTTCGTCAACATATGAGCTATGAGATTGATCACTTTTGTACTTTAAGGGATCTTATCCAAGATTTGATTGATTCTAAATAGATATCGGACCTAGAGAAAAGGGCTAAAAGTAGGAAATTTATAATGTTGTGCCATAATTTGTGTTTATAATAGGGTTTGAGTTGCCAAAGTTGTATGTTCTCAAGGATCTATATGGTAATGAGTCCTTCGCTATCACCTATAAGGCTCGATAAAATGGTGAAATTCCAGATGTAAAGGCAGAAGAATTAGAGGGGTTAGGCAGAATGGAAGAAGTAGTTCAATTGGTGGATATATAGGATACTGATAGCGAAGTTAGATCGATTAAGGTTGGAGAGGAATCGAGAGATTGGTGGGAATTGATGATGTAATGCTCACTCTAAATGCCTTTCTCTTGTTATAACACAAGCCATATAGATAATAACCATATCCTTTACAACCATTATTGAGGAATATACCCGATTTGCATATTATAAACTCATGAATAAATTCTATGATCAAGATTAAACATTTCATATGTATATTTTCATATTCAACTAATTTTGATATATGTACTACTATATCTTTCAAAAATTTGGTTTGTCTAACCAATACTACATTACATCATCTTCTAATGTGAAATTCCATATTTAAAAACAAAAGCAAAAATACAAGATTCATACTTTCGACCACCCTTCTTAAGTCTTATGTTGGCCTTCTCACTGTAGATCACATCCTTGTGGAAGAGTTTAAACTTGGCTACCTATATGGATAAACACCCAAGCTAAGTTATAAAGCTTTGTTAGGAATGGTTAGTTTTTAACAACCACTCATAGTGGTCATTCCCAAACACATAAGCATAAAATAAGATATAATAATAATACATTTGCATTAACTACAAAGGCAATTTCATCAATTAAAAAAAAGGAATAATTCCATGACAATATTGTATTACAAGTTCAATCATATAATATGCCTTTGATTTCTCTTTATCATTTCCAGTGATTGCCTGCTTAAGTTCTGTAGGTATGGATAACGAGTGCGATGGATACCTGAAGGTATTGATCATATGAAAACTTGTTGGTATTTAATTTAATCTTGTGGATATCTTAAGGTATTAGACACATAAACCCAAAAGAGGTTAAGAATGTGGTCCCAAACTTTACCCTATAGGCATGCCTATCTATCTAGAACCAAGTTCTATATGCAGGTATTGAATCATCTTTCACATTATTTCATTCATCACATTCAATTAAACAAAGTGTTTATTTATGCATATATAAGTATCCACAAGTAATCACAAGTAATCATAATAGTGTAACTTAGATCATTAATTTATATACATATGCATCTTTAAGTGTGTGTGTATGTGTGTGTGTGTGTGTCTGCCTTTATTTGTATTCTTATATTCTAGTTACACCGATATGCGTATATAAAGTTGTTATGTGGACCTTTTAATGGCATAAACTAGCTTATGTGCAAATGTTTTTGCATGGTTAGGTTCATTTTATAACTATATCTCAATATTCAACCATGTATTACATGAACTTTATGGCATATTATATACCTATTTTTATGTTTAAAGTGCTCTAAAAGTGTTCAGGGAAATCTAGGTAAGTTTTGGTAAAGTTATAAGGTCTAAAAGTTAAGTTTAGGCTAAAATGGGGAGTAACCCAACTAGGCCAAAGTTTTTCCCAGTTGATTTGTTCTTTTTTGTTTGGTCTAAAAGGGTTTCACCAGACCATGTCGACTAGTTGGTCCAGCTGGGCTGATTCGGGGCTTTAGTTCCTTAACAGGTAGCCTTTCTGCCTTAAATTGTGAAGGGTTTTTGACATAGAAAACGTAATTTATGGCAAAGTGCCCTTCTAGATAATTGCTCCCATATGTCTATAGTTTTCAAGTAATTAAAAATAACCCCATTTGAGCTTTTAAATCTCAATATATTCATCAAATAGTGTAGACTGCTCCTAATTACAGGACATCGGACATTATTATTTATTAAGGTAGTTATTGACAATCTTAGAGGTAGAATCAAACTCTAACAAATTATAAGAAATTTAAGTATCTAAGTCTAGTTTATTTTCCATTTGAAATTACTCAATTTTGAGCTCTACAACTCAACTTATACCTAAAAACATCTTGCTAGGTCAAGTGGATCCTAGGATAGAATTTTCCTATCTTAAGAGTACTTTCTATATTCTATCTCCTATGCACAAATAAACATCACAACCATGTTTTTATCTCATTAAAATATCTAATATACCATTTCTAATCATTTTACATAGGCAAGTATATGTAAAAATATTAAAAGTTCCTATATCTCTTTAATGCAACCAAAAACACCTCTTCCTTCCTTTTCTTCTTGTTGGCTTCTCCTTCTACATACAAAAAATCACATATATAAACATCTATTTACTCCAACAATTTTAGTCCCTAACATAGAAAACAAAAGAGAAGTGAATGAGAATTAATACCTAAGAAATATCTAAACCTTAAATTCTCTTTCCTCTAAAAATATATATATGAAATTATGGTGTTTTTGGTGGTGGAAATGGCTAAATCATTTGGTAGGTTGGCTATATTTGGACCTTAGGGTGTGTGGCCATCTCTTCAACTTTATTTCATGGTCTTTCATGCATTTTCATGTAACTTCTAGAGTGAGCAAGGTGGCTTCATTCTATTGGTCCATTTATGGATCCTAGGAGAATTTCATCTTACTCCCCCACTCTTTTTAATTTCTCATTTCCACTCCAATACATTTACTCCTTTTCAATTTAATCCCTTCACCCTACCCCTCTAATTATGAAAATGCATGCTTTTAAATGAAATTACCATAATGCCTCTATCTTTTAAAGTAATTCCCTTTAGGTCCTATCCTACAAGTTATTAACTTACCATGCATGTATCAACTTTAATACCAATTAAGCTTATACATATTCTTCTAGTGCATATGTTAGGGCCTCATATTTCTCTCCCCTCTTAAAAGAATTTCGTACTCAAAATTCATACCTAACTTAAAAAGTTATGGATACTGTGCCTTCATAACCGACTCAAGTTTTCAGGTTGTTTTTTCTATGCCATGATGTTGCCATAATACTTTGACTAAGGGAGTTTATTTATTTCATAATTTTTAATTTTCTATAACTAATATTTCCTTTGGTTCTTCATCATATGAGTAATCAGGTTAAACCTTTATCTTCTATAGGGCCAACACGTGAGATTCATTCGATCGATACTTCTTGAGCATTGAGACATGAAAGACATCTTGCAGTTTGGATGACTTTTTATGGACTGCCAACCTATAGGCAACTGGGCTAACTCTTTCAAAGACTTCATATGGACCAATAAATCTTTGACTAAGTTTCCATTTCTTCCCAAACCATAATACCTTCCTTTAAGGTGACACCTTTACTAATACTTTGTCACTAACCTAATATTCAATGTCTTTCCTCTTTAAATCTACATATGAATTTTGTTTGTCACCAGCTGCTTTCAATCTTTATTTAATAATTTGCACCTTTTCTTCAGTATCATCAGGATCAATTATCTTATTTTCAACTAATTTGGTCTAGTAGACTGGAGTTATACATTTTCGTCCATATAAGGCTTCATAGGGTGCCATACCAATAATAGTTTGGTAACTATTATTATACGTAAATTCCATCAAAGCAACGTACTAGTCCAAGATTCATGAGAAATCTAAAACACATCCTCTTAGCATATCCTCTAATACTTCTATAACCTTTTTCGAATAGCCCATTCGTTTATGGGTGAAGTACTAGACTAAAGTGAAGTTATGTACCCAAAGCCTACTATAAACACTTATAGAATCTAGATGTGAATGTTGGATATTTTTCAAACATTTCAGACAATTGTATTCCATGAACTGAAAATTTTCATTTACATACAATTTTGCCAAATTATCCATCAAATAATTTGACCAAATTGGTATAAAGTGAGCTATTTTAGTAAATCTATCAACAATCACCAACATTACATCATGCTTCCTTTATGTGAGAGACAGGAGTGTAACAAAATCTATGGTGATTTTATCCCATTTCTACTAGGGAATCAAAATGGGATTTAGCAACCTTGAGGGGAGTTGGTGCTCAGCTTTCACTTATTGGCAAGTCAGGCACTTAAAAAACATATTCACTACATCCCTCTTAATTCCTGACCACCAGTAAAACTATTGTAAATCTTGATACATCTTGTTACCACCAGGATGCATTGTAAAAAATGTGTTATGCGCTTTATGAAACAAGTATCGCTTAAATTCTTTATTATCTGGTACATAAAGCCTATTTTGATAATACTCCTCCATCTTTTTTTATTGAATACTTTGATTGACTTCCCTTACATGTGGATTGGACTATTTGTTGTAGTTTTTCATTGCTTTTTTTAGCATGAATTATTACTAGTCTCGAGTTAGGTGGAGCCTTAAGTTAGGCTATCAACACTCCATCTGGTACAAATTTCCATTTTTATTGCTTCAACATCAAGGCTTCCAGCATCTTCCCACTTAAGGCATCAACCACCACATTATCTTTCCCTAGGTAGTAATCAACTATGCAGTCTTAATCTTTAAATAACTCTAACCATCTATGCCCTTTTAGGTTTAGTTCTTTTTATACAAGTAAATAGTTAAGACTTTTGTGATTTATGTAAACCTTGCAACTCTCCCCATATAAGTAATGTCACCGTGTTATCAAAGAAACACAACTGCTACTAATTTTATCATGTGTAGGGTAATCTATTCATGAGGCTTTCATTGTCTTAATGTATATGCTATAACTTTACCATCTTGCTTCAGTACACATCCAAAACCATTTATGGAAGCATTACTATACGTTGAATATTCTTTACCCAAAGTTGTTTATGTTAGGATGGGAGCTTCTTTTAACATCATTTTCAACTATTCAAAGCTCACTTGACATCTGTTAGTCCATTCAAATTTGACACCCTTCTGAAGCAGCCTAGTAAGTGTAGAAGAAATGACTGAAAATACATTTACAAAGCAACGATAATAACCTAATAGGCCAAGAAAACTTCTTACTTCTGTTACACTTTGAGGTTGTTTCCAATTAACAATGGCTTTTATCTTACTAAGATCCACCCTAATACCTTTTTGTGACAAGATATTTCTAAGAAAAGAAACTTTTTTAAGCTAAAAGTCACATTTACTCAATTTAACATATAATTATTTATCCCGCAATGTTTGTAGCACAATTCTCAAATGTTCTACATACTCTGATTCATTTATAGAATAGACCAATATATCATCAACAAACCCTATAACAAACTAATCTAGATAGGGTCCAAATACCCTATTCATCAAATCAATAAAAGTTACCGGTGTATTAGTTAACCTAAAAGGCATGACCAAGAATTCATAACAGTCATATTCATTTCTAAAAGTAGTTTTTGTAATATATTCATCCTTCACTCAAAAATTATAATATCCCAAATGCAAATCAATTTTCTAAACATGTTAGCACCCTTCAAGTTATCAAACAAATCTTCTATCCATAGTAATTGATCTTTGTTCTTCACTATTACTTTATTGAGCTACCTAAAGTCTATACACATTCTTAAGGTGCCATCCTTCTTTTTGACAAACAAAACTGGTGCACCCCATGGCACATTCTCTTTGTTCTTCCCTTACGTGGTCGTGTGTTGGCTTTGGTCTTTTCCTACTTGGCCGCACATAGCCTTGTCTTTTTGCTCTAGCTTGGCCATGTATGACTCTCCTCTCTCCCTAGAGCAGCCGTTCAGGCCCCTTCTATTTTCTCTTGCACAACTAATTGGCCCTTTGTTCTTAGTAATGCATGGCCAATCATTGTCTTTTTCCTCTCTTAATGCATGGCCACAATATATGCTACCTTTATATTTGTTCTCCTTCACTCAAGCTATAAATTATTACTAAATCATGAAACCAGTATTGTATGGTATATAATTGAGGTAAACTAAGCTAGCAATAAGAAATGATTATGGTGATTGTATATTAAAGTGGTGGGTAGTATTTTATTTGATCATTGATGAATCAATACAGTTGTAAAGTCTTCCATATGCTAAAGATAATAAGATATAATAAGAATGGTGTGACCTTCAAAATGAGTTATTATTTGAATTTGAATGACATGAACATATTTATGTGAGGGAATAGATTGAACTAGATTATAAGTCATATAAAGTCATTAATACATGAATGGTGGCATGATCACTTAATTGGGAGAAATCCTATGTATGTATGTGTATATATATTAAGAGTGAGGAGTTTAAAGTAATAAGACTTATTGAGGTAAGGTGGGGTTTCACTTGAAAGCTGTTTTATAGAGAAACTTGTATAGGGCAATGTTAATAGGAATCATTTTGTTATGATGTATTTTGGGTGCTAATTCGGATGCATAGCTAACAAGAGTAGAGACAAATAGCAACCTAAAGATTATATGTTATTTAATGTGCCATTTAAGTTCGTATTAGCTATTTAACTTATCAAAATAAATTGTCTTGCCCTAATGTTATGGATTGATGTGTCTTTACATGACATGAAAATACTACGACGTGACCGAGTGTTATAAGGGGTTATTTGAAATGTTACTTATCTAAGTTAAAAGATGGGGCATTGCATTTTATGCTTAGTTGTGAGACCACAGAAACTAGGCTATGCTTTTAGTCATAATGGAAGGTAGTGACTAGCTTTGATGTAAAGAAATATGCTTGTTTGTATGCTCATGTTCTATAACATAATATGTAAATCACATGCCTGTAGGTGGTGTGATGACACTGAGATAGAGTAATCTCATATAAACTTACTTGGGTGTAAAACATTATAAGATGTAAAGTATAAGCAAGGAGATTGATGCATTTATTACCATGTAAAGGTATATAACCTGTTGTCCATGATCTAATAGACTATAAAAGTGCACTATGGACTTAACTAAGAACAAGTGTTAACCTTACGATGTAATTAATGTATTTATCTTATTATATCACTCATAGATGCTTAAATATTTTTCAAGTGATTATATGTTGATATGAATAACTATGTTATGGTATGGAAGCTACTCACGGCAAACAACAACAAGGTATGCCATTGAGAATTGTCAATGAAATAGATAAATGCAATATCTATTATTGATGTATCAATGCTATGATAAGTAGTCTGACTCAATATGTGAACAAGTATGAATAAAAAAGCATGTATTGCCATGATTCAAGTTGCATTTATATATATATGAACATGCTTTTAACTTTATGAAGACTTTTAGTAGCAAGAACCATACTTTAATATTGCCTTATATAAATCCTGCATAATGCTGATTTTGACAAGATAGATCAATGAAAGGTTATATTTTATTATGTTTGCATAATTATGCAACTCCTATGATATGAATGAATGAATATTAATGCAACTATATGTCTATATGACTGGTATCAATGTGTATTGAAGCCTAAAGCTCACTATCGATCTATGGAAGAATAATGTGCATTTTTATGCGAATGTGGCTTTAAGCAAAATGATGTACTAAGTAAAGAGAAATATGTTGAATATAAGATGTTCTAAAAAATTGTAAAGCCTGCAGGTCTTAGTTCAGTTATAGATTAGATAAGCATGCCTAAAGGGATACAGTTGCAGCTGCCATAAGTGACCTTATTTGGGTCCATTGTTTACTCCTTAATGGAACCATAGTTCAGCCTTTTTGGGTCCATCGTTTGATATCATTGGATATTCATAGTTTGATATCTTCGGATATCCATTGTTCGATACCTTTGGGTATCCATTGCTCCCGTTATCCACCCTTTGCAATACTACTTAGGAAGGCTATTAATGATTAAAGATTAAGAATTTGTTCGAAATAAAAAATGCATGTATCGATTGTTTCACTTATATAATATAAGCATCGTGAATGGCCTATTATATTACCTTATCATAATTCCTTTTGGCTACAAATTGTTTCAATGAAATGAATTATTGAAATATATACCTATGAGATTTAATTTGCCATGCTATGATAAGATGCATACAATGTTATAATAAGAATTGTTTGGGCTATAACTTACACATTGAGTTTCATATGCTTTGGAAGTTATAAAAAGTATGCATGTGATAATTGGAAATTCTCGAATAATCATGATATGTAATGTCATCCTCAGTAATTACATGCAAAGCTGGTTAATTTATACATATAGATATTTACACATGAATGTGCATACCAGTAACTCTGATGTAAGCCAAAGGACAGTGTATGACATAATATGATGTTATTTGACATTAGTTGCCATGCTAAGATAGCTTTAAGGAATACATGGTTATGAAAAGGCTGGTGAATTAAAATTGTATTCTCTAATTAAGATTGCATGATATGTGTGAAGTAATTATGCCTAGTGATATCTTTTGTAGACGTTACTTAACACATGCACTCCTTATGCTTTGAATGAACACTAAATGCATATCTTACTTAAATAATGTACTTAAATGCATATGATTGAAGTATGTACTATCAATAAACATGATGTCTTGAGGCATGAATGAAAGCCATATGAATTGAATGAATTATGCTAATAATTCATGAAAGAGATTGAATTATAAAGTAGATTTGAAAGTCTTTAGAACTTGACAAGTTCACTTAATACTCTAGATTATTGTAAAAATAGTACTTATCTTTTAAAGTTGGAGACTCCTTCAGATTGTTCATTGTGTAATGATTAATATTGTAAACTTATATGTTTTTCCCTAATTGTAAAGGTAGTACTGATTTGATGATAATTATTAAGAATTGTCCATAGAGTTTTGTTTTCCCACTAAGCTTTATATCTTAGCACGGGTTATTTATCCGTGTAGGTCTCAGGATAAGCTCCACTTTTGATTTATAGCTATTGTGGCTTAATCCACATTGAAGGGATGATCTAGCAGATTGTAGTTGTCTTGAGGATTTCTTAGTGTAATGATGGCCATTTACTTTATGTCTCCTTATTTTGGAGTTTAATATGGTTATATTGTGGCATGTAATTAAGACTTGTGTTATTATTATTATTGCCTGATCTTTACTATGTTTATGTTGGTAATGATGATGATTTTGCATGTTAAGTAGATTAGGGTGTTAGAGTTAGTGGTATCAGAGCACCCAGGTTTAGTCTTTTTTGGGCAATAAGGAATTAAGAAATTGTTCTTAAAGGTTGAGATGAATTGGTCTAGACAAAATAGCCTTATTTGATGTTATTTTTATTGAGATACATGTTTTGGTGATTGCGATGGATGATTGACCTATGATTGATATATATTAGACTACTAGTAAGATTTTGGTTCATAGATTGTGAAGTGATACTAGAGGAATTACTAGTATGTCTCGCCTCCTGATATTGGAAGTGTAAATGCTTTGATGTCCTATGATTGAAGTATAGTATAAGTCTGATTCTAAGTACATCTAGATTGTTTCTTAAGATGATTGAGGAAAAGTTTATATAATTAGAAGATAACTTGATTTTGGCATTAACGATGATGCATGAGGTCGAGGTTATTAAGCTGCTCTAGTGTTACGCATTGATGTGTCTTTGCATGACATGAAAATATTACAATGTGACCTAGTGTTATAAGGGGTTATTTGAAATGTTACTTGTCTAAGGTAAAATATGGGGCATTGCATTTTATACTTAGTCATGAGACCACAGAAACTAGTCTATGCTTTGAGTCATAAGGGAAGGTTGTGACTAGCTTTGATGTAAAGAAATATGTTTGTCTGTGTGCTCATGTTCTATAACATAATATGTAAATCACATGCCTGTAGGTGGTGTGATGATACTGAGATAGAGTAATCTCACATAAACTTACTTGGGTGTAAAATGTTATAAGATGTAAATTATAAGCAAGAGATTGATGCTTTTATGACCATGTTAGGGTATATAACCTGTTGTCCATGATCTAATAGACTATAAAAGTGAACTAAGGACTTAACTAAGAACAAATGTTGACCTTAGGATGTAATTAATGTATTCATCTTATTATATCGCTCATAGATGCTTAAATATTGTTTAAGTGATTATGTGTTGATATGAATATCTAAGTTATGGTATGAAAGCTACTCACGGCAAACAACAACAAGGTACGCCATTGAGAACTGTCAATGAAGTAGATAAATGCAATATCTATTGTTGATGTATCTATGTTATGATAAGTAGTCTTACTTAATATGTGAACATGTATGAATAACAAAAGCATAGATTGCCATGATTCAAGTTGCATTTATATGTATATGGACATGCATTTAACTTTATGAAGCCTTTTAGTAGCAAAAACCATACTTTCATATTGCCTTATGGAAATCCTACATAATGCTGATTATGACATGATAGATCAATGAAAGGTTATATTCTATTTTGTTTGCATAATTATGCAACTCCTATGATATGAATGAATGAATATTGATGCAACTATATGTTTATATAACTGGTATCCATGTGTATTGAAGCCTAAAGTGCACTACTGATCTATGGAAGAATAATGTACATTTTTATGCAAATGTGGCTTCAAGAAAAATGATATACTAAGTAAAGAGGAATATGTTGAATCAAAGTTGTTATTAAAAATTGTAAAGCCTACGAGTCTTAGTTCAGTTATGGATTAGATAGGCATGCCTAAAGGAATACAGTTGCAACTACCATAGTTGATCCCATTTGGGTCCATTGTTTGTTCCTTAATGGAACCATAGTTATACCCTTTTGGGTCAATCATTTGATATCTTCAGATATCCATAGTTAGATATCTTTGGATATCCATTGTTTGATACATTCGAGTTGAAGGGATATCACATGGCATATACATGATGATCACGTAGTGGAAAAATTAAAATTTAGATCATCATGCCATGCAATATATAACAAAGAATCGAATCATGCAATTTTAGGGTTTTGAAAAACTTACAACTTTAGATGCACTTCAAAACTTGATTTTGATGATGATCAGTATATAAGATGGACTTATATACCTTAGATCTTGATAACCAATGCCAAAGGAGCAGCCTTTATGCAACACCACACTATGCTCACACACACACTCACAAAGATGACTTAAAATCGAGAGTGCTAGCTCTATGTTTGTGTATTCAGTAATGGGAATGGTGTGAAGCCATAAGATCTGATCTTGTTCTTTTTTTAGGTTGCTATTGCTACCCAAGAACACAAGAGATGAAGAAAGAATTCTTTCTCTTGAGAGTGGCGGCACTAGAGAGAGAATTGTCACCTTAGGTAAAAAAATAGAATTAATCAATTTATATCATTAATTTAAGAAAGATGTGAATGCCGAAATTCCCTTAGAATTAGGAATATTTTTAGCCTCCATCACTTCCTAATTAAGTAATTTAAATTGATTCAAATTCTATTAGGTTTTAAATTCAAATTAATTTAAAATGACATAAGGCATTTAATCAAAACAAACTTACTTCTTTAGCGTAAATGGTTGCCGAATTCAACTAGGATACCTAGCTTGAATTTCAGCCATATTAATTCCCTCTTAAGTAATTTATTTTGATTTAAATACAATTTAGGATTTAATACTCAATTAATTTAATTAATCCAAGATAATTAATTAATTAAAATTAAACCTTGTGGGCCGAATTTCTCTCTCTCATGGACTAAGGTCCATTAAGCAATTTTAATACCCATTACATACATTAATTTGACTTTAAATAAAAGTCCAGATTAATGCCCAATACACTATTTAAATATTTTAAGTCCAATGCTTTGTGTGCGATCCTATAGGTCCATTTAATATTGGCAATTAATTAATAAATTAATTCAAAGGCTATATATATTCTCTAGTAAGATATTATAGCATTCCAAATTAAATAAAAATGCAAATGGCATTTAGTGGCCTAATGAAATTTTGAATAGTCCCTTACCCATAAATATCAGAATTAATATAAGGCTTTGAACTAGTCATCCTTATATATACTAATTCCTTTCTTGATATTCTAGTGACACTGAACTCTCAGATAAATAATGATTACTCATTATTTCATCTCTGTATGGCCATACACTTCTCAGTTCATTGATCAAGTGGTTGATGATATTCTCTTTTATCGAGAGGGGTAATCCCTTCACTTCTCTCATACTCTCCAACATGAATAGTGTATGCCCAATCATACCCATACTTGTCACCCTGTTACTAGTACGTTAGGTATATGTCAAAGTATACAGTAATTCATAAAGAGTTTCATAGAGATTTTAGGTCTAGGAACTCCGATGCAAAACTTACACATGAGAAACACTTATGACTTGTACCATGTAGTGTCCTCATGAACGGATCGAATCTAGATACCATGTTCTAAACATGTATCTATGATCTCTGATTGACACTCTTGTCCTTATGATTCGTAAGACAAAACTCATCTTATCAGAGAGAACATACTAGTCTTAATTCATTTGTTATTCCCATAACAACAACTGACTAGGGATATTTAGAATGAAGTCTCTATTGTTTCAAGGTCTTACAACCATGTGCCTTACACATGATAACTTAAACTGAAACAAACATTCTTGGATAGTTCTATCAATTGATATGCACAGGAATACAATAGATAAAACAAATGCCTCATTTATTAATTTAAGTGTTTTATAACAATACATTAGGGCTAGGGCTTACACTAACAATCTCCCACTAGCACTAATGCCAATTGGGCATTGCCTTGAGATCGAACACTCTCATATAAGCTTTGTGCAGATTTGGATGCAATTGTTTCATCAATGGATTTGCTACATTGTTTTCACTTGCTACCTTCCTAATCTTGACATCCCCACAATCAATGATTTTTCTGATCAGGTCGTACCTTCTGTGTATGTGTTTGGATTTATGGTGTGACCGGGGCTCCTTGGTCTGTGAGATGGCCCTGTTATTGTCACAAAAAATTTCTAATGGATCTAGGATGCTTGGGACCACTCCTAATATAAAAATGAAATTTCTAATCCAAACAACCTCCTTTGCAGCCTCACTTGCAGCAATATACTCAAATTTTATAGTTGAGTCGGCAACGGTCTCTTGCTTTGAGCTTTTCCAATTGACAGCACCACCGTTCAAAATAAAAACAAATCCAGATTGTGATCTTGAGTCCTGAGTGCTGGTTTAAAAAGCAGCATCGGCATAACCTTGTATGATGAGCTCTTCTTGACCACCATACACCAAAAAGTGATCCTTAGTCCTTCGCAGGTACTTTAAAATCCCTTTTACAGTAGACCGGTGCTTTTCACCAGGGTCTTGCTAAAACTCCTAATGCCAATTAGAAACTCCCTCTCTTCTTTAGTTTTAGGACATTGTTCTTTAGTCAAAGAAACTCCTAATGCCAAAGGTATGTACCCTTTCTTTGAGTCTCCCATACTAAAATGCTTTAATACTTTGTCTATGTACTTTTCTTGACTTAGTCCTAAAAGTCGATTCAATCTATCCCTATAGATCCGAATACCAAGTATTGTCTCGGCTTTACCTAAGTCTTTCATTGAGAAACACTTCCCCAACCATTACTTAACCTTTGTAATGTTTGAATGTCATTCCCAATTAGAATGATGTCGTCCACATATAGGACCAAAAATACTATTATACTCCCACTAACCTTCTTGTACACACAAGGCTCATCTTCATTCTTGACGGAGTGAAAATCTTTGACTGCTTCATCAAAACGAAGATTCCAACTTCGGGATGCTTACTTTAATCCATAAATGGATTTTGAAGCTTGTAAACCTTCTTAGGATGCTTGGGATTGACAAAACCCTTAGGCTGTGTCATATACACATCCTCAAATAGATTTCCATTAAGGAAAGCAGTTTTGACATCCATTTTCCATATCTCATCATCACGATATGTAGCTATGGCAAGCAAGATCCTAATGGACTTGAGCATGACTACAGGCGAAAAGGTCTCATCATAGTCTACACCATTAGTTTGCCAAAAACCTTTTACTACTAGTCTACCTTTGTAGGTCTTATAAGCTTTGAGTTTAAATAGCCACTTGCATTCAATTACCTTAGCAACTTCCAGTGGATCAACCAAGGTCCAAACCTAGTTATCGTACATTGATTGCATCTCAGATTTCATTGCTTCAAGCCAATTTTCTGAGTTAGGGCTCTCAATGGCTTCTCGATAGGTGGTTGGATCCTCACGATCCACTGACTTAATAGTGTCACTATCGGTGATTAGAAAACCATATCTCTCAATCTGAATCCAAATAAGATATTGAAATAATGTTTCTGCTCATAGCAGGCACGTAATAACAATTTTTGAAATCTAAACAAAGTCCGAAAGGTAAATTGAGTCGATAGTCACCTCTCTTCATGGCAGCAACTTGTGCTCCATTCCCCACATGGAGATCCACTTCATTCTTCCCAAGTAACCGCCTATTTCTTAACCCCTGCACATTTGAACAAATGTGAGAACCACAACCGGTATCCAATACCCAAGTGGTAGAATAGAAGGTTAATTTCAACAACAAAAATACCAGAACTGGATGCCTTGGCTCTATTCTTCTTTTGTTCTTCCTTGAAGAGAGCGCAATTCTTCCTCCAATGCCCTAACTTGTTGCAATGGAAGCATGTACTCTCGCTCTCTTTGAGCTTTTGTACCATGGGCTTGGGTTGGGCCTGAGGTGCACTCCCACTTGGCTTAGGCCGAGCTAGGTTATTCTTGGGTTTTGCCTTTCCCTTCCCCTTTCCCTTAGCGGGTCCCTTCTTAATGCCCCCTTGAACCATAAGTACAGGATTAGTCTTTCAAATGTTCTCTTCAACATTTTTAAGCATCCTATAAAGCTCAGTGACTGTATTGTTCATTGCATACATGTTATAATTCATGATAAATGGATCATAATTATTAGTCAATGAACCCAAGATCAGATCAGTGGCCAATTCTTTTGGCACTTGTACCTCAAACTTCTCAAGAGTATCAAGATACCCTTTTCATCTTGAGTACATGAGTACTAACAGGAGTACCTGTAGCCATCTTATAAGAAATCAAGGCCTTTGTTGTCACGAACCTCTCGTGACGAGCTTGCTCTTGGAGCATTTCTTTGAGGTACACCATGATCGTATAGGCCTCTTGGTCCATGAATTGCTTTTACAAATCAAGCACCATAATGGCCAGCATCAAATAGGTCACATCATTAGAGCCGCTCTTCTTATTCTCAAAAGTTTCCTTTTGAACTGTAGTGGCATTCCTAGCAAGTTTTTCGACCAAGGGTGCATCCAAAACATACGACTTCTTTTCTTGCTTAAGAACAATTCTCAAGTTTCAAGACCAGTCTATGAAATTGGTGCCATTCAGCTCGTCCTTTTCTAGGATCAATCACAATGAAAAGTTGTTGTTTGAAGAAGCCATTTTTCAATCTACAATAATATAAATTTAGCAAGATTAAATGAGATCATAATAAAATCCCACAAACCGAATTAATATCCCTTTAAATCATTTGTGTTAGTGATTTAATATGGCCTAAGATCCACTTTTTACAATAACTCATTAGTCAAGCTAAGCTTGTACACATAAAAAGTTAAGTTACTTAGGTAGGAAAACTCCAATCATATCTCGTACATGACTCTTAGATCAAATGGGCTAACATCTTAAGATATTATAGCACAAACCTATTTATTTAGTTGCCTAGGTTTGGACATCCCTTTCCATGTTAAGTCTAACTTACATTCACAACCCATGCCTCACAAAGATAATCAGGCGCATCTAGGACACTTAGTCTATGTGACCAATGATCGATGCCTTGACATGTTTTGAATTAGGAAGGCAACTTTGTGACTTACTATTTTATGGATTCATTTTATTACAGCTTACATGGCATATACTTTGTCATCCATTCATAGCATGCATATATATATATATATATATATATATATATATATATAATTGCATAAAGTAAAGCGTGACAAACACGGGCCCAAAAACCTACAACTAAGATTCGATACTATTACACAAAAATCTTTAAGTTGGGCTTCTCCACTCCGGTGGGCTTCGTCTTAATTTACAAAGTCTTCAAAAAATTATATACTAAGAAATAAATGAAACTTTTACAATAATCCATAATGGCATGCATACCATATTTAATTACATAACCCAGGGCCCATGAATGCACCATGCATATTCATTCATCACACAAAACAACCAAACAAATATATATAACATTCATGGATAAAACAAAGTCCAATTTTAATTAATTAAGCCAAGCCCATTAGTGGAAATTGTATACTTGAAATTTTAAGAGAATACCCTATGATGGGGCTGGGTTGAAGCCCAATGGACTAAATTCACTTATTGAAAAAGCTCTCTTAAAAACCCAAAACACAAATTAGTTAGATTTGTGCCATAAATCAACTCTAGTATAATTTCCAATTTTGCCATTTTTAATATTATGTCATACAACCCATAAACATTAAAAATACAAATAATATGAACCAACATGAATTAAAAACATAAAATTCATGAAGAACATATATCATACATGGCATATATACTAAAACAAACAAACAACAATGAAACTAGTTGTTTAATGTTTACATAATGCCACAAACGATGCACAAACACTTAAAATGATTTTATGAGCTATTTAATAATTTAAATAAGGTCATAAAAATTGAGTTAAGATTCTGTTAAGATCTGATCTAAATGTGTTTTTTCCATTTTAATCAAAACAAAACAAACAATGTTGATTAAACATGCAACAAACACAAACTAATCATTGTTTTAAGCGATTTATAAATTAATCAATTAAATTGTCATGGAACAGAATTAAAACAATTTTAAAATATGTCCAGACCTGTTATTAATATTTAAAAATCACTTACAAACATACCAAACACGGTTTTACATTTAATTTTGAGAAACTAGTTGTTTACAAACACAAAACATGCAAACTAGCACCTAGTTTCAAGATTAACATGTACAATCAGGTATTTATAATTAAAATCAACCATGAACATCTCTAAGAACATCTTAGGACATTATATTAACATCTCATAATAATTATAATACCTAAATAATCATTTAAAATTGTTTTTACACTAAAACAATGCAAAAAACTCAAAACAGAAAATTTCAGCATTGCAATTTTATGCAAGAACGATTTTGAATCAAGATTTAATGCATCCAAAGCACTAAAATAAGAATGGTTAAGCTCTGACACCACTAAAGGGATATCACTTGGCATATACATGATGATCACGCAGCAGAAAAATTAAAATTTAGATCATACATGCCATGCAATATACAACAAAGAATTGAATCATGCAATTTTAGGGTTTTGAAAAAATTACAAATTTAGATGCACTTCAAAACTTGATTTTGATGATGACCAGCATATAAGATAGACTCATATACTTTAGCTCTATGTTTGTGTATTCGGCAATGGGAATGGTGTGAAGCCACAAGATCTAATCTTGTTCTTCTTTTAGGTTGCTATTGCTTCCCAAGAACACAAGAGATGAAGAAAGAATTCTTTCTCTTAGGTTAAAAAAATAGAGAGTGGCGGTACTAGAGAAGGAATTGTCACCCTGGGTTAAAAAAATAGAATTAATCAATTTATATAATTAATTTAAGAAAGCTGTGAATGCCGAAATTCCCTTAGAATTAGGAATATTTTTAGCCTCCATCACTTCCTAATTAAGTAATTTAAATTGATTCAAATTCTATTAGGTTTTAAATTTAAATTAATTTAAAATGACATAAGACATTTAATCAAAACAAACTTACTTCTTTAGGGTAAATGGTTGCCAAATTCAACTAGGATACCTAGCTTGAATTTTAGCCACATTAATTCCCTCTTAAGTATTTTATTTTGATTCAAATACAATTTAGGATTTAATACTCAATTAATTTAATTAATCCAAGAAAATTAATTAATTAAAATTAAATCTTGTGGGCCAAATTTCTCTCTCTCATAAACTAAGGTCCATTAAACAATTTTAATACCCATTACATACATTAATGTGACTTTAAATAAAAGCCTAAATTAATGTCCAATACACTATTTAAATATTTTAAGTCCAATGCTTTGTGTGCGATCCTATAAGTCTATTTAATATTGGCAATGAATTAATAAATTAATTCAAAGGCTATATATATTCTCTAGCAAGATATTATAGTATTCCAAATTAAATAAAAATGCAAATGGCATTTAATGACCTAATGCAATTTTGCATAGTTCCTTACCCAAAAATATTAGAATTAATATAAGGCATGGAACTAGTTATTCTTATATATACTAATTCCTTTCTTGATATTTTAGTGACACTGAACTCTCAGATAAATAATGATTACTCATTATTTCATCTTGGTATGGCCATACACTTCTCAGTTCACTAATCAAGTGACCGATGATATTTTCTCTCTTATCGAGAGGTGTAATCCCTTCACTTCTCTCATGCTCTCTAACATGAATTAGTGTATGCCCAATCATACCCATACTTGTCACCCTGTTATGAGTGCATTAGGTGTATGTCAAAGTACATAGTAATTCATAAAGAGTTTCCTAGAGATTTTAGGTCTAAGAACTCCGATGCAAAACTTGCACACGAGAAACACTTGTAACTTGTACCATATAGTGTTCTCATGAACGGATCGAATCCAGATACCATGTTCTAAACATGTATCTATGATCTCTGATTGACACGCTTGTCCTTATAATCCGTAAGACAAAACTCATCTTATCAGAGAGAGCATATTAGTCTTAATTCATTTGTTATTCCCATAACAACAACTGACTAGGGATATTTAGAATGAAGTCTCTATTGTTTCAAGGTCTTACAACCATGTGCCTTACACATGATAACTTAAACTGAAACAATATTCTTGGATAGTTCTATCAATTAATATGTATAGGAATACAATAGATAAAACAAATACCTCATTTATTAACTTAAGTGTTTTATACCAATGCATTGGGGCTAGGGCTTACACTAACACAAGTATCGATTGCTCCCGCTATCCACCCTTTGAACTAGTAATTAGAGTTGGGAATTAATCGGTTACATTTATTATATGTATAAGCAAAATTGAAAATTTTTTAACCAATATGTCTAATCTTGCCATGAATTTACAATATAAATATTAATTAGAATAAGAAAAATCACTTTTGATTTTTGTTGAACAGTTGTTTTTCCTTCTCACCTAGTTGTTGTAAACCACAATGTCCAAAACAGAACATGTCCAATTGTAATCCAAACTAGAGAAGGATCAAATAAACCAAAGATGATGGAATCACAAGGCTAGCTGAATTCCCCTTGATGCTAGCAAGGGAGTGCAAATAGAATTTTCTTTTCTTATGAAAACTCACTTAACCCTAAAATCAGTTATCTTGGATTTTTATAGCTAGGTTAAAAATCCAACTTCATAATATGATTGGGCTCTTTAAAATTGTTGGAGAAATATTAATTGGGCTTTTGGAAATGTTTTTAATTTGTTTGGGCTTAATTAAATTCAATTTAAGTCCTTTCATAAAAAAAATTATGCATATAACCCACAAACTAGGTCCTTTATGCATATACTTAGATTTAATTATCCAAATCAGTTCTAAATTCTTCCAAATTAAATATATAGGCTCTATAATACTTATGAAATATATTTAATTTATTTTAGTCGAATAATTAGGCCTCTATGGCCTTTTATTTGGAGTGGGCGTAAAACCCATCCTCAGATGGGTTTCTGCGCCAAAACCAATTCTCTGGGCCTCATATATTTCTCCAATGGATCTATTAATTATTATATGAGTCTTATAACACTTATAGTCTAATAATAATTAATTATAAAAAACAATATTTCAATTAGGTCCATTTTGCATAACATTTCTAAAAAGTTTTATGAACATTTCTACTTGATCATAATTAATTAAATTCTTTAATTAATTATTCTCTTATTCATTTCTCTTCTCCCATAATAATATGAAATATTGTTATCCTTGTCATTTTACCATTTTATCCTTTACTCTATATATGTGTGACCTATTGGGTTCCTATCCATATTGGCAGTATAATATGTAATTATGAGTTTTATTCAAAACTCATGATTTAAACTTCTTTAAATCATTTTATCAATCCCTTATTGATATTTATGATACACTATTATACAAGTTATAAGCAACCTCTAGCTAGGCATCATGACTACCCAAATGTCAGGAAAGTCATGTGGTTTTTACTATACCCTTCCATAGAATTACCGTACAATCACTCCTCTCACCACTCTTATCTCAATTATATTTTGAGTATGGATTTCTATCAACTCATATAAATCTAATTATATATGTTCTATTAATTAAAACATTATTCCCAAAATGCCTTTTATGGATCCCTATCCATCTTGGCATATTAATCTGGCTAGAGATTCTCTAAATAAGGCAATTATAGAATCATACGCGATAACTTCCTTTAATAAATCTAGGATGGTGAATCCTTTATTGATTACTCAACTATCTTTAAGTAGGTCATGATATACCTAGCCTCCTAACTATGTTCACCCCCTGTTAGAAGTAATCAGTTATGGAGTCAAAGTATATCACTTGCTACTTAAGATAACCTTGGTGATCTCAAGTCTAAGGATAATTGCACAACTGCTATGACGAGATTCCTCATTGAAATAGATTTAATATCCATGTGAGGATTCTCTTTGTAAGTCTCCAATGAACTTGTTCTTCTAACAAGCATCCACATGTTAGCTTTGATCATCTTTCATGATCACAGTTATGAGAACTACTGCTTGAACTATTCAAGAAGTATAACATGTGTTAGTCTGTCCAGATTAACAATGTTCTATCTTGTTAATTCTATGACTAGGGATATTTAGGTATTATCACATTTGCATGCAATAGACATCTCACATTATGAACACTTTCATGATTGCCTTTGCACTATGTTTATAATATCTAGGACTTCATTTATTAATTTAAGATTTACAAACTCATGTATTTAAACATTGCATTAATAAATGAATGATGCCTTTTATTAAGAATATGAATATATATATATATATATATATATATATATATATATATACCTTTTGCTACCAAGCGATCTTTATAGGTAACTATATTACCTTCCATGTCGGTCTTTTTTTTGAAGACCCATTTACACCCGATGGGTTTTATCCCTTCAGGTGGTTAAGCTAAAGTCCATACTTTGTTCTCATACATGGAGTCCATTTTAGACTGCATAGCTTTAAGACACAAATCACGTTCTGAACTGTTCAAAACTTCTTGATAGCTTATAGGCTCATTATCCTATACTACAGTTATGCCTCTATCTAAATCAATGTGAAATCCATATCTCACAGGGATATAACGCATCCTAGTAGATCTTATAGGATTTTGTGTATAATTAGGTTCAACTGTAATCTCATTATTATGAGATTTAATCTCGAGTTCAATCGATTGATCTACTTCTATTTATGGGTCTTGAACTTCACCAAGTTCAATTTTACTCCCATTGTCTTCTCGTAGGAGAAACTTTCAGTTTAAAAAGACAGCATTTCTTGAAACAAACACCTTTTGTTCTAAGGGATGATAGAAATAATATCCAAACATTTCTTTTGGATATCCCACAAATAAACATTTGTCAAACTTAACATCTAGTTTGTCTGACATTGTCCTCTTTACATAAGCAGGACTACCCCATACCTTCATATGAGAAAGTGTGGGTTTATTGTTATTCCATATCTCATATGGAGTAACATCAACCGATTTACTAGGAACTCTATTTAACACATAAATAATAGTTTCTAATGCATATCCCCAAAAGGACTTAGGCAAGTCTACTAGGCTCATCATGGATTAAACCATATCTAATAGTGTTCGATTTCTCCTCTCATATACCCCATTATGTTGTGGTGTATATGGTGGAGTCCATTGAGATAAAATCCCATTATTTCTAAGATAATCTTGAAATTCTTGGATTAAGTATCCTCCACTTCTATCTGATCTAAGTGTCTTAATACTCTTGCCAAGTTGCTTCTCTACTTCATTTTTGAATTCTTTGAACTTTTCAAATGCTTCTGATTTATATTTCATTAGATAGATATATCCAAACCTGGAGTAATTATCTATGAAAGTAACGAAGTAGGAGTAACCTCCTTTAGTATGTGTAGTCATTGGATCCCATACATCTGAATGTATTAAGTCCAAAATAATTCTAGCTCATTCTTCTTTACCAATAAAGGGAGATTTTGTCATTTTTCCTAATAAACAAGACTCACATGTATCAAATGATTCATAATCAAATAATCCCAAATCACCTAACTTGTGTAATTTGGTCATGTATTTCTCATTTATATGGCCTAAACGACAATGCCATAAATATGAGGTATTTAAATTATCTTGTTTTATTCTCTTGGTATCCATATTATGCACTTCTTTAATTAAATCAAGAATAAATATACTATTCTCAATGATAGCTTTAGCATAAAATATATTGTTCTTAGAAATGTAACAACATTTATCCTTTAAAAAAATGTGATAATCGTTCAATAAACAACAAAAAGAAATAATACTTTTAGATAATGATGAAACATAATAACAATTATTTAACTCCAGTATTAATCCACTTGGAAGAGACAAATGATAAGTCCCCACAACTATTGTAGAGATGTTTTATCTAGTAGCTAATTATAGACATATTTTTGCCTTTCCAACTCTTATACTTCTTTTAAGCCCCTGTAGATCATTACACAAATGAGATCCACATCTGGTATCTAATACACAAGATATTTTGAAGCAATAGAATAAGTATTTATTTCAATTATATGAATACCTGAAGTAGAAGCATCAGCTTGCTTTTTCTTCTTGAGAGAATCTAGATAGGCCTTGCAGTTACACTTCCATTAACCATCTTTCCCACAGTGGAAGCAAGTCCCTTTGGGATTCTCTTTCTTGGCAACCTTTTTCTTGGAAACCCCACCATGCTTTGGCTATGCCTTGGTCTTCTTCTTTTTCTTGTTCTTTTGCTTCTTGCCTTTAATAGAAGTGATAACCATGACACTTTTTGAATCCTTATTGAAGGATCCATCAGCTGTTTGGAGCATATTAATTAACTTAAGAATGGTTACTTGGATCTTATTCATGTTAAAGTTAAGCATGAAAGGTGTATAACTTAGAGCCAATGAGTACAAGATTAAATCTATGTATAGATCATTATCTATTACATAGCCAAATCTACTCAAATGCTCAATATACCCATACATCTTTAATGCATGAGTAGCAGCCAAAGTGCCTTCCACCATTTTGTAGCTAAACAGAGCTCGAGCAATCTCATATTGCTTAGTTATAGCTTGAGAAGAATAAATCTCCTCTAGATACAAAATGATAGTTCTAACATCTATCATCTCATGTTGCTCTTAAAGCTCTGAGTACATAGCACCCAGCATCAAACATGTAGCTGCTTCAATATCCTCCATGTATTTTTTATAAGTGCCCTTGATCTCATCAATGACATCATCTAATGAAAGTGGTGGTGGATCTTTATCTAAAACATAATGGATCTTTTTAGCTCTGAGAACAATTCTCACTTGTTTGATCTAGTCAGAATAATTGCTACCAACCAGCTTGTTATCCAAGATTGATCGTATGTTAATGTTTGATGTGCTCATGATGATGACCTAGATGTGAAAAAGAAAACATATGAGAGTATGTTCATATATATGTATGCATTAATTATGTCTTTAATTAATCTATTTACTTCCACTATTTTATTGCGAATAATAGCCCTTACTATATAATCCAAGAAAACACGATGATTTTCATAGTGGGTCAATATCCAATCCTTGATATAAAATTTAACCTTGACTATGGTCAATAAGTCAAACTCCATACTCATGAGGCCCCTATCATGACCCTAATTGAAATTGCATGTTTTGAGTAGGATTTTATTTGATTAAGATTAAATTAAAAATGAAAATTCCATATAAAGTATGGGACAATGGATAAATTATTGTGTTATTATATTAATTGTATGAAAATAAAATTTAATATTATAGTTTAAAATTACTCAAGGGTATAATTGAAGTATAAATTATTAATTTGGGACAAATTTTGTAATTATGGCATTTAAGGGGTCAATTGTGAATAGAAGAATAATTGAGAGGGTAATTTAAAAGAAGGAATAAATAGAAAGGTTAATTTAAGAAAAGGAAAAAATGTATAGGTCAATTAGTAACATGCAAAAATGAGAAGGTAATTGTTTGACATGCAAAAAGTTAAAGGACTAAGAAGGGGATTATCCCTTGATATTATAAAAAGCCAACTTTGAGGAGAGAGAGGAGAGTGGGTCAGAATTGTCTTGAAGAAAATATAGAAATGTTCTTCGCTCTACTTTAAGATTCAAAGTTAAATACTTTAAGTGATCTTGAAGAGGAAATTATTGCATGTTGCTTAATCAAGATCATTAGTGTAAATTATAAGGTAAATATTCTAACTTAATAATTAATCTCTTCTTTTTCATCATCATCTTCTTCTTCTTATTCTTTGAATGATAATGGATTGAGTTGAATGTGGGAGTTGATGTTGAAATTGAATGAGTGAATTTTTTATTAAGGAGAAGAAGAAGGAGTTAGGAGCAAAGGAAAAGGAAAAGCTCAAGAGTGAGGTTAGAGAGTGATTTCGGCCAAGGTATGGGATTAGAGTCTTCTTAATTTCTTATGGATGATTTTTGATAGAACATGTTGTGATTGATTGAAATTTTTGGATCAAAGAAAAAAGAGAATTAGTTTGTGATGTGTTGTTTGAGGAAATTACATGAAATCACTTAAACTAGTGACTGAAATTTTAGTATAAATTAAAATAGAAATCTTTAATTATAACCATTAAAATTTATAAAGTTATACAAGACATATACCTATAATATTGTAGAAGGAATATAGCCTTAATTCTGCCTATAAATAATTTTTATGATTTATTGAATTTTTGTTAAACTGTTAATTCCGGTTCTGGAATAGGTTGTGATTAAATTGAGATATCTTTGTGTACAATGATCAGAATTGCATGAGGTTAATTTCTATAGAAATTAGACCTTTAAATCTATAATTTTTAAGAGAAGCTAAGCCTAAATCTGTCTCTAAGAATATGGAATTTAAGGTTGAATCCGGACTAGTTTACTATACTGCTCATAGAAATAATTGTCATAAAATTTTGAATATCTTAAGTTCCAAATATGATTTTGGAATTTTTTTTGATGTTATAGAAAATAGAAATGTATATTTACAACTTTTTAGAAGAAAAAATTTTCTAAAAAGGCCCTTTAGAGTGTCAAAAATGAAGCATAAAATGAGTTTATTAAGTAGTTTGCAGGATTCTGGGAACAAAGCAAAATGCCTATGGCCCAAAAGGCTACTATCGCGAGCACGACATTTGCCACAAGCGCGACATCATGATTTTTCCCCTAACTTTGCTTTTTAATCCCTTTTTATCAATATATTATACTACTTCCATGTGTTACTTATATAACTGAACAAAATAGGCATTGAATGTAAGTATACGAGGGCTATAGATTCGAGTGTATATAAATTTGTAATAAAGAATATTTATGGGTTTGCATGATTTGTATTAATTACATTGAAAATTTTCTATATATGTATACCAAAAATTTACATGTTGTTAAGCTAAATGTGTGCCAAATGAAAACATATTGAATGATAGACCCATCCTTCTTCTTAACAAAAAAAACTGGAGCACCCCAGGGTGACACATTAGGTCTGATGAAGCCTTTGTCTAACAATTCCTATAATTGAACCTTTAACTCTTTCAATTCAGATGGAGCCATTCTATATGGTGCCTTGGAGATCGAGGTTGTACCAGGTAACAAATCAATAGACAACTCAACATCCCTTTCTGGAGGAAGACCAAGTAATTCCTTAGGAAATACTTCTGGAAATTCATTCACAATCGGTATATTTTCAAACTTTACTGTATCCCTTTTTAAATCAAGGACTAAAGCTAGAAATGCTTCACATCCTTTTCTAAAAGAATGCCTAGCTTGCATTGTTGATATAACATTAGTCAGTAGCTTAGAACAATCGCTTTCTACTACCACTTTCTTTCCTTCATCACCCCTAAAAGTTATTGTTTTCATTTCACAATTTACCACTGCATGATGCTTGGATAACCAATCCATTCCTAGAATTACATCAAACTCATGAAAGGGAAACACAATCAAATCTGCTAGAAACTCTCTCCCTTGAACTATTATAGAACAATCTTTACACACCTTATTAAAAATTACACTATGTCCTAATGGACTAGTCACACATACATCAAAATCTAACTGTTGTATTTTAAACCTATCTCTACCCGAAACCCCAATACAAACATATGAATGTGTAGATCTAGGATTAATAAGTACATGTATGTCACAATTATATAGAGAAAAAGTACTAGATATAACTTCTGGAGTATTTTATTCCTCCCGAGCCTTCATTGCATAAGCCCGTCTAGCAACAATTTGAGCAATAGGTCTATCAACTGTTTCTGACATATTCTGAGACTGAGATCCATGATGAGTTGATCCACCCCTTCCTCTGCCTCTATCTCTACTAGATGGGGGTGCATTAGAAGCTCCCCTGCTATCCTATTGCTTAAAACCTTGATTCCAATTCAAAGGAAAATTTTCCATAAAATGATCAGCACTGCCACATCTAAAGCATTCTCTAGCCAGTTTCCTGCAATTACCCCAATGGTGCCTGAAACAATGTGAACATTTAGGTGTTTGACCCCCACTCTGTCTTTTTGAAGCTTCCTTCTCAGATTTAGACTTGACAAAGGATTCTTATTTCTTTCCTTTATTAGCAGAACTAAAAATAGACTTTGCAGGCTAACCTCCTTGAGCTCCTCTAAATCTTTTTCCAGTGGAAGATCCTTCCCTAGAACCACTTTTTTTGTGCTTCCTCTCTTTTTTAGCCATCTCATGCTTTTCAACTTTCATGGAAATCATAACCAATTGATTAAAATCCACCACATTCAAAGATGTAAATTCGAATAGTTTTTCTTTGATTCGATCATTCAACCCATCTTCAAAGTGTCTGCATTTAAAAACTCCTATCAACATTTTCTTGGGAATATACTTGCATAACCGACTAAATTCTTTTTCATATTCAACCATGGATAGAGCTTTTTGTCTCAAATTCAAAAAATGCTTCAATTTCTCCTCCTTGTAAGCCTCAGTAACATATTTCTTCCTGAACTCCTCCTCAAAGAATTCTAAGGTAAATGGGTCAGGTAACTGAGGTTATCTTAATATCAGCTTCCACCAATCATAAGCCATGCCTTGAAGTAAGGACACAGCACAAGATACCTTGTGATTTACAGGGCAGTTAATTTCATCAAATATCCTCTCCAGCCTTTCCAACTAGAACTCAGCTTCTTCAGATTATTCTAAATTAGTGCCCTATGCTTCCTAATTTTAGATATTGAAGCTTTAGACATAGTCATTCTTTGCAGAATTTGGGCCATATCCTGAGAAATTTTCAACAAGGCCTCTCCAGGAACCGCAGTAGGAATTTCATTTTGATTTGATGATGAAGTCACTGGATTAGGAGGATTTGATCTAACCGGAAAATTACATTCAGCCGATTCTTCTATAGTATCCCTAGAGGAATTCTCCATCTTTAATCTATAAGAAAACAAGAACTTCTGCATTAGGCCAACACAACACTATCTCATATAATAAGATCCTATACTCACATTGCCCGAAAAAGGCTAAACCTATGCTCTGATACCAAATTGAAACAGCCCAAAACTAACATCTCTATCATAATTAATGCCATCTACTTAAAACATGCTATGTTAAGCAATTAACTCGATTAACATCTATATGCATTCATATCACTTGATCTGTCTAATCATATATCTTGTATTCTAATTAGGTTTCTCACATCATTTATGTATATTTCATTTTGAAAAAGTATAGTGACTCATTATGCAGGCTATTATCTTAATATTACTAGATTTAACTATCTTAGTCATTTCACTATCATACAAAGCATTCAGCATTCCAGCACATTTGAATAAAGTGATTCTAGCTTCTAGATGCATGCATATACTAGCATTCTCACTATAAGCTTATTACAACCTTAACCTCCATGTGACATACATATATATTACAAACTTTATACATATTAAACATGTAAGGAACTATACAAAATTTATCAAAATTCCTACGTCAACTTCTATAGACTGGTGTTGGCCTATCTTGATGCAGAGTACATTCCTATGCAAAAGCCTTGACTACCAAAAACTACACGAATCAAAATAACTCGTGCTAAGATATATAACTTAGTGGGGATACTAAACATGAAAGACAACCACTCACAGTGGTTGTCAGAAATATATGATTTACCAAAACAATTGAAAATAATAATATTTACATATTAGGAATAAGTATAAACTAAATCACAATATCTTAAACAACAAGGTAACTCTTCAATTAATTCAGCATACTTGAATCTAAAAAATTCGTAAAAAGATGTATACATAATGTAAATAGATACCAATACATGCTTTAGGAACCACTGTTAAAAATGATAATTCATATATTAGATGCATAAATCATATTGTGATTAACTGTGACACAATAGTACTTTACTTTAGTATGCTTAAGTTTTAAGAGTGGATAACGGGATCTATGGATACCTGAGAGTATCAAACGGTGGATATCCAAAGATATCAAAACTATGAACCCAAACAGGGTTAACTGTACGGTGGACCGGTCAAGAACTCAAACAGGGTCAACAAGCAACCTAAAAAGGGCTATGAATGATCCAATTGGATCAATTGTACTTTAGACCTAAAAGGTCAATGGTAGCAGCTGCAATATCCCTATAGGCGCCTGTCTATCCACAGTCGAACTTTAGTAGCAGGCAATACAGTTTTTCATGTTCATTTAAAACATTATGCTTGCACTCATATCATATACTTTGCCAATGCGTATAATCATATTATAATACACAATTCTCAAGTGTATAAACATGCATTCATGTATTCTTATAGTATTACACATATCTGCATTTGAACATGCATATCATCATGATCAAATACTTGAATGATTTATCATTAGGTATGTCAAGTGTTTATAGTCTTGCTAAAACATCATTTATTTCAAAAGCATCTAACATATATCCTATCATGTTCTTTATTCCTACTACCAATAAATATCATATGTATGCATCACATGCCCCTTTTTTTTCTTATAAATCAAGTAGTAGAACATACTTGTTTAGTTGCTAATAATAACACCTGCCTCAAATACGAAATTCTATGACATATCATGCCATTTAGTTTCTTTTATCATATAATATCCCAAGAATTCTTTGAACATCCTTTAACTATATATATATATATTTCAATACGCTGCTTATGTGAATGTTTGGCATGCTATGGTTTTATACATGGTATGTAGGGGTATCAAAAATAGTATTATCATCACATAATAAAGTAAAGCATTAAAGGAAGAGCACGCGCTATGCGAATAAGTCACGAGCGCAACAGAGGCAAAAGTAGCAATTCACTAACAGTACATTTTCACGATAGCGAACAGTGTCTCGAGCATGACATATCTGGATTGTACAATCTCGATATCTATTCATCATTTCAGCAACTCTTGTATAGATTCCACTTTATGTCTAATTAACATGCTTAAGCTTACATTACTTAAATCCCCATTTCATGCCTCAAAATTCGTAACACTTACAATTAATACCTTTAACTGAGATTCCATAACTACCATCAACACATAATATGACGAAGACATATAATCAATTGGATAAAGTCCTTATCATGCTAAGTTCTCCTATAACTGTAAAATTATAGAACCAAGTGAAACTATTAGGGAATAATCTTTTTTAGAAATATAAATTCCTTATTCATTTTTAACATACATTAACATTTCTATATTCTAATCAAGATTTCCATTGCCTATATCGGATAGGACAAGAAGGATCACATAATCTCAAGGCACACAAATCCCATACCTTAGCCGAAACCAATAAAAATCCCTACTCCTTAAACCTCCTTTACCCTTATTCTTCTTACTACAATCTTCCTCTACAACAAAGCACATATAATTGCATTAAAAATCCAGAATCCTTCTTTCCATCAAAGTATACAATCCTACCATTGAAAAAAAAGGAGAAGAAGAAGAGAATGCTCAATCTCTCCTTACCTTAGCAATTGAGTTCAAGAATTCTCTCATACATCATCACATGCATCCAAATTCCATGAAAATTAAGAGTGATGAAAAGGTTTGATCTTTTGAAAGAAGGGAACAAAGAAGAAAAGAGAATGAAGAGAGATAAGGTGCCGGCCAAGATGAACACCACCAGCGAAATGATTTCCTTTTCTCTCTCCCACTAACCTCTTTCCATTTATATGAGTGGCAAACTTCCTTTTTACTCCTTCTAAACTTTGCATGTCACAATATAAACAAACACCTTTTTGCATGCTATAGTTTAACCCCTCCTTTTAATCTTTCTCTTATATCAACCTCTCCATTTAATCCTTTTAATAAATTAACCTCTCAATTTATTCTTCTATTTACAATTGACCCCTTAATTGCCATAATTGCAAATTTTACCCCAAATTAATACTTTATACTTCAATTATACCCTTAAATAATATTAAAATAAAATATTAAATTTTATTTTCATGCTATTAATATAATAACAAAATAATTTATCACTTGTTCCATCCTTTTTATTTAATTCTCATTTTAATTTGGTCTTATTCAAATAAAATCCTACTTAAAATA
The DNA here is from genome assembly GCA_037975025.1 of Excoecaria agallocha. Classification (NCBI taxonomy): domain Eukaryota; kingdom Viridiplantae; phylum Streptophyta; class Magnoliopsida; order Malpighiales; family Euphorbiaceae; genus Excoecaria; species Excoecaria agallocha. The sequence goes on along the minus strand of CM075807.1, from coordinate 99,876,196 downwards.
TGCAATTCCAATTAGGGTCATGTTAGGGGCCTCACAAATCTCTCCCCCTTAAAGAATTTCGTCCTCAAAATTCATACCCGATTTAAACAATTGAGGATATTGCTTTCTCTTGGCTGACTCTGGCTCCTAAGTTACTTCTTATACACCATGATGTTGCCATAGTACTTTGACCAGAGAGATCTGCTTGTTCCTCAATTGTCTGATTTTCCTAGCCAGGATTTCCTTTGGTTCCTCATCATACGTGAAATCCGACTGTACTTAAATATCTTGAACTTGTAACTTATGAGATTCATTAGAGCGACATCTTCGAAGCATGGACACATGAAACACATCATGAAGCTTGGCTAATTCTATGGGAAGAGCCAACCTATAAGCCACTGGTCTGACTTTTTGAAGAATTTCATATGGACCAATGAATCTTAGACTGAGTTTTCCCTTTTTCCCAAATCTAAGCACCTTTCTCTATGGAGATACCTTCAAAAACACCTTGTCACCCACTTGATACTCAATATCTTTTATTTTAAGTCAGCATATGATTTATGCCTGTCACTAGCTTCTTTCAGCCTCTGCTTGATAACTTAAACTTTTTCCTCTGTATCTCTAGCAAGGTCAGGACCAATTATTTTACATTCAGTCAATTCTGTCCATCGGACTAGAGTTCTACATTTTCTGCCATACAAAGCCTCATATGGTACCATTTGAATACTCTTCTGATAAATGTTATTATAGGCAAATTCCATTAAGGCCACATATTTATCCCAACTTCCAGAAAACTCCAAAGCACATCCCCTCATCATATCTTCTAGAATCTGAATAACCCTTTCGGATTGTCCATCCATTTGAGGATGAAAAGTTGTACTGTACTTAAGTTGTGTTCCCAAGGCCTCTTGTAGACTCTACCAAAATATCGATGTAAACCTTGGATCTCGATTAGAAATTATGGATACGGGTATACCATGTAATCGTACAATCTCATTCACATATAATTATATAAGCTTATCAATAGAATAATCTATTTGAACCAGTATAAAGTGAGCTACTTTTGTTAACTTATCCACTATTACCCAAACAACATCATATCTTATCTGAGTAAGAGGCAAACCGATAACAAAATCCATGGTAGTGTCTTCCCACTTCCACTGTGGAACTGGAATGGGATGGGATTCAAAAGACCTAAAGGAAACTAATGTTCTGCTTTCACTTGCTGACATGTTAAATATTTAGAAACATATTCAACAATATCCTTTTTCATGCCAGGCCACTAGTAAAATTGTTTCAACTCTTGATACATCTTGTTCCCACCTGGATGTATAGTAAATGCAATATTATACACTTTATGCAATAAATACCCTTTTCACTTCTATGTCATCAGGAACACATAACCTGTTATGGTAGTACACACCATCATCTTCTTTCACTGAAAAATCCGATTGATTTCCTTCACAAACTACTTTCACAACCTGTTGTAACTTTTTATCATCTTTTTAAGCATTTATCACTGTCTACCTAACCATGGGTCTATCTTTAAGTTGTGCTAATAATGCACCATCCAATGCAAATTTCCATCTACACTGCTTTAACATCAATGCTGCCATTGTCTTATGACTTAAGGTATTAGTAACCACATTTGCTCTTCCTGGATGGTAGTCAACTATACAATCATAATCTTTGAATAATTCTAACCACCTTCTCTACCTCAAATTAAGTTCTTTCTGAGTAAGCAAGTATTTAAGGCTTTTATGATCAGTATAAATCCTGCATTTTTCCCCAAACAAGTAGTGTCGCCAAATCTTTAAAGCAAATACCATAGCTGCCAGTTCTAAATCACGAGTCTGGTAGTTCTGCTCATACGGTTTCAACTGTCTAGATGTATAAGCTATAACTTTACCATCTTGCATTAATACACAACCCAAACCAACCTTAGAGGTATCACTATACATTGCATACTCTTTCCCTAACACAGGTTGAATTAACACTAGAGCTTCAGTCAACATCTTTTTTAACCGTTCAAAGCTTGCTTGACAATGATCAGACCATTCAAACTTAATATTCTTCCTTAATAACTTAGTAAGGGGTGAAGCAATGATAGAAAACCCTTCATAAAATGATGATAGTAACCAGCCAACTCGAGAAAACTTCTAATTTCGTGTACATTCCTGGGTGGTCTCCAATTAACAATAGCTTCGATTTTATTTGGATCAACCCTAACACCTTCAGTAGATACAACATGAACTAGGAAGGAAACTTCCTTAAGCCAGAAGTCACATTTACTCAATTTGGCATACAATTGATTTTCTTTCAAAGTTTGCAATACAATTCTCAGATGTTCAGCATGCTCAGCTTTATTTCTGGAGTAAAGTAATATGTCATCAATAAACACTACTACAAATCAATACAAGTAGGGTCTGAATACCCTATTCATGAGATCCATGAATGCAACAGGTGCATTAGTCAACCTGAATGGCATAACTAAGAATTCATAATGTCCACATCGGATTTTAAATGCAATTTTAGAAACATCCCCATCCTTTATTCTGAGTTAATAATAACCTGATCGCAAGTCTATCTTTGAAAACACACCAGCACCACTCAACTGATCAAACAAATCCTCAATTCGAGGTAAAGGATATTTGTACTTCACTATCACTTTGTTCAATTTTCTATAATCAATAAATATTATCATAGACCCATCCTTTTTCTTAACAAATAAAACTGGAGCACCCCAGGGTGACACACTAGGTCTGATGAAGCCTTTGTCTAACAATTCCTATAATTGAATCTTTAACTCTTTCAATTCAGATGGAGCCATTTTGTATGGTGCCTTGGAGATCGGGGTTGTACCAGGTAACAAATCAATAGACAACTCAACATCCCTTTCTGGAGGAAGACTAGGTAATTCCTCAGGAAATACTTCTGGAAATTTATTCACAATTGGTATATTCTCAATCTTCACTGCATCCCTTTTTGAATCAAAGACTAAAGCTAGAAATGATTCACATCCTTTTCTAAGACAATGCCTAGCTTGCATTGCTGATATAATATTAGCCATTAGCTTAGAACAATTGCTTTCTACTACCACTTCCTTTCATTCATCATCCCTAAAAGTTACTATTTTCATTTCATAATTTACCACTACATGATGCTTGGATAACCAATCCATTCCCATAATTACATCAAACTCATAAAAGGGAAACACAATCAAATCTGTTGGAAACTCTCTCCCTTGAACTACTATAGGACAGTCTTTACACACCTTATTAACAATTACACTATGTCCCAATGGACTAGTCATACATACATCAAAATCTAATTGTTGTATTTTAAACCTATCTCTACCCGAAACCCCAATACTAACATATGAATGTGTAGAGCCAGGATCAATAAGTGCATGTATGTCACAATTATATATAGAAAAAGTACTAGCTATAACTTCTAGAGTACTATGTTCCTCCCGAGCCTTCATTGCATAAGCCTGTCTAGCAACCATTTAAGCAATAGGTCTATCAATTGTTTCTGACATATTTTGAGACTGAGATCCATGATGAGTTGATCCACCCCTTCCTCTGCCTCTACCTCTACCTCTACCAGATAGGGGTGCATCAGAAGCTCCCTTGTTATCCTATTGCTTAAAACCTTGATTTCAATTCAAAGGACAATTTGCCATAAAATGATCAGCACTGCCACATCTAAAGCATTCTCCAGGCAGTTTCCTGCAGTTACCCTAATGGTGCCTGAAACAATGTGAACATTCATGTGTTTGACCCCCACTCTATCTTCCTAAAGCTTTCTTCTCAGATTTAGACTTGAAAGAGGACTCTTGTTTCTTTCCTTTATTAACAGAACTAAAAATAGACTCTGCAGGCTGACCTCCTTGAGCTCCTCTAAATCTTTTTTCAGTGGAAGATCCTCCCCTAGAACCACTTCTTTTGTGCTCCCTCTCTCTTTTAACCATCTCATGCTTTTCAACTTTCATGGCAATCATAACCAATTGATTAAAATCCACTACATTCAAAGATGTAAATCAAAATAGTTTTTCTTTAATTCGATCATTCAACCCATCTTCAACGTGTCTGCATTTAAAAACTCCTGTCAACATTTTCTTGGGAACATACTTGCATAACCGATTAAATTCTTTTTCATATTTAACCAAAGATAGAGGTTTTTGTCTCAGATTCAGAAACTGCTTCAATTTTTCCACCTTGTAAGCCTCAGTAACATATTTTTTCCTGAACTCCTCCTCAAAGAATTCCAAGGTAAGTGGGTCAGGTAACTGAGGTTATCTTAATATCAGCTTCCACCAATCATAAGCCATGCCTTAAAGTAAGGACACAACAAATGATACCTTGTGTAATGACTATACTAGATAATTCTGATTTAATTACATTCATTAATCCCATTAATCCTTTGACTTATCTATTAATGATGTATATATAAGCATACATACATTTATTCTATGCATATCATGTATGATCATGGGATTATACTTTCACATGCTGTTGATCATTCTTTACATAACTTCATAATTACATGCCTTTATATATACAAATACACTAGATGTAACCAAAAGAGATACAAAATCAATCTCATACATTTAAATGCTACTTCTAATCGGGTGTTGGCTTGGGAGATTGTTGGCTTTGTCCCTGAACAAGAGCTCTACCCTATGAACCTACACGAATAAACACCCATGCTAAGCTATAAAGCTTAGTAGGGAATAACTAATAACATGTTGATAACCACTCACAATACTTATCACCAAGCATTCAATAACAATAAAATACAATGCCTTTATAGGATTAATAAAGATATAACAGTATCATTTAATCAGAACAATAACGGATTTTATATTGTATATGCATATCATTATTTGTATAAATGGCCTGCGTAAATTCTCTATGGGTGTGGATAACGGGTGCAATGGATACCCGAAGGTATCAAATCAGGAGGATATGAGAAGGTATCTAAACAGAAGTCTCATATAGAGACAAACAGAAGACTCATGAGAGTCAAACAAAAGCAGCTGTGATGCGAACCCTATAGGCATGGCTATCTATCCACAACCAAGTCTCTAAGTGTAGGCATAACATATCATATTTCATATATCATGAAATTTCATCACTATAATTCAATATAGCATTAACAAATGCCAATCATTATAATATTATGCATTCTCATCTTCATAGCATAATTAAGAATCATATACTGTAATTTCTTTGAAATAAATTCATGTATGTTTCTATTTTGAGTAATAGAAACTCACCTTTCAATTAACAAGCAAGCCTTACATTTATGGATATTCATTTTGCTATATGACTATAATTTAGGATAATTTATAAGCTTAGGAAGGGCTTAGATAAGTCTGTACCTCAAAAGAAATTAAAGAAAATATAGTTTTCAAAATACAAGGGAGGGTCACGGTTACTAACAATTTCTGGTAACCGTGAGCCCAGACTTGTACTAAGGGTCACAGTTACTATAATATTCCTAGTAACCGTGAGCTATAATGCTCTTTGATTCTAGACAAAACAATGAACTACCTCACAGTTACCAACAATTTCGTAGTAACCGTGAAGTAGGATGATGAACTTGGGTCACGGTTACTATAAATTCCTTCGTAACCGTGAGATAGCATGGCTTTTGTTTCTGGACTAAAAGTTCATTTCCTCACGGTTACTAAGCCTAGGGTAGTAATCGTGAAGAAATGCTACGAGACTGGGTCACGATTACTGTGAAACCTTGGTAACCGTGATCCCAAAAATACTTTTGGTGTGGACTGAAAATTTAGGCACCTCACGGTTACTATGAAATTCATGGTAACCGTGAGCCCTAAATTTCCTCGAGACCGATTTCTGGTCTCGACTTCTAAACCCATTTTTGACCTAAAAAATAACAATTTTTGGCAAAATGGCCTTCAACAAAGTTGTAGGCCTATGTTTCTAGTTTTCAAAACATCAAAAATAAATTTCAACAGGACTTATAAAACTCCAGTTATTCAAGAAATACCACAGACTATTCATGAAGGCAAAAATTACATCCACAATTAGGTTTCAATATCAATTTTCACTATCATGCAGTGAAAATCAGATTTCGGTCTTTTCTAACAAAATCAAGGCATGCAAGTCTAGTTTTTATATCGACTAGAATTTTATCATTTGAACAACTATAGCTCAAGATATAAGCAAAAGTATATAGACTGGTCACATAATCTTTAAAACAAATTTTCATATTTTCAACCATGACTTGCATATTATCAACTCTAAACCCTTCTAAGCTACAAATCATCCATAAAACACATGAGAGAGGCACTCAAGATCTCTCTCTCATGACAAGTCAATATATATATACATACAAAATCCTAAGGTCCCATACCTTACTAAGCTCCAAGCCTTCTTCAACCTTAGAGAGTCTCTTTCCCTTTTCTTTTGCTTGATCCTTCTTCTATAATACATAAGACACTTTCATGAATATTTCTCAGTCTAGACAAAGAACAACACATATCAAAGAAGAAAAAATTGTCATACCACTAAACTCAAGCAAACCTTTCTTCTTTTTGTCAAAAACCCAAAGATTCTAGAGAGAGAATTTGAGAGAGAGAGTTTAGGGTAAGAGAGAGAGGTTGAAGATGAAGATTGAAGACCCTTGATGGCCAGCCCTCCTTCATCAAAAATATCTCCCTCTCTTTCTCATTTAATTGGTCCAAATGTCATGTTTAAGCCAAACTTGCCATTTAGTCCCTCAACTTTCCTTTATTTCTAGTAATACCCCACATCTTACTCTTTTACTTTTCAATTAGGTCCTTCTATATGCATTTATACTTAATTAAACATGGACATGAATAATTAATTAGTGATAATTCTTCTAGGGTATATTGAGGGGCATTACAACTCTCTCCCCTTAAAAGAATTTCGTCCTCTAAATTCATACCTGTATTAAAGAGCTGAGGGTATTGAGCCCGCATAGCTGCTTCAGGTTCCCAAGTCGATTCTTGTACTCCATGGTGTTGCCATAACACTTTGACTAGGGGGACATCTTTGTTCCTTAACTATTTAACTTCCCTGGCTAGAATCTGTTTAGGCTTTTCATCATAAATATAATCAGTTCTGACACTAATATCTTGCACTGGTATGATGTGTGACTCATCAGATCGATATCGCCGAAGCATCAAAACATGAAAAACATTATGCAACTTTGATAGTTCACTGGGAAGATCCAGTCGATAGGCTACCGGTCCAATTCATTCCAAGATTCTATAAGGACCAATAAACCGGGGACTGAGCTTCCCTTTCTTTCTGAATCGTAGTACTTTTCTCCATGGGGACACCTTTAGGAACACTTAATCACCCACCTGATATTTAATGTCCTTTCTTTTTAGATCTACATATGACTTCTATCTATCACTTGCTTCTTTCAATTGTTGCTTGACAAGTTAGATCTTTTCTTCGGTATCTTTAACAATGTCAGGACCTGTCAACTTGCTTTCAGCTAACTCCATCCAGCAGGAAGGAGTTCTACATTTCCGACCATAGAGAGCTTCATATGGTGGCATACCAATGCTAGTTTAATAGCCATTGTTATATGCAAACTCCATCAAAGTCACATATTTATCCCAACTCCCGGAAAAATCTAAAACACAACCTCTTAGCATGTCCTCCAACACCTGTATGATTCTCTCTGACTGCCCATCAGTTTGAGGATGAAAAGCAGTACTAAGAAGGAGCTTTATGCTTAAGGCTTGTTGTAGACTTTTCCAAAATCTGGAAGTGAACCTCAGATCCCAATCTGAAATGATTGAGATTGGTACCCCATGCAGTCTAACAATCTGGTCTATATACAATTCAGCTAACTTGTACATTGAGTAATTGGTTCGAACCGGTATAAAATGAGCCACCTTTGTCAATCTGTCTACTATGACCCACACTGCATCATGTCTTCTTTGAGTAGTGGGTAGACCTGTAACAAAATCCATAGTGACATTGTCCCACTTCCACTGAGGAATGGGAAGAGGATTCAGCAATCCCGAAGGAAGTTAATGCTCTACTTTCACTTTCTGACAAGTTAGACATTTGAAAACATACTCAGTCACATCTTTCTTCATTTCTGGCCACCAATAGAACTATTTCAAATCTTTGTACATTTTGTTGCTACCAGGATGCATGGTGAATATTGTACTATGGGCTTGTTGTAATAAAGTCTCCTTTAGTTCTTTAACATCTGGCACACACAATTTATTCCGATACTAGAGACCACCATCAATCCTAATAGAATATTCTATCGGACCTCCTGCATGAACTGATTGAGCCAACTGTTGTAGCTTTACATCATTTGACTATGCATCTAGAACTGTCTGCCTGAGATTAGGGCGAGCTCGCAATTGAGCTAACAAAGCCCCATCAGATGCAAATTTCCATCTATAACCTTGTAATAACAAGGTTGCTATCATCTTCCGGCTCAAAGCATTAGCTACCACATTAGCCTTTCCTGGGTGGTAGTCGATTATACAATCATAGTCTTTAAATAATTCGAGCCATCTGCACTGTCTTAAATTAAGATCTTGCTGAGTAAGAAAGTATTTAAGACTCTTATGATCTGTATAGATTCTGTACTTCTCACCATAAAGGTAATGCCGCCATATCTTTAAAGCAAATACAACTGCGGTCAGTTCCAAATCATGAGTTGGATAATTCTATTCATGAGGCTTCAACTGTCTGGATGTATAAGCTACTACTTTACCCTCTTGCATCAACATGCATCCCAATCCACTTTTTGATGCATCACTATACATTGCTTACTCCTTACCCGTTATTGGCTGGGTAAGAATTGGAGCTTCCGTTAAAATTCTCTTTAACTGATCAAAACTAGCTTGGCAATGGTCTGTCCATTCAAATCTAGCTTCTTTCCGAAGTAACTTAGTGAACGGAGAGGCAATGACTGAAAAACCTTTCACAAATCGCCTATAATAGCCTGCTAAGCCCAAGAAACTTTGGACTTCTGGCACATTTCTAAGTGGTCTCCAATTTACTATAGCCTCAATCTTTCTAGGGTCCACCCTGATGCCTTCTAAAGACACCACGTGCCCAAGGAAAGAAACTTCTTTAAGCCAGAACTCACATTTGCTTAACTTGGCATAAATCTGTTGTTCTCTCAAAGTTTACAACACTATTCTCAAATGTTCTGCATGTTTCGATTCATCAAGAGAATAAACCAGGATGTCATCTATAAACACCACGACAAACTGATCTAAATAGGGTCTGAACACCCTATTCATCAAATCCATGAAGGCTGCAGGTGCATTAGTCAACCCAAAAGGCATTACTAAGAATTCGTAATTACCATATCGAGTTCTAAAGGCAGTCTTCTGCACATCCATGTCTTTGACCTGAAGTTGATAGTATCCTGACCTCAGGTCAATTTTAGAAAACACTCCTACACCCCATAACTGATCAAATAGATCCTCAATCCGAGGTAAAGGATACTTGTTCTTCACTTTCACTTTGTTAAGCTATCTGTAGTCGGTGCACATTCTCAAAGTGCCATCCTTCTTTTTAACAAATAACACCGGTGCGCCCCAAGGTGACACACTGGGCTTAATGAAGCCTTTATCTAATAATTCTTGTAACTGAACCTTTAACTCTTTTAGTTCTGTTGGTGCCATTTTGTAAGGTGCTCTAGAGATAGGAGCAGTTCCAGGCAAAGTCTCAATAGATAACTTGACTTCCCTCTCTGGTGGCAAACCCGGGAGTTCCTCAGGAAAAACATCAGAAAACTCATTAATCACAGAAACATCTTTAAGATTGACTGTCTCCCTCTTAGAATTAAGAACCAAAGCCAGATATGCTTCACATCCTTTTCTAAGGAATCTTTTCAATTTCATAGCAGAGATAACATTGGTTAAGGGTTTTGACTTAATACCCTGAATCAATGTCTCTACTTCCCCATCATTCTTAACTAATACTGTTTTAGCTTTACAGTCCACTATGGCATGATATCTAAACAACCAATCCATACCCAGGATTACATCAAATTCATGGAAAGGTAAAACAATTAGGTCAGCTAGGAACTCTCTCTCTTGAATTCTAATAGGGCAATTTCTATAAACTTCATTTACATGCATACTATGGCCCAAAGGACTGATTATGTTAGAATTTAACGGTTACATGCATCACATACATGAGCGAAATTTTAAAATTTTTTAACCATTAGATCTGATCTTGCCATGAATACACAATATAACTATATGAGAATAAGAAAAATCACCTTTGATTTTTGTTGAATAGTTGATTTTACTTCTCACCGGGTTGTCGCAAACCACAGTGTCCAAAATCGAACACCTCCAATGAGTAATCCACACTAGAGAGGGGTAAATTGAACCAAAAAATTGGTGTTCAACTAGGGCTGGCCGAAATTCCAAGAAGCTAGCTTAGAGTTGGAGCAAAAAGGAGAGAGAGAATAGAGAAAAAGACTTTCCTTTTGTTTTAATCACTTAACCCTAATTCTCATTAGTTGGCCTTTTATAGTTAGGTTAAAATTCCAACTCCTTAATGAGATTGGGCTCTTTAAAATTGCTGGAGAATTATTAATTGGGCCTCTGGAATTAATTATAATCATTTGGGCTTAATTAAATCCAATTTAATCCTTTTCATAAAAGTCTATGCACAAAATCCACAAACTAGGCCCTTTGTGCATCTAATTGAATTTAAATACCCAAATGGATTCCAAATCCAACCAAATTAAATATGTGAGTTTCATAACACTTATGTAACATATATAAATTAATTTGGTCCAAGAAAAAGCCCTCTAAGCCCTTCTGTATGGAGTTGGCGTGTGGCCCTCTTCTGAAGGGCTTCCTCCAACTTCTTCATTCCTTTGGCCCTTTATAATTTCTCCAATGGACCTATTAATTATTATATCAGTCCTATAACACTTATAGTAGTCTTATAACACTTATAAGACAATAATAATTAATCATAAAATACATTATTTTAATTAGGTCCAATTTTGCAGAACATTTCTCAAAAGTTCCGCGGACAATTTTATTTGATCATAATTAATTAAACTCTTTAATTAATTATTATCTTATTCACTTCTCTACCTTCATAATAATATCAAATATTATTATCCTTATTATTTTACCATTTTACCCTTTTCTCTATATGTGTGTGACCTATTAGGTTCCTGTCCATGTTGGCAGTATAATATGTAATTGTGAGTTCTATTCAAAACTCACATGATTTAAACTCCTTTAAATCATCTTATCAATCCCTATTGATACTTTTGATACATCATTATACAAGTCATGATTGGCCTCTAGCTAGGCATCATGACTACCCAAATGTCAGGAAAGTCATGTGGTTTGACTGTACCTTCCATAGAAACAGTTACCGTGCAATTACTCCTTTCACCACTCTTATCTCAATTAGATTATGAGTATGGATTTCTGTCAACTCATATAAATCTAATTATGTATGTTATATTAATTTAACCATTGTTCCTAAAATGCCTTTCATGGATCTCCATCCATCTCGGCATATTACTCTGGCCAGAGATTCTCTGAACAAGGCAATTATAGAATCATGCGAGATAACTTCCCTTGTTAAATCTAGGATGGTGAATCCTTTGTCAATCACTCAACTATCTTCATGTAGGTCATGATATACCCAATCTCTTAACTATGTTCACTCCCAGTTGGAAGTAATCAATTATGGAGTCAAAGTATACCACTTGCTACTTAAGATAACTTTGGTGATCTCAAGTCTAAGGATACTTGCACAACCGCTATGAAGAGATTCCTCACTGACATAGATTTAATATCCATGTGAGGATTCTCTTTGCAGGTCTCCAATGAACTTGTTCTTCTAACAAGCATCCATATGTTAGCTTTGATTATCTTCCATAATCACAGTTATGAGAACCATTGCTTGAACCATTCAAGAAGCATAACATATGCTAGTCTGTCCGAATTAACAATGTCCTATCTTGTTAATTCTATGACTAAGGATATTTAGATATTAAGACATTTGCATGCAATAGACATCTCACATCATGAACACCTTCATGATTGCCTTTGCACTGTGTTTATAATATCTAGGACTTCATTTATTAATTTAAGATTTACAAACTCATATATTCAAACATACCATTAATAAATGAATGATGCCTTTTTATTAAGAATATAAATTTCATACATATGAAAAACATCCCTATTACATGGGCTCTAGGGCATACTCTCTAACAGATTACACATATATCATAATTCATATGATCAACAATAGATACATTTCTACCTAGCTCCCCATTACAAATATATGAATGTGTAGATCCTGGGTCTATAAGCACATGCACATCAGTATCAAAGAGGGAGAATGTAACAGCTATGACCTCAGAAGCATTAACATCTTCTCGACCTTTCATAACATAAGCTCGAATAGGAGGCGTCGGAGCAAAAGGTCTATCCGCAGTCTTAGAAACATTCCTAGACTGGGCTCTAAACTGGCCCGATCCACCTCTGCCTCTACCATGACCTCTACCTGAAGAGGGTGCATTAGAAGCTCCTCGGTTACTCTGTTGACTCGAGGCTTGATCTTGCGGTATAAGACAATTGACTATAAAATGCTCCGTACTACCACATCTGAAGCAACCACCTGTAAGCATTCTACAAATTCCCCAATGTTGCCTAAAACAATAGGTACATTCTGGAGCTTGGCCACTGCCTTGTCCTGATGCATTACCTCTACTAGATCCGGCTGAAGAAAAATCCCCCTGCTGTCTACCTTTAGATGCAGGGAAATTGCCAAATGACATTGGTTGATCTCCTTGAGTCAATTTCGATCTTTTCCCGGATGAGGAACCACCCCGAGAAAAACTTCTTCTTCTCTGCTCTCTTTCTCTTTTCACATTCTCTTCTTTCTCAACCCGGATAGTTGCTTGAACCAGCTAATGATAATCCACAGGGTGCAAAGAAATAGGCCCTATCAAGTGATCCCGAATATGATCATTTAATCCATCTTCGAACTGGCAACACTTGAAAGTCCCAGTCAGCATTGGTTTTGGTGCATACTTGCTCAAGCGACTGAATTCTACCTCATATTCAGCCACTAACATACCTCTCTGCTTAAGATTCAGAAACTGCTTCAATCTTTCATCTTTATAAGCTTCAGTCACATACCTCCTTTTAAACTCGGCTATAAAGAATTCCCAAGAGAGGGAATCGGGTAGCTGAGGTTGTGTCTGAACTAATTTCCACCAGTCATAGGCCGCTCCCTGAAGCAAGGACACAACATAAGTCACTTTTTGATTGGCAGGGCATTGAACTTCTGTAAAAACCCACTCCAACCTTTCAAGCCATAACTCAGCTTTCTCAGACTCTTCCTAAGTAGAGCCTAGAAACTCTTCTGCACCATGCTTTCTAATCTCATAAATCGGAGCCTTTGGTGCAGTCATCCTTTGTAAAATCTGTGTCATATCATGGGAAATCTTCAATAAGGCTTCCCCAAACTCAATAGCAGCTGCACCACCTCTAGTGGATGAAGATGATTCTGGCTGAGAAGGATTCAATTAACCCGGTATATTGCTCTCAGCCGACTCATCTACCACTTCACGATGACTTTCCATCTCTAGCTATATCAAAGAGACATAGGGACAGCCACAATCAGCCAACATCAATAAAATTCTATATCTATAACTCTTGAAATTCCTATCGACCAGAACCGCCTAAACCAAGGCGCTCTGATACCAAAAATGTAATGACTATACTAGATAATCCTAATTTTTGTTACTAATTACATTCATTAATCCCATTAATCATGTGACTTATCTGTTAATGATGTATATATAAGCATACATACATTTATTCTATACATATCACGTATGATCATGGGATTATACTTTCACATGCTGCTGATCATTCTTTACATAAATTTATAATTACATGCCTTTATATATACAAATACACTAGATGTAACCAAAAGAGATACAAAATCAATCTCATACATTTAAATGCTACTTCTAATCGGGTGTTGGCTTGGGAGATTGTTGGCTTTGTCCCTGAACAAAAGTTCTAACCTGTGAACCTACACGGATAAACACCCGTGTTAAGCTATAAAGCTTAGTGGGGAACAACTAATAACATGTTGATAACCACTCACAATAGTTATCACCAAGCATTCAATAACAATAAAATACAATGCCTTTATAGGAATAATAAAGATATAACAGTATCATTGAATCAGAATAGTAACGGATTTTATATTGTATATGCATATCATTATTTGTATAAATGGCCTGCATAAATTTTCTGTGGGTGTGGATAACGGATGCAATGGATACCCAAAGGTATCAAATCAGGAGGATACTCAAAGGTATCTAAACAGAAGTCTCATGTAGAGACAAACAGAAAACTCATAAGTGTCAAATAGAAGACTCATAAGAATCAAACAGAAGCAGTTGCGATGGGAACCCTATAGGTATGCCTATCTATCCACAACTAAGTCTCTAAGTGCAGGCATAACATATCATATTTCATATATCATGAAATTTCATCAATATAATTCAATATAGCATTAACAAATGCCAATCATTATAATATTATGCATTCTCATCTTCATAGCATAATTAAGAATCATATACTATAATTTCTTTGAAATAAATTCATGTATGTTTCTATTTTGAGTAATAGAAACTCACCTTTCAATTAACAAGCAAGCCTTGAATTTATGGATATTCATTTTGTTATATGACTATAATTTAGGATGATTTATAAGCTTTGGAAGGGCTTAGACAAGTCTGTACCTTAAAAGAAATTAAAGAAAATACAGTTTTTAAAATACAGGGGAGGGTCACGGTTACTATAATATTCCTAGTAATCGTGAGCTATAAAGCTCTTTGATTCTGGAGAAAACAATGAACTACCTCACGATTACCAATAATTTCATAGTAACCATGAAGTAGGGTGATGAACTCGGGTCACAGTTACTATAAATTACTTAGTAACCGTGAGATAGCATAGGTTTTGTTTCTGGACTAAAAGTTCATTTCCTCACGGTTACTAAGCCTAGGGTAGTAACCGTGAAGAAATGCTACGAGACTGGGTCACGGTTACTATGAAACCTTGGTAACCGTGATCCAGAAAATACTTTTGGTCTGGATTGAAAATTGAGGCATCTCATGGTTACTATGAAATTCATGGTAACTATGAGCCCTAAATCGCCTCGAGACCGATTTCCAGTCTCGACTTCTAAACCCATTTTTGACCTGAAAAACAACAATTTTTGGCAAAATGGCCTTCAACAAAGTTGTAGGCCTATGTTTCTAGTTTTAGAACATCAAAAATAAATTTCAATAGGACCTGTAAAACTCTAGTTATTCAAGAAATACCACAGACTGTTCATGAAGGCAAAAATCACATCCACAATCAAGTTTCAATATCGATTTTCACTATCATGCAGTGAAAATCAGATTTTGGTCTCTTCTAACAAAATCAAGGCATGCAAGTCTAGTTTCCATATCAACTAGAATTTCATCATTTAAATAACTATAACTCAAGATATGAGCAAAAGTATACAGACTGGTCACATAATCTTTAAAATAAATTTTCATATTTTCAACCAAGACTTGCATATTATCAACTCTAAACCCTTCTAAGCTACAAATCATCCATAAAACACATAAGAGAGGCACTCAAGATCTCTCTCTCATGACAAGTTAATATATATATACATACAAAACCCTAAGTTCCCATACCTTACTAAGCTCCAAGCCTTCTTCAACCATGGAAAGTCTCTTTCCCTTTTCTTTTGCTTGATCCTTCTTCTATAATACATAAGACACTTTTATGAATATTTCTCAGTCTAGACAAAGAACAACACATATCAAAGAAGAAACAAATTGTCTTACTACTAAACGCAAGCAAACCTTTCTTCTTTTTTGTCAAAAACCCAAAGATTCTAAAGAGTTTAGGGTAAGAGAGTTGAAGATGAAGATTGAAGACCCTTGATGGCCGGCCCTCCTTCATCAAAAATATCTCCCTCTCTTTCTCATTTAATTGGTCCAAATGTCATATTTAAGCCAAACTTGCCATTTAGTCCCTCAACTTTCCTTTATTTCTAGTAATACCCCACATCTTACTCTTTTACTTTTCAACTAGTGTATATTGAGGGGCATTACACCTTGTGAATTATAGGAAAGTTAATTTCATCAAATATCCTCTCCAACCTTTCCAACTAGAACTCATCTTCTTCAGATTATTCTAAATTAGTGCCCATAAATTATTGTGCCATATGCTTCCTAATTTTAGATATTGGAGCTTTTGGCATAGTCATTCTTTGCAAAATTTGGGCCATATTCTGAAAAATTTTCAACAAGGTCTCTCCAGGAACTGTAGTAGGAATTTCATTTTGATGTGATGATGAAGTCTCTGGATTATGAGGATTTAATCTAACCGGCAAATTACTTTGAGCCGATTCTTCATAGTATTCTTAGAGGAATTCTCCATCTTTAATCTATAAGAAAACAGGAACTTCTGCATTAGGCCAACTCACCACTATCTCATATAATAAGATCTTATACTCACATTGCCTAGAAAAGGCTAAACCTATGCTCTGATAACAAATTGAAATAGCCCAAAACTAACATCTCTATCATAATTAATGCCATCCACTTAAAACATGTTATGTTAAGCAATTAACTCGATTAACATCTATATGCATTCATATCACTTGATCCGTCTAATCATTTATCTTGTATTCTAATTAGGTTTCTCACATCATCTATGTACATTTCATTTTGAATAAGCATATTGACTCATTATGCAGCCCATTATCTTAATATTACTAGATTCAACTATCTTAGTCATTTAACTGTCATGCAAAGCATTCAATATTCTAGCACATTTGAATAAAGTGATTCTAGCTTCTAAATGCATGCATATACTAGCATTCTCACTATGAGCTTATTACAACCTTAACCTCCATGTGACATACATATATATTACAAACTTTATACATATTAAACATGTAAGGAACTATACAAAATTTATCAAAATTCCTACGTCAACTTCTATAGACTTATGTTGGCCTATCCTGATGCAGAGTACGTTCCTGTGCAAAAGCCTTGACTACCAAAACCTATACGGATCAAAATAACCCGTGCTAAGCTATATAACTTAATAGGGATACTAAACATGAAAGACAACCACTCACAGTGGTTGTCAGAAATATATGATATACAAAAATAATTGAAAATAATAATATTTACATATTAGGAATAAGTATAAACTAAAGCATAATATCTTAAACAACAAGGTAACTCTTCAATTAATTTAGCATACTTGAATCTAAAAAATTCATAAAAAGATGTATACATAATGAAAATAGATACCATTATATGCTTTAGGAACCATTGTTAAAAATGATAATTCATATATCAGATGCATAAATCATACTGTGACACAATAGTGCTTTACTTTAGCCTGCTTAAGATCTAAGAGTGGATAATGGGATCAATGGATACCCAACAATATCAAAGGGTGGATATCCGAAGATATCAGAACTGTGAACCCAAATAGGGTTAACTGTACGGTGGACCGGTCAAAAACCCAAACAGGGTCAACAAGCCACCCAAAAGGGGCTGTGAATGATCCAATTAGATCAACTGTACTTTAAACCTAAAAGGTTGACAGTGACAGCTGCAATATCCCTATAGGCGCCTATTTATCCATAGTGGAACTTTAGTAGCAGGCAATACAGTTTTTCATGTTCATTTAAAACATTATGCTTGCACTCATATCATATACTTTACCAATGCATATAATCATATTATAATACACAATTCTCCAGTGTATAAACATGCATTCATTTATTCTTATAGTATTACACATATTTGCGTTTGAACATGCATATCATTATGATCAAATACTTGAATGATTTATCTTTAGGTATGTCAAGTGTTCATAGTCTTGCTAAAACATCATTTTTTCAAAAGCATCTAACATATATCCTATCATGTTCTTTATTCCTACTACCAATAACTATCATATGTATACATCACATGCCCTTTTTTTTCTTATAAATCAATTAGTAGAACATACCTGTTTAGTTGGTAATAATAACACCTGCCTCATATACGAAATTCTATAACATGTCATGCCATTTAGTTTCTTTTATCATATAATATCCCAAGAATTCTTTGAACATCCTTTAACTATATATATATATTTCAATACTCTGCTCATGTGAATGTTTGGCATGCTATGGTTTTATACATGGTATGTAGGGGTATCAAAAATAGTTTTATAATCACACAATAAAGTAAAGCATTAAAGGAAGAGCACGCACTATGCAAGTAAGTCGCGAGCACGACAAAGGCAAAAGTAGCAATTCACTTACAGTACATTTTTGCGATAGTAAACAGTGATGCGAGTGCGACATACCTGGATTGTACAATTTTGATATCTATTCATCACTTCAGCAACTCTTGTATAGATTTCACTTTATGCCTAATTAATATGCTTAAGCTTACATTACTTAAACCCCCATTTCATGCCTCAAAATTCGTAATACTTACAATTAATACCTTTAACTGAGATTCCATAACTACCATCAACACATAATATGACGAAGACATATAACTCAATTGGATAAAGTCCTTATCATGCTAAGTTCTCCTATAACAATAAAATTATAGAACCGAGTGAAACTATTAGGGAATAATCCTTTTTAGAAATGTAAATTCCTTCTTCATTTTTAACATGCATTAACATTTCTATCTTCTAATCAAGATTTCCATTGCCTATATCGGATAGGACAAGAAGGATCACATAATCTTGAGGCACACAAATCCCATACC
Organism: Excoecaria agallocha; assembly: GCA_037975025.1. Lineage (NCBI taxonomy): Eukaryota > Viridiplantae > Streptophyta > Magnoliopsida > Malpighiales > Euphorbiaceae > Excoecaria > Excoecaria agallocha. Next base: position 99,857,359 of record CM075807.1, on the reverse strand, counting down.
TTAGCTGAAACCAATAGAAATCCCTACTCCTTCAAAACTCCTTTGCCCTTATTCTTCTTACTACAATCTTCCTATACAACAAAACGCATATAATTGCATTAAAAATCCAGAATCCTCCTTTCCATCAAAGTATACAATCCTACCATTGAAAAAGAAGGAGAAGAAGAAGAGAATGCTCAATCTCTCCTTACCTTAGCAATTGAGTTCAAGAATTCTCTCATACATCATCACATGCATGCGAATTCCATGAAAATTAAGAGTGATGAAAAGGTTTGATCTTTTGAAAGAAGAAAAGAAAGAAGAAAGGAGAATGAAGAGATAAAAGGTGCCACCCAAGATGAACGCCACCAGCAAAATGATTTCCTTTTCTCTCTCCCACTAACCTCTTTCCATTTATATGAGTGGCAAACTTCCTTTTTACTCCTTCTAAACTTTGCATGTCACACAATAAACACACATCTTTTTGCATGCTATAGTTTGACCCCTCCTTTTAATCTATCTCTTAAATCAACCTCTCCATTTAATCCTTTTAATAAATTGACCTCTCAATTTATTCTTCTATTTACAATTGACCCCTTAATTGCCATAATTGCAAATTTTACCCCAAATTAATACTTTATACTTTAATTATACTCTTAAATAATATTAAACTATAATATTAAATTTTATTTTCATGCTATTAATATAATAACAAAATAATTTATCACTTATCCCATACTTTTTATGTAATTCTCATTTTAATTTGGTCTTAGTCAAATAAAATCCTACTTAAAATATGCAATTTTAATTAGACTCATGTTAGGAGCCTCACATTAAGTCTCATCATACATGGTTGGCATACATTGGTATGCATCCTATTTCTATCACATAAATATAAGCATACAAATATGGCATAGTTATGGACTTTACTACATTTATCACCCCAAGCCAAAATGGAAATCAAAAGGTCAAACCTAGGTAATATGCATGATTCAAACAAGTAAAAATAATTACATTATCTTCATTCTTGTTGGATCTTGCTCCAGCCCATTTTGCTCCTTGATAGTGGTCTCTATTTCTATTTATAATTTTTAATCTAAGTAATCTAATTACATATTACAATTTGAAAAAGAAATACAAACCAAAAATAAGCGGCCGAGACATAAAAGTCCTTATTGGGCCAAAATATGCATTATGCTCAATCACATTGGGCCTTGTCTAAAACTATTCATCATGCCAATCAAACACCATTATATGCATTTCTAATGCATAAAGTAAAACCATATAATGGAACAAAAATTATGTTTTAACTCTTGAAACTTACTTTTGAGATATTTTTATAATGTGATTAAATTAAGAAACTTTTTTCATTTTGGAAACTTTCCATTTTAGGCAACCTTTTTGCATACATGTGTTCTTGTCTTAATTATCAATCCAATTGATTATTAGTTATTTATTAAAGGATTGTTTAATTAATTAATCACATTAAATAATTAAAGAATTAATTTTTGGCTTAAAACAATGGGTAGGCCGAAACCTACAATTAAAACCCTAAAGTGTGTTCACACACAAACTAGTTTTGTGGCTTTTGGACCATTTGGGCCTTTTGGAATGAGCCATGCCTACTCCAACCCTTAAAAACCATTAATAAACTTAATTAAAGTCTATAATATTTAATTTAAATCAGGTCTTTGCGCCCAAGAAGTCATTCACTAATTTAAATCAAACCGGTAACCATAATTAAGCCTATTAAGTAGCTTTAATGAATTAAAATTAATCAAATTAATTCAAGGCCCATTTTAATTAATCCAATTAATTAAAAACACATTAATATATCAAATATATTAAATTTAGAAGATTAAAAATCGTTCTAAATATTAACTTACCAAGAACAAATAAAAAACACCAATTTATCAAACTTTTCGATTAAACTAGTTTTCATGTAAAACTTGTTCGATTTTAATTTTGATTGATCCTATGGCTTAATATCACTTATTAAACACATAAATTATCATCAAAATAATTTTAGAGTGGATCAATAAAAATTTAATAAAGAACAGACCCTAAACTATTTTTGAAAAATAAAATTCTTTTCGCCAAAAAAAATGATTTTTTTTGGAAAGAATCATTTCATTTTTCATTTTATATATTTGATCACATAAATCCAGAAATCAATATTTCTCATTCATGAACAATCAAATCTGATATTTTAAATTTCATGAAATAAATAACTTAAAAATAAAAAGAAAAACTATTCGCGAATAATATAGAATTGTAGATTCGTGGCAAAACGTGGCCTGATACCATGTTGGGAATTAATTGGTTACATACATCACATGTATAAGAAGAATTTAAAAATTTTTAACCAATATATCTGATCTTATCATAAATTTACAATATAAATATTAATGACAATAAGAAAAATTACCTTTGATTTTTGTTAAATAGTTGTTTTTACTTCTCACAAGATTGTCACAAACCACAGTGTCAAAAATAAACACCTCCGATTGTAATCTAAACTAGAGAAGGATTAAATGAACCAAAGAATGATGGAATCACAAGGCTGGCCAAATTCCCCTTGATGCTAGCAACGGAGTGCAAGCTAGGGTTTAGAAGAAGAGAGAATTTTCTTTTCTTACGAAAACTCACTTAACCCTAAAATCACTTATCTTGAATTTTTATAGCTAAGTTAAAAATCCAACTTCATAATGTTATTGGGCTCTTTAAAATTTCTGGAGAAATATTAATTAGGTTTGTGGAAATATTATTAATTTATTTGGGCTCAATTAAATCCAATTTAAGTCCTTTCATAAAAAAAAACTATGCACACAACCCACAAACTAGGCCCTTTATGCATATACTTGGATTTAATCATCCAAATCAATTCTAAATCCATCAAAATTAAATATATAGGCTCCATAATACTTATAAATATATTTAATTTATTTTAGGCCAAGAACTAGGCCTTTAAGGCCTTCTATTTAGAGTTGGCATGAAACCTATCCTCTGGTGGGTTTCTGCGCCAAAACCAATTCTCTGGGCCTCATATATTTCTCCAATGGATATATTAATTATTATATCAGCCCTATAACACTTATTTTACAATAATAATTAATTATAAAATACAATATTTCAATTAGGTCCATTTTACAGAATATTTCAAAAAGTTCTGTGAATATTTCTACTTGATCTTAATTAATTAAACTCTTTTATTAATTATTCTCTTATTCATTTCTCTTCTCCCATAATAATATCAAATATTATTATCCTTGTCATTTTACCATTTTATTCTTTACTCTATATGTGTGTGACCTATTGGGTTTCTATCCATATTGACAATATAATATGTAATTATGAGTTCTATTCAAAACTCATATGATTTAAACTTCTTTAAATCAATTTATCAATCCTTTAGTGATATTTATGAAACACAATTATACAAGTTATGAGCAGCCTCTAGATAGGCATCATTACTACCCAAATTTCAGAAAAGTCAAGTGGTTTTGACTATACCCTTCCATAGAAATAGTTATCATGCAATTATTTCTTTCACCACTCTTATCTCAATTAGATTCTGTTTATGGAGTTCTGTCAACTCATATAAATCTAATTATATATGTTTTATTAATTTAATCATTGTTTTTAAAATGCCCTTTGTGGATCCCTATCCATCTTGGCATATTACTCTAGCCAGAGATTCTCTGAACAAGACAATTATAAAATCATGCGAGATAACTTTCCTTAATAAATCTGGGATGGTGAATCCTTTATTGATTACTCAACTATCTTTAAGTAGGTCATGATATACCCAACCTCCTAACTATGTTCACCCCCATTTGGAAGTAATCAGTTATGGAGTCAAAGTATATCACTTGCTACTTAAGATAACCTTGGTGATCTCAAGTCCGAGGATACTTGTGCAACCGCTATGAAGAGATTCCTCACTAACATAGATTTAATATCCATGTGAGGATTCTCTTTGTAGGTCTTCAATGAACTTATTCTTCTAAGAAGCATCCACATGTTAGCTTTGATCATCTTCCATAATCACAATTATAAGAACCACTGCTTGAACTATTCAAGAAGCATAACATGTGCTAGTCTATCCGAATTAACAATGTCCTATCTTGTTAATTCTAACTTTTAGTGAGTATGCCCTAGAGCCCATATAAAAGGGTTGTATTTCATATGTATAAATTCATATTCTTAATAAAAGGCATCATTTGTTTATTAATGATATGTTTAAATACATGAGTTTATACATCATAAATTAATAAATGAAGTCCTAGATATTATAAACATAGTGCAAAGGCAATCATGAAAGTGTTCATGATATAAGATGTCTATTGCATGAAAATGTGATAATATCTAAATATTTCTAGTCATAGAATTAACAAGATAGGACATTGTTAATTCGGACAGACTAGCACATGTTATGCTTCTTGAATAGTTTAAGCAGTGGTTCTCATAACTGTGATTATGAAAGATGATCAAAGCTAACATGTGGATGCTTGTTAGAAGAACAAGTTCATTAGAGACCTGCAAAGAGAATCCTCACATGGATATTAAATCTATGTCAGAGAGGAATCTCTTCATAGTGATTGTGCAAGTATCCTTAAACTTGAGATCACCAAGGTTATCTTAAGTAGTAAGTGATATACTTTAACTCCATAACTGATTACTTCCAACTGGGCATGAACATAGTTAGGAGGTTGGATATCATGACCTACTTGAAGATAGTTAAGTAATTGATAAAGGATTCGCTATCCCAGATTTATTAAGGAAAGTTATCTCGCATGATTCTATAATTGCTTTGTTTAGAGAATCTCTAGCCAGAGTAATATGCCAAGATGGATAGGAATCCATAAAGGGCATTTTCGAAACAATAGTTAAATTAATATAACATATATAATTAGATTTATATGAGTTGATAGAAATCCATACTCAGAATCTAATTGAGAAAAGAGTGGTGAAATTAGTACTTGCACAATAACTGTTTTTATAGAATGGTATAGTCAAACCACTTGACTTTCCTGACATTTGGATAGTCATGATGCCTAGCTAGAGGCCACTTATGATTTGTATAATAGTGTATCATAAATATCAATAAGGGATTGATAAAATGATTTAAAGAATTTTAAATCATATGAGTTTTGAATAGAACTCATAATTACATATTATACTACCAATATGGACAGGAACCCAATAGGTCACACACATATAAAGTAAAAGATAAAATGGTAAAATGACAAGGATAATAATATTTGATATTATTATAGGAGAAGAGAAATGAATAAGAGAATAATTAATTAAAGAGTTTAATTAATTATGATCAAGTAAAAATGTTCGCAGAACTTTTTAGAAATATTCTACAAAATAGACCTAATTGAAATATTATAATTTATAATTAATTATTATTGGACTACAAGAGTTATAGGGATAATATAATAATTAATAGATTCATTAAAGAAATTAAAGAGGCCCAGAGAATTGGTTTTGGTGCAGAAACCCACCAGAGGAAGGGTTCTATTCCAAAACCATATATAAGGCTTTAGAGGCCTAATTCTTGAACCATAACAAATTAAATATATTTCATAAGTGTTATGGAGCCTACATATTTAATTTGGATGGATTTGGAATTAATTTGGGTGATTAAATCCAAGTGTATGCACAAATGGCCTAGTTTATGGGTTTTGTACATAGTCCTTCATAAAAAGAATTAAATTAGATTTAACAGAGCCTAAATAAATTATTAATAATTTCATAAGCCCATTTAATATTTCTCCAGCAATTTTAAAGAGGCTAATCTTATTATGAAGTTGGATTTTTAACCTAGCTATAAAAATCCAAGTGAAGGGGATTTTAGGGTTAAGTGAACATTAAGAAAAAAGAAAATTCTCTCTCATTCTCTAACCCTAGCCGCCACCCTCATTCCTTGCTAGCATCAAAGAATTTTGGCCAACCTTGTAACTCCATCAATCTTGGTTCATATGATCCTTCTTTAGTGTGGATTACTAATTGGAGGTGTTCAATTTTGGACACTGTGATTTGCGACAACCCGATGAGAAGGAAAATCAACTGTTCAACAAAATCAAATGTGATTTTTCTTATGTTCATTAATATTTATATTGTAAATTCATGGTAAGATCAGATCTATTGGTTAGAAAATTTTAATTTCAGCTTATACATATGATGTATGTAACCAATAATTCCTAACATGGTATTAGAGCCACGATTTTGCCATGAATCTACAATTCTATATTTTTTGCAAAATAGTTATTATTTTGGAGTTATTTATTTCATGAACTTTAAAATATCATATTTGATTGTTCATGAATGAGAAATATTGATTTTTGAATATATGTGATCAAATATATAAAAAGAAAAATAAAACGATTCTTTTTAGAAAAGAATCATTTTTTTCGTGAAGAATTTTGTTTTTCAAAAATAGTTTAGGGGCTGTTCTTTATTAAATTTTTATTGATCCACTGTAAAAATTTTTTGATGATAATTTATGTATTTTATATGCGATATTAAGCCATAGGATCAAACAAAATTAAAATCAAATAAGTTTTGCATGAAAACTAGTTTAATCGAAGAGTTCGTAAATTGGTGTTCTTGGTGTGTTCTTGGTAAGGTCATGTTTAGAATGATTTTTAATCTTATAAATTTGATATATATGATATATCAATTTTTTTTAATTAATTGGATTAATTAAAATAGGCCTTGATTTAATTGGATTAATTTTAATTCATTAAAGCCACTTAATGGGCTTAATTATGTTTACGGATTTGATTTAAATTAGTGAACGACTTGGTGGACCCAAAGAGCTGATTTAAATTAAAAATTATAGGCTTTAATTAAGTTTATTAATGGGTTTTAAGGGTTGGAGTGGGCTTGGCTCATTCCAAAAGGCCTAAATAGTCCAAAAGACACAAAACTAGTTTATGTGTGAACACACTTTAGGGTTTAAATTTATGGGTTTCGGATTACCCTTTGTTTGAAGCCCAAAATTGATTTTTTAATTATTAAATATGATTAATCAATTAAATAATCAATTAATAATCAATTGGATTGATAATTAAGGCAAGAACACATGTATGGAAAAAGGTTTCCTAAAATGAAAGTTTCGAAAATGAAAAAGTTTCCTAATTTGGTCAAATTATTAAAATAACTTAAAAGTAAGTTTCAAGAGTTGAAATATAGTTTGTATTCCATTATATGGTTTTACTTTATGCATTAGAAATGTAAATAAGGGTGTATGATTGGCATGATGGATAGTTATGGACAAGACCTAATGTTATTAAGCATAATGCATGTTTCGGCCCAATAAGGACTTTCATGTCCCGACCACTTATTTTTGGTTTGTATTTCTTTTTCAAATTGTAATATGTAATGGTTCTAGAGGCAAGATTAGGGAATGCATATATGATATGCATGTATCAAGAGTTGATAACCTAATAATCCAATAGTTGTGTAGAGACACAATTGGTATAGAGATACCTACATTTCAGGGGTATGGAGTTTGATTTGTTGACCACAGTCAGGGTCAAATTTCATATCAAGGATTGGATATTGGCCCACTAAGAAAACCATCGGGTTTTCTCGGATTATATAGTAAGGGCTATTGATTCGCAATAAAATAGTGAAAGTAAATGGATTAATTAAAGACCTAATTAATGCATACATATATATGAACATACTCTCATATATTTTCTTTTACACATTTAGGTCATCATCATGAGCACATCAAATATTAATATATGATCATTCTTGGATAACAAGCTGGTTGGTAGCAATTATTCTGACTGGATCAAACAAGTGAGAATTATTCTCAGAGCTGAAAAGATCTATTATGTCTTGGATAAATATCGACCACCACTTCCATCAGATGATGCCATTGATGAGATCAAGGGCACTTATCGAAAATACATGAAGGATAGTGAAGCAGTGGCATGTCTGATGTTGGGTACTGTGTCCTCAAAGCTCAAGAAGCAACATGAGAAGATGGATGCTAGAACCATCATTTTGCATCTAGAGGAGCTTTATTCTTTTCAGGCTAGACCTGAGCAATATGAGATTGCTCGAGCTCTATGTAGCTGCAAAATGGTTGAAGGCACTTTGGTTGCTGCTCATGCATTAAAGATGTATGGGTATATTGAGCATTTTATTAGACTTGGCTATGTAATGGTTAATGATCTATACATAGATTTAATCTTATACTCATTCACTCTAAGTTTTGCACTTTTCGTGCTTAACTTTAACATGAACAAGGTTCAAGTAACCATTCCTAAGTTAATAAATATGCTCAAAATAGCTAATGGATCCTTTAATAAGGATTCAAAAAGTGTCATGGTTGTCAGTTCTACTAAAGGCAAAAAGCAGAAGAAGAAGAAGATGATGACAAAGGTACAGCCAAAGCATGGTGGGGTTTCCAAGAAGAAGGTTGTCAAGAAAGAGAATCCCAAAGGAACTTGCTTTCATTGTGGAAAATATAGTCATTGGAAGCATAACTATAAGGCCTCTATAAATTCTCTCAATGAGAAGAAGCAAGCTGATGCTTTTACTTTTATGTATTCATATGATTGAAATAAATACTTATTCTATTACTTCAAAACAATCTTAGGTATTAGATACCAGATGTGGATCTCATTTGTGCAATGATCTATAGGGGCTTAAAAGCAGTAGAAGAGTTGGAAAGCTAGAAATATGTCTACAGTTAGCTACTAGACAAAACATCTCTACAACAATTGTGGGGACTTATCATTTACCTCTTCCAAGTGGATTAATACTAGAGTTAAATAATTGTTATTATATTCCAACTTTATCCAAAACTATTATTTCTTTCAGTTGTTTAATGAACGATTATGACATTTCTTTAAAGGACAAATGTTGTTACATTTTTAAGAACAATATATTTTATGCTAAAGCTATCATTGAGAATGGTATATTTGTTCTTGATTTAATTAAAGAAGTGCATAATGTGGATACCAAGAGAATGAAATAAGATAATCTAAATACCTCATATTTATGGCATTGTCGTTTAGGCCATATAAATGAGAAATGCATGACCAAATTACACAAGTCGGGTGATTTAGGGTCATTTGATTATGAATCATATGATACATGTAAATCTTGTTTATTAGGAAAAATGACAAAAGCTCCCTTCATTGGTAAAGGTGAAAGAGCTAGAATTGTATTGGACTTAATACATTCAAATGTATGTGGTCCAATGACTACATATGCCAGAGGAGGTTACTCCTACTTCATTACTTTCACAGATGATTACTCCATGTTTGAATATATCTATCTAATAAAATATAAATCAGAAGCAATTGAAAAGTTCAAAGGATTCAGAAATGAAGTAGAGAAGCAACTTGGCAAGAGTATTAAGACACTGATATCAGATCAAGGTGGAGAATATTTAAGTCAAGAATTTCAAGATTATCTTAGCGATAATGGGATTTCATCTGAATGGACTCCACCATATACACCACAATATAATGGTGTATCTGAAAGGAGAAATCGAATACTATTAGATATGATTCGATCCATGATGAACCAAGCAGACTTGCCTAAGTCCTTTTGGGGATATGCACTAAAAACTGCTATGTATGTGTTAAACAGAGTTCCTAGTAAATTGGTTGATGTTACTCCATATGAGATATGGAATAACAAGAAACCCACACTTTCTCATATAAAGGTATGGGCTAGTCCTGCTTATGTAAAGAGGATAATGTCAGACAAACTAGATGTTAAGTCTGACAAATGTTTATTTTTGGGATATCCAAAAGAAATGATTGAACCCGAGACTGAATCCCATAATGATGAGATTACAGTTGAACCTAATTATACACAAAATCCTAGAAGATCTCCTATAATGCATTCTATACCTGTGAGATATGGATTTCACATTGATTCAAATAGAGGCATAACTATAGTAGAGGACAATGAGAATACAAGCTATCAAGAAGTTTTGAACAGTTCAAAACGTAATTTATGGGTTAAGGCTATGTAGTCTGAAATGGACTTCATTTATGAGAACAAAGTATGGACTTTATCTCAACCACCTGAAGGGATAAAACCTATAGGGTGCAAATGGGTCTTCAAAAAGAAGACCGACATGGAAGGTAATATAGTTACTTATAAAGCTCACTTAGTAGCAAAATGCTATTGTCAAAAAGAAGGAATTGACTATGACGAAACCTTTTCTCTTGTAGCAATGCTTACGTCTATAAGAATACTTTTAGCCATTGCAGCTCATTATGATTATGAGATTTGGCAAATGGATGCGAAGACAACTTTTCTAAATGGAAATCTGATTGAGGATGTGTATATGACATAACTAGAAGGATTCATATAAGGAGATGGTGAAAAAGTATGCAAGCTACAAAGATCCATTTATGGATTAAAGCAAGCTTATAGGAGCTGGAACATGTGATTCAATGAGACAATTAAAGAGTTTGGTTTCTCACAAAATGAAAATGAACCTTGTGTATATAAAAGGGTCAGTGGGATTGCAGTTGTCTTCCTAGTTCTATATGTGGATGACATATTGATCATGGGTAATGACATTTCTCTTCTCCAATCTGTTAAAATATGGTTATCCAAGCAATTCTCCATGAAAAAACTTGGAGAAGCATCCAATATTCTAGGAATAAGGATCTATAGAGATAGATCCAATAGGTTGCTAGGTCTTTCTCAAAGTACATATATAGATAAAGTATTGAAGAAGTTCAATATTGATCTCTCTAAGAAAGGGTTTATACCCATGGTGCATAGGAAACACCTTTCTAAGTCTATGTGTCCATAGTCACTGTAGGATAAAGAGAGTATGAATAGAATACCATATGTATCTGCAATTGGTTCTATCATGTATGCTATGTTATATACTCGTCCAGATGTAGTATTTACTTTGAGTGTCACAAGCAAATTCTAATCCAATTTTGGAGAGGAACACTGGGCAACTATCAAGAATATCCTTAAGTACTTAAGAAGGACTAAGGATATATTCTTGGTATATGGAGAGGGTAGTTTGGAAGTAAATGGGTATGCTGATGCCAGCTTCCAATCTGACAAAGTTGATTGTAAATTACAGTCTGGTTTTGTGTTCGTAATGGGAGGAGGAGCAGTTAGTTGGAAGAGTTCCAAACAAGAAACAACTGTTGATTCCATGACAGAAGTTGAGTATATTGCTGCTTTGGAAGCAGCCAAAGAAGTAGTTTGGATCAAAAAGTTCATATCTAAACTAGAAGTGGTGCCTAGCATTGTTGATCCAATTCTTTTATATTGTGACAGCAATGGAGCCATTGCATAAGCAAAGGAACCACGATCTCATCAACAATCCAAGCATGTTCTCAGATGCTACCATCTTATAAAGGAAATAGTAAGAAATGGTGTGAAAATAGAATGGGTCCCCACAGATGATAATGTGGCAGATCCCCTCACTAAAGCACTTTCCCACATAAAGCACGATCACCATATAAATAACATGGGTTTAATACCAAGTAGGAGATTGTTAGAAAGTATGCCCTAGAGCTCATGTAAAAGGGATGTATTTCATATGTATGAATTCATATTCTTAATAAAAGGCATTATTCATTTATTAATGTTATGTTTAAATACATGAGTTTGTATATCTTAAATTAATAAATGAAGTCCTAGATATTATAAACACAGTGCAAAGGCAATCATGAAAGTGTTCATGATATGAGATGTCTATTGCATGCAAATGTGATAATATCTAAATATCCCTAGTCATAAAATTAACAAGATAGGACATTGTTAATTCAGACAGACTAGCATATGTTATGCTTCCTAAGTAGTTCAAGCAATGGTTTTCATAACTGTGATTATGGAAGATGATCAAAGCTAACATGTGGATGCTTGTTAGAAGAATAAGTTCATTGGAGACCTATAAAGAGAATCCTCACATGGATATTAAATCTATGTCAATGAGAAATCTCTTCATAGCGGTTGTTCAAGTATCCTTAGACTTGAGATCACCAAAGTTATCTTAAGTAACAAGTGATATACTTTGACTCCATAACTGATTACCTCCAACTGTAGGTGAACATAGTTAGGATTTTAGGTATATCATGACCTACTTGAAGATAGTTGAGTAATCAATAAAGGATTCACCATCCCAAATTTATTAAGGGAAGTTATCTCGCATGATTCTATAATTACCTTGTTCAGAGAATCTCTGGCCAGAGTAATATGCCAAGATGGATAGGGATCCATAAAGGGCATTTTGGGATTAATGGTTAAATTAATAGAACATATATAATTATATTTATATGAGTTGACAGAAATTCATACTCAGAATCTAATAGAGATAGGAGTGGTGAAAGGAATAATTACATTGTAACTGTTTCTATGGAAGGTTACAGTCAAACCACTTGACTTTCCTGACATTTGGGTAGTTATGATGCCTAGCTAAAAGCAGCTCATGATTTGTATAATAATGTATCATAAATATCAATAAGAGATTGATAAAATGATTTAAAGAAGTTTAAATCATATGAGTTTTGAATAGAACTCATAATTACATATTATACTGCCAATATGGACAGGAATCCAATAGGTCACACACATATAGAGTAAAGGATAAAATGGTAAAATGACAAGGATAGTAATATTTGATATTATTATGGGAGAAGAGAAATGAATAAGAGAATAATTAATTAAAGAGTTTAATCAATTATGATCAAGTAGAAATATTCACAGAACTTTTTAGAAATGTTCTGCAAAATGGACCTAATTGAAATATTATATTTCATAATTAATTATTATTGGACTATAAGTGTCATAGTGCTAATATAATAATTAATAGATCCATTGGAGAAATTAAAAAGGCCCAGAGAATTGGTTTTGGCGTAGAAACCCACCAGAGGAAGGGTTCCACGCCAAAACCATATAGAAGGCCTCAAATGCCTAATTCTTGGACCAAAATAAATTAAATATATTTCATAAGTGTTATGAAACCTACATATTTAATTTTAATGGATTTGAAATTAATTTGGGTGATTAAATCTAAGTGTATGCACAAATGGTCTAGTTTATGGGTTTTGTGCATAGTCCTTTATGAAAGGACTTAAATTTGATTTAATTGAGGCCAAATAAATTATTAATAATTCTAAAAGCCCATTTAATATTTCTCCATCAATTTTAAAGAGCCCAATCCCATTATGAAGTTGGATTTTTAACCTAGCTATAAAAATCCAAGTAAAGGGGATTTTAGGGTTAAGTGAACATTAAGAGAAAAGAAAATTCTCTCTCATTCTCTAACCCTAGCAACCACCCTCATTTCTTACTAGCATAAAGGAATTTTTGCCAGCCTTGTAACTCCATCAATCTTGGTTCATTTGATCCTTCTCTAGTGTGGATTACTAATTGGAGGTGTTCAAATTTGGATACTGTGGTTTGCTAGAACCCGGTGAGAAGGAAAATCAACTCTTCAACAAAATCAAAGGTAATTTTTCTTATTCTCATTAATATTTATATTGTAAATTCATGGTAAGATCAGATCTATTGGTTAAAAAATTTTAATTTCCGCTTATACATGTGATGTATGTAACCGATAATTCCTAACACTATGACTAGGGATATTTAGATATTATCACATTTTCATGCAATAGACATCTCGCATCATGAACACTTTCATGATTGCCTTTGCACTATGTTGATAATATCTAGGACTTCATTTATTAATTTAAGATTTACAAACTCATGTATTTAAACATAGCATTAATAAATGAATCATGCCTTTTTATTAAGAATATATATATATATATATGAAATACATCCCTTTTACATGGGCTCTAGGGAATACTCTCTAACATTTAGGTAGGCTATAAATGATTAAAGATTAAGAATGTGTTTAAAATAAAGAAAAGCATATATCTATTATTTCACTTATATAATATAAGCAAGATGAAAGGCCTATTATATTACCTTATCATAATTCCTTTTGGCTATAAACTGTTTCAATGAAATAAAATTATTGAAATGTATACCTATGAGATTTAATTTGCCATGCTATGATAGAATGCATACAATGTTATAATAAGAATTATTTGGGCAATAACTTACACAATGAGTCTCATATGCTTTGGAAGTTATGAAAAGTATGCATGTGATAATTGGACATTCTTGGGTAATCATGATATGTAATGTCATCCTCAGTAATTACATGCAAAGCTTTTTAATTTATACATATAGATGTTTACACATGAATGTGCATGCTAGTAACTCTAACGTAAGCCAAATGATAGTGTATGATGTTATTTGACATTAGTTGCCATGCTAAGATAGCTTTAAGGAATACATGGTTATGAACAAGCTGGTGAATTAAAATTGTATTCTTTATTTAAGATTGCATGATATGTGTGGATTAATTATGTGTAGTAATATCTTTTGTAGATGTTACATGACACATGCACACCTTGTGCTTTGAATAAACACTAAATGCATATCTTATGTAAATAATGTGATTAAATGCATATGATTAAAGTATGTACTATCAATAAACATGATGTCTAGAGCATGAATGAAAACCTTATGAATTGAATGAATTATACTAGTAATTTAAGAAAGAGATTGAATTATAAAGTAGATTTGAAAGTCTTCTAGAACTTGACAAGTTCACTTAATACTCTATATTATTGTAAGAATAGTACTTATCTTTTAAGGTTGGAGACTCCTCCGGATTGTTCATTATGTAATGATTAACATTATGAACTTATATGTTTTTCCTTAATTGTAAAGGTAGTACTGATTTGATGATAATTATTAAGAATTATCCATAGAGTTTTGTTTCCCCACTAAGCTTTATAGCTTAGCATGGGTTATTTACCAATGTAGGTCTTAGGATAAGCTCCACTTTGGTTTGATAGCTGTTGTGGATTGATCCATATTGAAGGGATGATTTGGCAGGTTACAGTTGTCCTTGAGGATTTTTTTATGTAATAATGTCTATTTACTTTATGTCTCCTTATGTTGGAGTTTGATATGGTTATATTGTGTCATGTAATTAAGGCATGTGTTATTATTATTATTATTATTATTGCCTGATCTTTACTATGTTTGTGTTGGTAATGATGATGATGATTTTGCATGGTAAATGGATTAGGGTGTTACAATTTCTCATTAAAATAAGAAATACTTTATTTCTTATTTAAAATAAAATTATAATATTAATCCTAATTAATATTTATTTATTTCAAATTTTAATTTGTCATAAAATAACATTCAAAATGCCTGAAGTAACCCTTAGTCCATTCATTACATTCTATGTGTGCGACCAAATAGATTCATATTATATTGGAAATGGGCCTTAGTCCCATCATGGGTCTACAAGTCATAAGAAGCCTTTAGTAAGACATTACGACTACCCAAATAATATGAATATTGATAATTCAATTTTAACCTCATAGAACATATTATAATCCTTTTGTCACATGATATCTTGTATGAATATAAGTCATGGTCCATGTCAAACTTATATAGTTCAAACATATAATTTCTCAATCACTAAGTAGACTGATAATATCAAATGAAATTAATCACTCCATTAATTCATTTGAGCATGGTCATGCATTTCTCAGTCCTACTTATCAAGGGGCCCAACAGATATCTCTCTCATAAAAGAGGGACAAATTCCATCTTGATTATTCACTATCCTCTACATGATTATCATCATATCCGATCATAACCTTTATTATTATTTGATTAAAGATAATTTTTAGTTATGTCTAAACATAATGTTCCTCATGTAAGATACTATGATAATCTAAAGTTTAACGATCAATAAATAACTATTATGAGATCACTAATGACATTAATTCATGTAGTATCTTATAGCGGGCCAATCCTGTACTTTATTCTCTAACGAGTACCTACAAGTTTGATTTATATCACCATATATAATCATCCCATGATTATCAATCAAACTCATATTAGTTTTATTTATCATTATTCCTTTAATGACAAATAACTAGGGATAGTCAAAATAACATCAAATTGTTATTTACAAATATTATTATATTCTAAACATGCCAAAACATATTAACATGAAGAAAACCAAATTTTATAAAATGAAATCTGACATTACATAAAGAACTAAACGTATGGCCCAGGGCATAACCACTAATAATCTCCCACTTGCACTAAGCCTAATTACATAAGTGTTTAATACCTATAGACCTAGTATGATTATCATGTTTTTCTTGTGGAAGAGCCTTTGTAAGTGGATCAGCAATTTTTTCATTTATTGATACTCTACATATTTTAACATCTCCTTTTTCAATGATTTCTCAAATGAGATGAAAGCGCCTGGGTATATGTTTGGATCTTTGATGGGATATAAGCTCTTTAGCCTATGCTATAGCATAATTATTATCACAATAAAATTTTATAGAATTTGTGATACTAGGAACTACTCCCAGTTCAGTAATAAATTTATTGATCCATATTGCTTCCTTAGCTGCATCTAATGCTGCTATATACTTAGCTTCTATTGTAGAATCAATGACATTGCTCTGTTTTGAACTTTTCCAGCTAGCAGCACCTCTAGTTAACAAAAACACATATCCAAACTGCAATCTATAATCATCTTTGTTAGATTGGAAGCTTGCATCTATGTAACCATTTATTACTAGCTCATTTTCCAATCCTCCATACACTAAGAATGCATCCTTAGTTCTACTCAAGTACTTAAGGATATTCTTATCTGTTATCCAGTGACTTTCACTTGGATATGATTGGTATCTGCTTGTCATGCTCAATGGATATGATTAGTTCTACTCAAGTACTTAAGGATATTCTTATCTGTTATCCAGTGACTTTCACTTGGATATGATTGGTATCTACTTGTCATGCTCAATGCATATGAAATGTCCGATCTAGTACATAACATGGCATACATGATAGATCTTATAGCCAAGGCATAAGGAATTATACTCATGTGATCTTTCTCATCAGATGTCATAGGACAGTGAGTCTTGCTAAAAGTGATGCCATGAGACATTGGGAAAAATCCTTTTTTAGAATTTTTGCATACTGAACCTATTCAACACCTTATCTATATAAGTACTTTGGCTTAGACTAATTATCCTTTTAGATCTATCCCTATAGATTTTAATTCCATGGATATAAGCAGCTTCATCTAGATCTTTCATTGAAAAAGATTTCCCTAACCAATCTTTAGTCTTTTGCAATGTAGGGATAGCACTCCCAATGCGTAATAAGTCATCGATATACAAGATGAAAAACATTACTACACTAGCATTAAATTTCTTGTACACATAAGGTTCATCTTCATATTTGATGAATCAAAACTCTTTAACAGTTTCATCAAAATTAAGATTTCAACTTCGAGAAGCTTGCTTTAATCCACAAATGGATCTTTACAGCTTGCATACCTTCTTGGAATTCTCATAATGAACAAAACCTTCAGGTTGTGTCATTTACACATCCTAAAATAAGTTTCTATTAAGAAATGTTATTTTGACATCCATTTGCCATATTTCATAGTCATAATATGCAGTAATGGCAATTAAAATTCTTATTGATTCAAGCATTGCGACTAGGGAAAAAGTTTCATCATAGTTAATACTATGAGTTTGCTTGAAACCTTTTACAACAAGTCTTGCCTTAAAGGTATGTACTTTCCCATCCTTGTCGATTTTCTTCTTGAAAACCCATTTGCATCCAAGGGTTTTAATTCCTTCAGGTGGATCAATCAAGTTCCAAACTTGATTGTCATACATGGATTGCATTTTAGATTTCATGGCCTCTAGCCACTTCTTAGAGTTTGGACTTGACATAACATCTTGATAGGTAGTAGGCTCATCTTTATCCATAAGCATCACTTTATGACTATCTGTTATAAGAAATCCATACCTCTCGAGTTGATGTCATGCCCTATTAGATTTGCGCATTTCTTGTGTAACTTGCACAGGTTCCATAACTATTTGTGAAACTTGTTGAGTTTCTATCGATGGTCCTATGTCATCTTGTGGTTCTCGAATTTCTTTGAGTTTTACTTTACTCTTACTTGTTCTTTCATATATAAATTCTTTTTCTAGAAAGATACCATTTCGAGCAATAAACACTTTGTTCTCAGAGGGATTATAAAAGCAATATCCTTTAGTTTCTTTAAGATATCCCACAAAAAGGCATTTATCAGATTTTGGTGCTATTTTATCCGAGACTTATCATTTGACATAAATCTCACAGCCCCAAATTTTTAGAAAAGATAGACTAGGAGTTTTTTTGGTCCATATCTCATATGGTGTCTTTTCAACTGCTTTGGATGGAACTCGGTTCAGAGTGAACCATATCCCCAAAAGGATAAAGGAAGATCTGTTTGACTCATCATTGATCGAACCATATCTAATAAAGTTTGATTCCTCCTTTTAGAAACATATTCCATTATGGCATCCTTGATGGAGTTAATTGTGAAACAATTCAATAATTTCTTAGATGATCATCAAACTTTTGGTTAAGTATTCACCACCCCGATCAGATAGAAGTGCTTTAATAGCTTTATCAAGTTGATTTTGAACTTCATTTTGAAACGTTCTGAGCTTTTAGAATGATTCATGTCTATGTTTCATTAGATAGACATAACCATACCCACTGAAAACATCAGTGAAAGTAATGAAGTATTGAAATCCTCCCTTGGCATTTGTGCTTAATGGACCACATACATCAGTATGTATAAGGCCCAAAAAATTAGTGGCCCTTTCACTATGTCCAATGAAGGGATCCTTTGTCATTTTTCCTAATAAACAAGATTCACAGCTGTCAAATGATTCAAAATCAAATTATTCCAAAAGTCCAACTTGATGGGGTTTTGATATGAGTTTCCCCTTTATATGACCGAAGCGACAATGCCATAAATATATTTTATTCAAATCATTGGGTTTAGATTTCTTTGTAGTTATGTTATAGATATCCTGATTGTTGGATTTTTCTAGATGTAAGAGATAAAGGCCACTATATGAATCAGCAATACAATAAAGCATATCATCATAATAAATAGAAAATTTCTTATTCTTAACATGAAAAGAAAAACCTTTATCATCCAAACAAGAAACAAAAATAATATTCCTACTCAAAGTAGGAACATAAAAGCAATTGTTCAAAAATAACAAAAGCCTATTCGGCAAAGTCAATTCATAACTCCCTATTGCTAAGGCAACAACTCTTGCTCCATTTCAAACTCGTAGGTCTACTTCGCCCTTTTTCAGTTGTCACCTCCTTTTGAGTCCCTACACATTTGTACAAATGTGAGATCCACATCCAATATCTAATACCCATGAAGTAAAAGTAGATAAATTAATTTCTATAAAATAAATACCTAAAGATGTAGTCTCAGTACTCATCTTCTTCTTCTTCTTCTTCTTCTTCTTCTTCTTCTTCTTCTATTCTTCCAAGTAGAGCTTGCAATTCCTCTTCCAATGACAAGGTTCATTATAATGGAAGCAAACTCCCTCCTTTAGAGTTTATGCCTTGGGTTTAGGTCTAGCTTGTGCCTTAAACTTGCCAGCAACCTTTGCCTTACCCTTACCCTTGCCCTTATTTTTCTTCCCCTTTCCCTTATTGACCATAAGAATATGATTCGGCCCTTTTTTAATGCTATGCTCAGCTATTTTAAGCATCGCATGCAGCTCAGCAATGTATTTCTCTATATTATTCATATTATAGTTCATAACAAATTGGTTATAACTATCTGGTAATGAATTAAGGATCAAATCCATGGCCAGTTCTTGAGTGATGGGAAATCCAATCCTTTCAAGGTGATCAATGTAGCTTTTCATTTTCAGAACATAAGAGCTCACCGATGCACCTTCAGCCATTTTACAAGAATGTAAAGCTTTGGTAGTCTCATACCTATCTTGTATTGCTTATTGTTGGAATGTTTGCTTTAGATGACTGCTCAACTTATAAGCCTTTAAATGCTCTAGATCCTTTTGAAGTTCTTGACACGTTGTGGCTAACATAAGATATCCCACATCAACCGAATAATTCAGCATGTTTCTTTTGTTTTTCTTTCACTGCCCTTTGCGCATCAGCAGGTGGGATAGGAGGAATAGGGTCATCAAGCACATATAGCTTCCTTTCTTGCTTAAGAACAATTCTCAAGTTCCTAAACAAGTCAAGGAAGTTAGTACCATCTTTTTTTAGCTTGTCCTTCTCAAGGACTGATCGTAGTGATAATGTGGAAGTGTTATTTAAACCTATTGATCTACAAAATGCAAAATAAATATTAGTGCCAATTTCTTTTTAGGGTATTTCTTAAAAAAACTACCACTAAAATATCCACCCTCAATATTGATTACAACAATTGTAATGATTTTAGTGGGCTAACATCCATATTCCACTTAATTCTAAGTCAGCTTTGGCATGACACTTAAAATTAAGTTATTTAGATAGATAACTCCTTACCAATTACAACTCATGTAACTCTTAGATTCTTTATGGAATTTTGACATCATATATCCCGGCATATTATTATCCCATCTAATGCCTTAGGCCCAAAACCAATTTGATAGCCTAATTAAGTCTAACCATATTTTAACATATGGGTAGCACCGTTAACCATCTTGCCTTACTATGATAACCTAATGTACTTCGCTTTAGCAGAACCTACATTTTGGTGATCTTAGTCATGACAACTGTTATAATTATGGGTGGCATATGACTTAAAATTATAATGAGGGAATTTTAATTTTAACTTATGATGTCTATTTATTTATATATCATGCATCATCCCATACATGGCATCTCATACACATATATAATCATTCATCACATCACATATCGATATAATATGCATAATATATAAAAAGTGTTATAGCATGGCCAAAAACTATATGATTTTTATAAGCCAATACGAAGATCAAAGGTCAATCCTAGGTGGAATAACATAAGCTGGTTTTGATCAACAGTTTTCACTTCGCACCTCGATCACCATGGAATTGGATTGATCCCCTTCATGGCCTTTATAAAATTCCTTCATCTTCATTACAATAATGAAATAAAATATCCTACTAAAACTATTTGTATAATAAAATTACAACGAAAGAATGACACACAGGTCATATTTAAAATTAAAAACCCATAAAATGAATAAATAATATAAATGAAGAAAACACCATCATAAGGGTCTTAATTGGCCATGCTATGCACCATGCCAAGACATCATACATACATCAATTAAAATCAAGTAATCTCATATCAACTTAATAGATCATATAAAATTGATGTATTATAATCAGTGGATAATAACTATAATGATATTTCATACGTTATGATTAGATAACATAGCGGTCCCACTAGCAGGTTAGCAGGCGGGCTTAAAGGGTAGCACCCCTAGGCAGGGTCGAGGGGTGGCACCCCTCGAAGCTTTGAGGCAATGTTAATCTCATTAACAAATTTTCCCCTAAAACCCTATTCTGCATCTATGAAAAAACAATTCTGCCAGTCTTATTTTCAGTTATTTAATCACATTAAACATTCACAACAGATACAAAATACCACCATAGTCTCTTTCTAATTTGTTTAATCTTATAAAAATAAAATTGACACTCACATGTTAATCATATTAACATCTATCAATTTCATAGCTAAAGAACATAATATTATAACTATCAATTAATCAATTATGTTCATATCTCATATAAAAATATTGATTTCATTCATATCACATATAAATAAAATTATTAAGATGATCAAACAATAATAGATTCATCATGTAATGACATACATATTGCTCATATCAGATATGATAGATTTTATATACATCACATACATATAAAACACGATTATTGAATCAATTGAATTTGCAATTGGCTCTAATACCACTATTGGGTTTCGACATAGGAAAAATAAAATTAAAATGCAGCAAAAATAATGAAACCCATCAAAATCCATGTGATCCAATGGACTCAATGAAGAGAAAGTAATGATTACTAATCTCTTGAAGCATAAAATCAGCTTACAGATGCTGCCTCACACGAAACAAATACCCTCTACCGGTATCCACACTTGAACACAAGGAATGGATTTGCCTGGGATGTTAACTCCCTTCTTTGGAGGCTAGGGTTACAGAGAATAAATTTCTCTCTTCACTTTCTCAAAGTGACGACTCACCCTCTTAGATGTGTGTGTTAGGGTTATCAACCATATATATCATATATATATAGTTGGCCTAACCCTAATTAAGTGAGAGAGAGAATCTTGGGCCTATATTTCTTATTAAAATAAGAAATGCTTTATTTCTTATTTAAAATAAAATTATAATATTACTCCTAATTAATATTTATTTATTTCAAATTTTAATTTGTAAAAAAATAAAATTTAAAATGCCCGAATTAACCCTTAATCGATTCATCAAATTCTATGTTTGTGATCCAATATGTTCATATTATATTACTCGCGGGCCCCAGTCCCATCATGGGCCAGCAAGTCATAAGCGGCCTCTAGCAAGACATTACTACTACCCAAATAATATGAATATCAATAATTCAATTTTAACCTCATATAACATGTTATAATCCCTTTGTCACATGATATCTGGTATGAACATAAGTCATGGTCTATGTCAAACTTATATAGTTCAAACATACAATTTCTCAATCACTAAGTAGATAAATAATATCAAATGACATTAATTGCTCTATTAATTCATTTAAGCATGGCCATATATTTCTCAATCCTACTTATCAAGGGGCCTAATAAATATCTCTCTCATAAAAGAGGGACAAATTCTATATTGATTATTCACTATCCTTTACACGATTATCATCATGTCCAATCATAACCTTTATAATTATCCGATTAAAGATAGTGTTTAGTTATGTCAAAATATAATGTTCCTCATGTAGGATACTATGATAATCTCAAGTCTAAGGATCAATAACATAACTATTATGAGATCAATAATGACATTAACCCATGTAGTATCTCATAGTGGGTCAATCCAGTACTCTATTCTCCAACGAGTACCTACAAGTTTGATTGATACCACCATATATAATCATTCCATGATTATCAATCAAACTCATAGTAGTTTTATTTGTCATTATTCCTTTAATGACAAATAACTAGGGATAGTCAAAATAGCATTAAATTGTTATTTACAAATATTATTATATTCTAACATGCCAAAATATAATAACATGAAGAAAATTCAATTTTATAAAATGAAATATGACATTACATAAAGAACCAAAATTATGGCCTAAGGCATAACCACTAACAGTTAACCACTATCTAGTGCCAATGAATAGGTTGTAGTATTTTGGATATAACTCATGGTAGAAAGGTAAAAATGCTATGGGAAAACATTCTGGATAAACAAGACATATAAGAATACACCTCTCATGCATAAATTTTAGTCTAGTTTTGTAGCTATTTTATTCAACAAATTTTCAAACTAGTGACAAAATTGATTGTCCTTATTGATAAAATATGTCTTTGAGTTTACTAGACCTATCAAGAGTATTTTGTTTATAATTTAAGTTGTAGGGTAGCAAATTATATATTTTAATTGGGTTTGTAAATAGACTCCCATAGCTATATTTGATATGAAGAAAGCTAATTTGAAATCTATCCCTAAGTTGGCTATATGTTGGCTTGAATTTAGATATACCTGTTGCCTTGTTAGTAGGAACAACTTGCAGTGTTTCTTAATTATCTTGTAATTTAAAGGTGATAATGAGATGATTTTTAACATTACAAAACTAAAAAACACAAATGAATAAAATTTTAGAAGATCTCTTTTTCTAAAAATGTTGTTTAATCCATCTAAATTAGTGTGCAAGTTGGTCACCAGAAACTCTTAGTGGAATTTTATGAGCAGAATATAATTGAACGATTTTAGAGTGATTTAATAAGGAGAATTAGATATGCCATGCTTTATAAATTTAGAGAAGGATGTTAACTCTATAGTGTATCATGAAACTAATAATAATATTTAAATGACTTTGATTGTTTACATGAAATTATATATGTATGCTTGAATACTTACATCTTCATGTATTAAAATGATTAAGAGGTATTAGTATTATTAAGATGTTATAATGAGATAATAATTATGTGCTTAAATGATTTTACACTTAAGAATCTTCGTGATTAATATTTATTTCATGAATTCACTAACATACTTTAGTATGAAATGTTAATTTTGTAAGTAAAAAAGATATAATGAGATTATTAGGATGTGTTTGTGTGTGTGTGTGTGTGTGTGTGTGTGTGTGTACAAACATAACTATAGTATGACATTGCATAAATAGGTATTAACATTGAAATGTGAATGACATGTGTAAGTGATTACCAGTACTTAGGTATTTAATTTTTGTTGAGTGTGATTGTCATGCTTGGATATGAAGAAATTTGCTTAAGTGAAATGTTATAGAGGATAAGTTCACAATGACTTTAATAGATATGAATTACTGTAATTATGTTTCTTATGAACATATCATACAAGTATGATAAAAAAAATGTACAGACATGGAATATAAGCATATTTAATATGTGGTTCTAAATTAAAGTATATGCTTAAATAAAAATGAGATGCAATATGTATAAACCTATCATTTAATGAGAGAAACTCGTTACAGTAAGATGTTAAGTAACATTATTACTTATATGTGAAATGAGTTACATGTTTTGAACTAATTTTGAGTACATAATGTAATACTCACATATGTACATAATATTACACTTATGGAAAGTTATACATGAATATATACATTATATATCTTGTACGCAGTTATACGTAAGTGTATATATATATGAATATTTATACGTATTTGATGAGAAAAGGGAAATGTACAGAAAGATAAAGTAAAGGGATTTGATTACCTACATTGTGTTTAGGATATGGATAGATAGGCATGCCTATAAGGGTAACTTGCAGATATGATAATATAGTTCAACCTTATTTAGGTCATAAATGGTCCCCTTTGGATTATAAATAACCCTGTTTGGATCATAAAAATGCTTGTTTGGGTAGTAACCGATCCCATTTGGATCTGCTTGACCGGTCCAAAGTATAGTTTGACCCTATTTGGGTATTAAAGCTAAATTATAGTTTGATCCTATTTGGGTTATAAAGTATAGTGTAACTCGACCGCGTTTGGGTTGTAAAATATAGTACAGTTCGACCCCATTTAAGTCTTAATCTCGTATCGATCGGCCTATTTGGGTCTAGAGATTAATACCTTAGGATATACTATTCATACCTTTAAGTACTATCATTATCATGTAACTCATTCTCCACTTATATAGAATGGTGTAGGCTTAATACAAAGTAAAGAAGATGTCTCATGTATAGCTAAAAGAAATAAAACATGACAATTCTTGACAAAAGTTTCATATGATCTTTATATGAATTAATGTATGGAGTATGGAAAATATGATAATGTGTGAAATTGCATATATTATACGAAAATAGTATTTTAACATCACATGTTCATAGTCTTTGATGTATAGTGTTTTTTATGTTTTAGAATTGACAAGTTATATTTATATGAATATAGGCATGGTTGATGATTTAGAATAATCATGTTGATTAATCAATATAATCTATAGTTAGTTATTCTCATTTGATATTGATGAGTGATATGATGACTCTTTGCTTGAAGAATAATCAAGTTATGAATGCATAATTGATGTGCATGATGGATAAACATGTTCCTATGATATACTATAATTTTATTAAGATGTGTGCAACTTCATGTATAATAAAATAAATATATAAGTGGTAATGTAATTGCATGTATGGATATGTAATATATGCATGAGATAGAAGTAAATTTGTATGCCTATGTAATAGAAAAGTGGAATGGTATCTAATTTTGAATAAGGAATACCATGCTAATTATAACAAGACTTGATAGAGTTAATGCATGGATTGGATACATAAGATGTGTTGCATATAATTATGTGACATGAATTATTAGTGTTTGTTCTTACATAGGGACTCAATTTTGTAAATTCAAGTTATATGATTTATAACTTGGTTTTTTTATGAATTCAAATTGTTACTAACATGTATTAGCAAAAGACGAGTAAGTCAAAGCTATAAGATTAAAGTAAATTATAGGGATCAAGAAAGTAAAGTTAATGCATAAGATTTTAAGTGTCATACAAATATTTATAAGATTAAGAAAGTGAAAAATAAGAGGGATATTAATAGGCATTTGAAATCGGTTACAAGTATAGCAAAAGATCAAATAGTACCTGTAGATGTTGTGATGATTGTTTTATATGCTTAAAGATACATTTATTTGTGTGTGTGCATGTTGACGACTTTTAAAGAGGTCGTCCACATGTTTTATGTTCCCCACTAAGCTTTATAGCTTAACATGGGTTTTTATTCATGTAGGTTGCAAGGATAGGACTTCTTCATGGAGTTGATACTTGCAACAAGATGGCCAAAACAAGTTTTAAAAGATTGAAAAGTATATAATCTTCTTTTTGGTGTGGAGATTTAAATGTGTTGGAAATTTTGTAATACTATAGATGTTTAGTAAATGTAAATATTTCAATGTTTAAAGAGACTCTCTTGTAAGTAAATTTTTAATAGTTAAGTTCATATGTTATTGTTCAATTTTTCCAATAAGATCTTTATACAGGGTTGTTAAGTAATGATTAGTACAATGATTATTGAACATTAATGTAAGTTGAGAGAGGTTAGTAAGATACCATAATAGGGGTTCTATAATAAACTTTTGTATAAATTCCATGATCAAGATTAAACATTTTGCATGTATATTTTCATATTCATATAATTTTGATATATGTACTATTATATCTTACAAACTTTAGGGTTGTCCAACCAATATTACATTACATCATCTTCTAATACAAAATGCCATATTAAAAAGTAAAAGAAAAAAATACAAGATTCATACTTTTGACCCTTCCTAAGTCCTATGTTTACCTTTCTTCTATAGATCGCATCCTCATGGAAGACTTCTAACTTTGGTACCTCCATCGATAACAACCGTGCTAAGCTATAAAGCTTAGTGGGGAACAGTTAATTTTAAACAACCACCTACAGTGGTCATCCCCAAGCATACAAGGATAAATAAGATATAATAATAATAATAATGATAATAATAATAATAATAATAATAATAATAATAATAATAATAATAATAATAATAATAATAATTGCATTAACTACAAAGTATAATTCATCAATTAAAAAAAGGAATAGTGCCATGATCATATTGTATTACAAGTTCAATCATATAATATGCCATTGATTAGCATACAAATTATCTATTTATCATCTCCTATGATTGCCAACTTAAATTATATGGGTACGGATAATGGGTACAGTGGATACCCGAAGGTATCAATCATATAAATACCTATAGGTATTTAATTTAATCATATGGATACCTAAAGGTTTCAAACATATAACCCAAAAGGGGTCAAGACTGTGATCCCAAACGGAGATTAACTATAGACACAAATGGGGTCAAAACTGTGGAATTTGCAACTGTACCCTATAGGTATGCCAATCTATTCTTAAACAAGTTATATATGTAGGCATTGAATTATCTTTCACATTATTTCATCCATCATGTTCAATTCATCATAATGTAGATTTATGCATAAACGTATATCCATAAGTAATCATAATTGCATAGCTTTGATCATTAATGTAAATTCTTATGAATATAAACATTTATATGTGTATGTACCATTTAATTGAAACATCTTCAATCATATATAGTTATGTATATATTTATGTACATATGCATCTTCAAGTGTATATGTGTGTGTGTGTGTGTGTGTGTGTGTGTGTGTGTATGCCCTCATTTTTATTCTTATATTCTAGTTACATTGGTATTCATACATAGAGTTATGTGGACCTAGTAATGGCATAAACTAGCTCATATGCATATGTTTTCTTATAGTTAGGTTCAATTTGTAACTATCTCAATATTTCAACATGTATTACATGAACTTTATGACACATTATATCCCTATTTTTATTTTTAAAGTGTTATAAAAGTGTTTGGGGAAATTCTAGTAAGTTTCGATAATGTTTCGAGATCAAAAAAATTAAGTTTAGGCTAAAATGGGGAGTGACCCAACTATGCCAAAGTTTATCCTAGCTGGGATGTTTGCTTCTTCTTGGTCTATAATAGTTTGGTTTGGCTGGGTTAACTAGTTGGTCTAGCCAAGCTGATTCAGGGCTTTAGTTCGTCAACAAGTAGCCTTTCTGCCTTAAATTGCAAAGGGTTTTTGACATAGTAAACGTATTTTTTGGGCAATGTAGCCTTACAAAAAAATTTTCCCCTATATCTTTATTTCCAAATTATTAAAAATAAATCCATTTAAGCTTCCAAATCTCGAGATATTCATGAAATATTGCAGACTATTCCCAACGATAGGGCACCAAACATTATTACATTCCAATCTAGTTTTTGACAAAATTAGAGGTTAAATAAGACTCATACTTCTTTATAATAAATTTATTCTATGATTCTAGTTTATTATCCATTTAAAATTACTTAATTTTGAGCTCTACAACTTAACTTATATGTAAAACAATCACACTGGATTAAGTGAACCCTATGAAAGAATTTTCCTATCTAAAGAATACTTTATATATTCATTCTGTTATGTATAAATAAACATCACAACCATGTTTCCATTTAATTAACGTATTTAATATACTTTTTGTAATCATTTTAAATAAGAAAATACATGCAAGATTATTAAAAGTTCCTATGCCTCTTTGATGTTACCAAAAGCACCTCTTCAACTCTCCTCAATTTCCTTCTCTTTTTTCTTGTTGGCTTCTCCTTCTACATATGAAACATCACACATAGAAACATTTATTTACTCCAACAATTTTATTTCCTAACATAAGGAATAAACAAGTGGAGAAATTATGTGAATATATAGGCAAAATTGTGTTATTTTTATTGGTGGAAATGGATGAATCATTAGGGAGATTGGCTTTATTTGGAACCTAAGGTGGCTGATCATCTCTTTTTTTTTATCCCATGGTCTTTCATGCATTTACATGTAACTTATAGAGTGAGCAAGGTGGCCTCATCCTATTGGTCCATTTGTTGGTCCTAGGAGAATTCCATATTGCTCCTCACTCTTTTTAATTGGTCATTTCCACCCAAATACATTTTCTCCTTTTCAATTTTATCCTTGCACCTTGGTCCTCTAATTATGTTGTGCATGCCTTAAAATGAAATTACCATAGTGCTCATATCTTTCAAAATAATTCACTTTAGGTCCCATCTTATAATTTATTAACTAACCTTACATGTATTAACTATAATACCAAGTAAATATTTACATATTCTTTTACAACCTATGTTATGGCCTCACAAATGAAGATGACAAGAAAGTAGCAAATGAAAAGGTAGTTCAAGCCGTCATTAGAAGTAGCAAAGTTCTTTTTAGTATTTAGAGACATTGGGAGCCAGTTATACCCATAGAAGAAAGAGTCATAGAGGATAGCCTAGTCCTCAAACGGCTTAAAAAACACCTGTTTAGATTTCGATTTGGGACTTATTAAGGTAATCACCTTCCCATAGGAAGAAATTGGTGGAAGCTCTAATTAAATCAACTATTGTTGGAACCATGTCTTCTTCCGAACTCCTAGAGATGGTGAATTGAAATTCTAGAGAAAAGATTGTGTTCACCAATGTAGACTTACCTATGGAAGAATGTGAGCATAACTAACCTATGTATATCAGAGTTGAAGTGAATTATAAGCATGCCGCTGGTGTAATGGTAGGTGATGAATCTTCATTCAATGTGTATCCCTTTAAGGCCATAGTAGCCTATGGCATTAATAAGACCATGCTTACTAAGTCTAAGCTCACTATAATGGCCTATGAAAATTCAAAGAGGCAAACTACTCACAGTTTTAGAGTAATGGTAAAATGGGCCTATTGAGATAGACGGAGAATTTGTAGTAATTCAGATACAAGCTAGTTTCTCTTTATTATTAATATAGCTTGATTTTACAAGATGGGAGGGGTTTCTTCCACCTTACATCAGATAGTTCACATTTTGCATGTGGGAGGCATTATTACTATCAAACCAGTAAGAGAAAATTTAGTCTTTATGCTGAGTATAGCTAATCAGCCAATTAATGGGTTTCACATAGCAGGGGTTGGATCAAGAAAGATGAAATGGATTTCATGAATCTAACATGATGAAAGGGATGAGTTATCAACAAGGTATAGGATTGGGAAAGAACTTTAAAGGGTACCATACGCCTATTGCTCTAATTGGTCTGAGGCAAAAGAGGGGCCTAAACTACTATATGAATAGTGTTAAGAAGAAAAATGACCTTCAATTGGAAGGGTTTAATCACATCCTAGAAAGCTTTGTGCTAGCATTCAAGGAGTGCAAGTAATGTAGGGAAGTGGAGCCTATGATAGTTTAAGGAAAATTTATCCCTAGATTTGAGATATTTAATGATGTTTTTGATTGGTTAACTAGGACCATCAGTCCTATGCTGGGATTTTGGGATGAGGAGATAATGGTTAAGCTCATTGATTTGGATTTGGGTTACACAGAGGAGTTGTTGATACTTGAATTGGGGGTTATCAAGGCTAAATAAAAGGGAAAGATTGAATATGAGGCTATAGCCCCTAAGGTAGAGGCTCTACCGATGGTACCTATAGTGGAAAGGGGAGAAACATTTGAAATCACATCAATCATCCCTAATTTAGAAGATGATTGATTTGTTGATGTAATTTATATTCTTCAATTATTTTATGATGATTTACCTTTATCTTCTCAAGTTAATAAGATGAATAACTTTGCTTATTTGTTCAATGTCTCATTTAATTGCATCATGCACAGTCATAATCACAACTTATTCATATTTGACATTAATTTAACAAACACTACTCTATTTAATCTCGAAACCAAGGACAATCCTAAAGAGATCTTGATTGCTTCCAACATAACCCCTGAGGAAAGGATAAAATTTGAGAGAATATTTAAAAAGTATGAAAAAGTCTTTGCTTGGACATATGAAGTCGTGCTCAGAATTGATAGAGAAGTTTCAGAGCATGCTATTCCAACATATTGAAAAGTAAGCCTGTTAAGTAGATGCTTCAAAGACTTAAAACAAAATGGGAAGAAAAGGTAAAAGAAGGAGTAAAAAAATAGATTAAGGCCAAGTTTTTGGTTGAGGTTCAATATCCTACTTTGTTAGCCAATGTTGTCCCTGTTGCCAAGATGGATAAGAAGGTACGGATGTGTGTAGACTATAATGACTTAAACAAAGCATCATGCTCAAAAGATAACTTTTCACTCCTACATATAGATTTACTAGTTGATAGTGTAACAAAGTACATGATATATAGTTTTGTTGATTAGTATGTAGGGTATAACCAGATTTTGAATAAGATAGTGGATTGGATAAAAATAGTCTTCACTACTCAATAGGGAACTTATGCGTACAAGGTCATACAATTTGGGTTAAAAAATGCTAGGGCTACCTATTAGAGAGTGGCTACTAAAATCCTCAATAACTTAATTCATAAGGAAGTTAAAGTATTTATAGATTACATAATGATCAAACTAGTTAATAGGAAAGGACTTTTTAAGGCTTTGGAGAAGTTCTTCCAGCAGTTTGATAAGTATAACCTCTACCTTAATCCAAAAAAAAATTGTAGTTGGAGTCACCTTGGGTAAGCTATTTAGGCATGTTATCAGCCAAAGAGGGATAAAAATAGGCCTAGATAAGGTGAAAGCCATCTAAGAAATGCCTATACTGAAGAACGAAAAGGAGATTGGGGTTTTTTAGGGTGAATTCTATACATCAGTTGATTCATCACTAAGCTCAACTCTATATGTTAGCAAATTTTTAAGTTTATGTGAAAAGACCATCCAGTCAAGTTGAACGACAACTATTAGAAAGCTTTTGATACTATGATACTATCAAGGATTACCTACTATATCCTCTAGTTCTTCAACCACCCAAACCATCGAAGGCTTTGATCTTGTACATAGCAGTGGAATAGGGTTTAGTAGGAGCCATATTGGCCTAGGATGATGAAGCCAGGGCAGAATTCACCATGTATTACATGAGTAAGAAGTTCTTACCATAAGAGGCAAATTATGTGGACATTGAAAAGATTTACCTATCAATGATATAGGTCTCAAAGAAGTTGAGACACTACTTCCATTCCTATAGAATTTAGGCAGAGGCCAAACACTGCCCACTTAGATATCTTTTGTCAGCACCATCCCTTCTAGGAAAATGGGAAAATGGCTTTTGTTGTTGAAAGAATTATAGTTGTAAAATTTCTAGCTAACCACTAATTAGAAAGGGATCAAGTTGAATATGAGTTTCCAGACAAAAGCGTCACTAGCAAAATAGTCCAAGGTTGGTAGATATCTTTTCATAATGCTATGAATAATAGGGGAGCTAAAGCAGGAGTCATTCTCATCATGCTCAATAGATAAAAGCTCCATTTGGCCTACAAATTGGAATTCAAAGTGACCAATAATGAAGTTGCATATGAAGCACTCATAAATAAGGTAGAAGTATTGATAGCTCTGAAAGCAAAGGCTATTAAGTTGTTCAAAGATTCATGCTTATTAACTCACTAGGTGAAAAGCAAATGGTCCATTAAAGAGGAAATGTTAATGCCCTATATGGAGTATCTGTGGAGCCTTTGTAGTCAGTTCAAGGTGTGCAACTTTAAATATGCCTTCAAATAAGAATCAACTGGCAGATGCCTTGGCAACCTTAGTATCCATGTGGGACAATCCTAAAGGAATATTTATAAGACTAGTATTCATTATAAGTTTGACCAAGCTATGCTTTGAAAATGAATAGATTATGAGCTTAGGGAAAACCATCATTAAACTATGGTACTACGATGTCCAGAATTATTTGGAAAGTTCTAAGTTCCCTAAAAAAGTAATGGAGAAAGATCAAAGGATGATCCAAAATTTATTAAGTTAGTTTATTAGTGTATATAGGATTCTATACAAAAAAACAGGTCAACGGCTTCTTATTGAGGTGCCTGAATAAGAGCAAGGCTATGAAGGTTATGAATGAAACTCAAGTAGTGATATGTGGGGCCCATATGAGTTGTTTAATGTTGGCAAGAAAGATCATGTGATCAGGATTATTTTAGCTTATTATAGATGTTGATTGCTCTAAATATGTGAAACTGTGCCACCATTGCTAGCAGTATGTTGATTCGAGCTAATTGCCTATTTCACAATTGCATCACTTGTCATCACCATGACCTTTTTAAGTTTGTTAAATAGACATCATTGAGGAGATTCATCTGATAGCCTTGAATGGCCAAGGTACATTGTGCTTATCAGTGACTATTTCACAAAGTGGGTAGAAGTTGAATCCTTCAAAAAAGCTAGGAGCATGAAAGATGGCTTGGATTATCAAAAAGAATCTTATTTGTAGGTATGGGGTAGCCCACCATGTGGTTTTTGATAATGAAGTTTAAGTTCAAGTAGATACCAAATAGATGCTCTAAAAATACAAAATCCACCATCATAAGTCCTTTCCCAATTGACCATAAGCAAACGAGGCTATAAAAGTTGCTAATAAGAAATTATAGAAGATCCTATCCAAGACTTTGTAGAGATACAAGGATTAGGCCAAAAAGTAGCCATTCATACTCTAGAGGCACTGGACCACTATCAGGACTTTAATTGGAGCCACTCCATTTTCCCTCGTATATGGCAGGGAAGCTATATTACTAGTAAAAATTGAGGTACAGTAGCTAAGGGTTGCTTTAGAAGCAAAATTGCTTGAAATAAAATGGTAAAAACATAAAATAGCACAGTTAAACCTACTAGATGAAAATTGGATGAGAGCCTATTACCATAACCAACTATATTAGAAGAGGTTAGCCCGATCTTTTAGTAAAAAGGTTAAGGGACATCATCTAAAAGAGGGAAACTTGGTATTGAAGTAAATGAGACTTGGCATGCCAAACAACAAAGGAAAGTTGAAACCAAATTTGGAAGGCCTCTTTGTGTTAAAAAAATTACTATCTGAGGGAGCATCTATTCTCATAAATAGCAATGGGAATGAGTTTAAAGAATCGATCAATGTTAACAAATTAAAATGATTCAATGGCTAAAATAAGGTTAAAAGAAAAAAAGAACAACTCATTGGTAAAAAATAAAAAAGGCAGCCTTGCTAAAATTGCACCCCTTCCCCCGACTAAGGCAAAAATTTAAAAAAGGCAACATGGGTAAAAATTAGTGGTTGAAAGAAAATAGTCAATCAAGAAAACTCACGAGGGCTAATTGACAATAGGAGTTACGTGTACCTAAGATATCATGGCTTGAGATTAAATGAAAATTTATGTTTTTGCATTGATGTCATATCATGATTATTATTATTGTAAGATTATAATTAAATGAGATGCATAAATAATCTAAGTTAAGTACATTTATTAGCACAAATGTGAAGCATTATTTATTCAAAAAATAAAACAAACACACAACAACAAACAAAAGATAAAAGATAAATGCTTTGATTTATTCATAGCATTTTCCTTATATATTTCTGCTTATATTAGGGTTGTGAAACCCTTTTTTAGGGTATTTGCTGTGTGGTAGAAATTGTTAGGTTGCCAAATTAAGATTCCCTTTAATTTTTTTTCAAAGTTGGATTCTTTATAAAACTTGGTTTTATTCCCTTTAATTTTTTTTCAAAGTTGGATTCTTTATAAAACTTGGTTTAAAACTATTTCTTTACATTTTGCTATCCCATTTTGCTCCCTTTTATTGCAAAAAGAAGAGGAAAAACTACACCTTTATCGATAAGTATGACCGTGTATCACTTGATGCACACCTATGCATCATGTGATGTACGATCAAAAATATATTTTCCTTCCCTTTTAGAATAAATGAGCCAATTGTAAATCATTCATTGCATGCCGATACATTCCTTGATATGCATTGAAGATTTCTTTCGTTTTCTTTTCATTAATTAGATTTTCCTTTTGATGTTTACCATTATGTTACTATTTTTGTTGTTGTTGTTGTTGTTGTTCTCCTTTCTTCTTCTTCTCTTGTGGATCACTTTTTTTGTTAGTGTAGATAGGTAAGCACTACAGGTATGTTTTTATTCTCTTTCTTTTATTACAAAAAGACTTTTCGGCCATAGAAGAATAATGCCACAAAAATATTTATATTAAATAATTGAGGCTTTTTGTTAATAAAATGAAACCAAAGTACTATCTTTTGCCGAG
This sequence comes from Excoecaria agallocha, assembly GCA_037975025.1. Lineage (NCBI taxonomy): Eukaryota > Viridiplantae > Streptophyta > Magnoliopsida > Malpighiales > Euphorbiaceae > Excoecaria > Excoecaria agallocha. The sequence continues at coordinate 99,822,116 of CM075807.1, read as the reverse complement.
GAAACTCACATACAAAATTAGCTTTTAATAAAGTAAAAGATTTTGTATATTATTATATAACACGGGATAATTCTTAATAAAACTTGGATAGTCAAGTCCTTATCTTTGAATATCACAATAAAATGCTTCTTCATAATTTACATGCAAGGACCAATGTCCTTATTAAAATAGTTATAATGAATTTTCAGATTTATGAATGCTATTTTAATGCTTTAATCTATGCCATGATTTATCACTTTTTATGTGATTAGGTATGCCTTTGGTTTATTTGGTTGCTCTAATCTTTCATGTAAGGAAGGAGTTAACATAATTAATCTAAAGGCCATTATGTCACATCTATCAAAAGCATAAATAAGAGTGACGTTCTGAACTCACTCAAGGTTTTATCCTTACGAGGTTAGAACACCTTTTTCAAACATACTATTGATGGAATATGACATGGTATGAACATCATGATAGCACAGCGGAAAAACAAAAATTTTATCATACATACCATTCATATCCAAAGCTAGAATCGAAACATGCAATTTTAGGTTGTAAAACTTACAAGTTGAGATGCCTTTTAAAACTTGAGTTTCGTGATGATCAGCAACCGAGATGCCTTTATCCACCTTAGATCTTGATCACCAATGCCAAGGAACAGCCTTTTACGCTACTCCCTCTATTCTCACACACACAATTGCACCGACGGCTTAAAATAGAGGTTGCTAGCTCTCTTTTTCGGTATTGTGTAAGGGCAATGGTTTGAAGCTACAAAATATGATTTTGTACTTCTCTTAGGTTGCTATTACTACCCAAGATCACAAAAGAATGAGGAACTATCCTTTCTCCTTGTGAAAATTGGCTAAAGAATTCTTGAGAGAGAGAGAGGGTTTCAAGCAAAAACCATAGAAGAAAGCTTAGGGTTTCACGCAAAAACCACACATCTCTTTAGGGTTTTATTTCATTTAATATATATGCTTATCCTTTGGCAAGTCTTTGATTTGAATTCAACTATCCTAAGATAATTAATTCAAACTCTTTCACTTCCTAAAGATAAGTAATATATTTTGAATTAAACTCCTTTGAATTTAAATTCAAATTTGAAATAAATCATAAGACATTTAATTAAATTGAAACACTTAATATAACTAATACACATGTGCCGAAATTCCTTGATTTCCCTCTTGGAATTTCGGCCACTTCATCAATTATATAAGTGATTTAATTTAATTTAAATTCCTTTAGGCTTTAATACTCAATTAACTTAATTAATATAACTTAATTAATTAATTGAAATTAAACCTTGTGGGTTGAATTTCTCTCTCTCATGGACTAAAGCCCAATAGCAATTTTATAACCCATTACATACATTAATTTGACTTTAATTAAAAGCCCAAATTAATGTCCAATACTTAATTTAAGTATTTTAAGCCCAATGCTTTGTGTGCGATCCTATAGGTCCATTTAATGTTGGCAATGAATTAATAAATTAATTCAAAGGCTATATATATTCTCAAGCAAGATATTATAGCATTCCAAATTAAATGAAAATGCATATGGCATTTAGTGACCTAATGCAATTTTGCATAGTCCCTTACCCACAAGTATCAGAATTAGTATAAGGCATGGAACTAGTCATCCTTATATATATTAATTCCTTTCTTGATATTCCAGTGCCACTGAACTCTCAGATAAATAATGATTACTCATTATTTCATCTCGGTATGGCCATACACTTCTCAGTTCACTGATCAAGTGGCCGGTGATATTTTCTCTCTTATCGAGAGGGGTAATCCCTTCACTTCTCTCATGCTCTCTAACATGAATTAATGCATACCCAATCATACCCGTACTTGTCACTCTGTTACGAGCACGTTAGGTGTATGTCAAAGTACACAGTAATTCATAAAGAGTTTCATAGAGATTTCAGGTCTAAGAACTCCGATACAAAACTTGCATATGAGAAACACTTATGACTTGTACCATGTAGTGTTCTTATGAGCGGATCGAATCCAGATACCATGTTCTTTTACATGTATCTATGATCTCTGATTGACACTCTTGTCCTAATGATCCGTAAGATAGAACTCATAGTATCAGAGAGAGCATACTAGTCTTAATTTATTTGTTATTCCCATAACAATGACTGACTAGGGATATTTAGAATGAAGTCCCATTTGTTTCAAGGTCTTACAATCCATGTGCCTCACACATGATAACTTAAACCGAAACGACATTCTTGGATAGTTTTATCAATTGACATGCACAGGAATACAAAAGATAAAACAAATGCCTCATTTTATTAACTAAGTGTTTTATTATAATGTATTGGGGCTAGGGCTTACACTAACAACTATTGGGTAGCAACTCCCTACATTAACCTTGTGGTGCTTAATAAATGCCTCTCATTGATTGATCGCCAGTGATAGTATGGGACACCCTATGATGTTGTCTCATACCTTTATAAGGCTTAAGATATGGCAAATTGGGTTAAGTCCATTTGCTATCACGAAGCGATCGATTAGCTTAAGAAAAAAACTTTAACCAATTTCGACCCTAAAAGCAGGATTGATTTACCGAGGTGAATATGAGGCAATTCATGACTCAAAGTTTACTTAGAAGAATGGAGATAAGTCTTAACTTTGTTGCTTGATGAAATAAAAAAGGCAAAAGGTTTCCTCAATCAATCCGGAGATCGCTTGGTTCGAAAGGGTATTCGAAGGGATTTTGGCACGCAACATAATGTGGTTTTTTATTGTTGTTGTTATTGTTGTTGTTGTTGCTGTTATTATTATTATTATTGTTATTTGATATAACTATCTTTTTATATATGAGTTAAGTATAAATATACTTGTTGTTGGCTTATTATATAGCGACAACTATAAGTGGTTGCTTTAAATTGATATATCTCCCCACTAAACATTATAGCTTAGCATGAGTGTCTTATCCATATAGGTACCATTGTTAGGGACTTAGGGATAAACCTTGTTAGAAAAAGGTCAACACAAGGACTAGAATTAGAGGGCCCTAAAGCATATTTTCTTTTGTTAATTGTATCGTAGCAATGCATATAATGTTGCAAAGATGTTTATTTTATAATAAGGAGCATCACCTTTATTTTGTATGATGTAATATTACCCCTTGATACATATGAAAAGGTTATCATAAATGTGTTAATATATACAATGTAATGTGTTACCAATATGATTATGCATGTTAGAATTGCATTGGAATGTGTTCGAGTTTTGTTGTGTGTTTTTTGTTATGCATGGACACCTATGAATGTTGTGACAATAAAATTAGCAAGTCTTTGTTGTGGAAAAGGAATTAAATTTTATGATATATGAGCCTAGATTTAGGCAATTCTAGCAATTAAGAGTCTACGAACTCATAGATATAGGGTATTATTGTGTTGACCTAATGTAAGTGTCCCTAATTCTTATAGATAGCCTTCCATTTCAATCAAATAACCTACCAGCTCATTCAAGTCTGAAGTCTTCGAGCTCTACTATAAGAAACATGCCTTCTACCATCCCTAGGGAAGTATTGTTAAAGATTTCTCAAGATATGGCTTAGATATTAAAAAAACATGAATGCGTCCAATGCCTCTATTAAACTAGTTAGGAAGCGCGAGGTAGAAGAGTTTTTAGGCATTAATCTTGAAGAGTCTAACAAAGCCAAATTTTGGTTAGAAAAAGTTAAAAGAGTGTTTGATAAGATTCAATGTCCTATAAATCAGAGGGTGAATTATGCCATCTCTTTACTTCATGGAGTGGCATATGATTGGTGAAAATTAGTGCTCAGACAACCACATTTGCTAATGCTATTTACTTAGGAGTTCTTTGAGCAAGAAGTTAAATAGAGATATGTCACATAAGCATACAAAAAGCTGAGTTGAGATAGATTTTAAATCTAAAATAAAGAGGAATAACAATAGTAGAGTATGAGAAGGAATTCAACAGTTTGAGTAATTATGTGTTGGAACCAATGTTGACTGAAGTTTTTTATGCCATATATTTGAATAAGGGTTGAATAAGCTGATAAATGATTATTATGTTAGAGCCACCTCCTCACAAGTAGTGAACTATTATTAGCTTATCTAAGTAGCTATCAGGGTAGAGTAGTCTGCGGTGGCAAAGATAGGAAGAGAACAAAGAAAGAGGTCTTTATAGAAGTGCTCCATCAGTTGGGAAGAGACCACATGCTACATCGATGAACCAACTAGCTAAATCTATAAATAGTCCTCCTACTTGGGGTAAATGATAAGGGCCACCTTTTGTATCTAGAGCAAGCAAAGATGCACCAACGGTGTAAAAGGAAAGATCACTGCCTAAATGTTCTCATTGTGCTAGAAGGCATCGAGGCACTTGTAGGTTATTAATGTTTGCTTATTTTAAGTATGGTGGTAGTGATTATTTTATAGTGAAGTTTCTTTTAGACAAAAGTAAGGGGTCACACAATAAAGTAGTAATGGATCTTATAATGTTACACCGATGCCTAGAGGTCATGACAAAGGTTGCAAAAAACAAAGTCAATATAGATGTCAAACTGGAGGAGGGTCAAAGATGGTGGATTGACCCATGGCTATTGTAGCTCTTGCTAGGGCATATTCTGTGAAGGCCTACGAGAATATGGATACTCTATAAGTGATAGCTAGTATATTTTCTCTTTTTAATATTGATGTTTATACTTTAATAGATCTGGGTTCTATACATTCTTATATCTATATTAAGGATTTAAGTTAAAAAAGATGCTTACTGAATCTCTGGTCCTTGCACAACAAACTATAGGCAAAGAGTATGCTATGTATATTGATGCTTCAAAGAATGGTTTGGGTTTTATCGTGATGTAAGATGGAAAGGTTGTGGCATATACATCTAAGCAGCTAAAACCTTATGAGCAAAATTATCCTACACAGGATGTGGAGCTTGCAGTAGTATTGTTTGAATTAAAAATCTAGCAGCACTACCTATATGAAGAAAAGTGTACAATATATATACATCTAGGCAGCTAAAACCTTATGAGCAAAATTATCCTACACATGATGTGGAGCTTGCAGTAGTAGTGTTTGGATTAAAAACCTGGCAGCACTACCTATATAAAGAAAAGTGTAGAACATATATATATATATATATATATATATATATATATATATATATATATATATATACACACATGATAATCATAAAGGCCTTAAATATTTACTTACTCATAGAGAACTCAATTTCAAATAGTAAAGGTGGTTAGAGTTATTCAAGGACTATGATTGTATGGTGGACTATCATCCAGGAAAAGCTAATATAATAACTAATGCTCTAAGTCAAAAAAATGATGACTACAATGACTCTACAATAATGTAGATAGAGATTGGCAGATGGGGCATTGATAACTTTATTAAATGAATAGACTAAACTGAGGCAAGCTATGAATGATTCTTAGAGGAATGATGAGAACATAAAATGCATATTAATTAAATCAAGAAGGCAAAGAGTGTAAATTTTGACTAAAAGAAGATAAAGGTGTATCTTATCATAACTAGCTTTGTATACTAGATAATAAAGAATTAAGGAAAAAGCTATTGCATAAAGCCTATAATAAAGTCTTTACTATGCACCCTGGTGGTAACAAGAAGTACTAAGATGTGAAGCAATTTTATTGGTGATCGAGGATGAAGAGAGATATGGTAAGGTATGTGTCCAAGTGTTTGACCTATCATTAGGTAAAGGCAGATCATCAACTTCCTTCAGTAATTATTAAATCTAATTCTAATTAACCAATAAAAGTGGGATAACATCACAATGGACTTCATTTTGGGCTTACCTCATACATCAAGGAAAGCATGATGCAGTATAGGTGATTATGGATAGACTAACTAAGATAGTTTATTTTATAATAGCACGAACAAACTATTCAATGGACCAATTAACTAATTTATATGTTAATGAAATTGTTTGATTGTATGGAGTACCAATGTCTATACTTTCTGGTCAAGATCCAAGGTTCACATTAAGATTTTGTAAGAGTTTACAAGTGACCCTAGGCGCACGACTTCATTTTAGCATAGCTTTCCACCTACAAATGGACAAATAATCAAAGAGAATAATACAAGAGTTGGAAGACATGCTTCGGGGTTGTGTATTTTTTTATTGAGTTTGGATAAATATCTAGCTTGGATGGAGTTTTTTTAAAATAATAGTCATCAGGTTAATATCGGTATGTCATCATATGAAGCATTGTATGGCAAAAAATGTTAAACTGCTCTTTGTTGGATAGAGTTATTAGAAAATAAAATGATTGGACCAAAAATTATTAATGACATTGAAGAAAAGGTATAAGTTATAATGCAAAGATTGAAAGTAGCTAGTAATAGATATAAATCAAGTATCAGGTTGGTGATAAATTATTTCTCAAAGTATCACCATGGTAGAAGGTATTGCATTTTAGAAAGAAGGGAAAACTTAGTCCTATGTTTATTAGTCCATATAAAGTTATTGAAAGGATTGGACTTATAGCTTATCGATTAACACTTGCAAGTGAATTATCCAAGTTACATAATGTCTTTTATGTTTAAATGTTAAGACGTTACTAGTTGGATGAATCTCATGTGTTATCAGTTCAAGAAATTCAAGTTTAATATAATTTATCTTTTGATGAAGAGCCCAAGGAAAACTTAGCTAGAGAAGTCCGCCAATTAAGAAACAAGCAAATTTCACTTGTGAAAGTCTTATGGTGACATTAGGGCACTAAAGGAGCAACTTAGGAACCTAAAGTAGTTATGAGGGCTCAACATCCACAATTATTTTACTTAGGTATGAATTTTGGGGAACAAATTCTTTTAAGGGGGAGAGAAAGGTGAGGCCCTAGTATGTGCCTTGAGAGAAATTGAGTTAGATTGCATGTTGGAAGTAGCAAAGAGGTAAGAAATGGGATATATATGGTATTATGTGGAATGGCAAGGATAATTTGGTAATATTGAACTTTTGAATGTGTATAGAAATTTTATAGTTTGAAATGAGAAATTAATTGAAACAACTAATTATTTTAGGGAAAGATTGAAAAGCTAAATTAAAATAAGTAACTTAAGTGGAACTTCTTCTAATGGCTACAAGTGGGCTATTGAAAAAGTGACACCTATGTGGTTTTAAAAGATGTAAAAGAGAAAAGTGAATTTAGTGTAGGGAAAAGGTTAGCCAGCCATTAAGACCCATATTCAACAGGCTTTGTTTTGAGAATTTTGCCATTCTCTCCATACTATACCTCTTACAAGCTTGTTAGTTATGGATGGTAAGAGAGAGAATTTAGGGGTTTATTGAGGATTAAGGTGAGTTATTTTCTTTTTCATCCCTCTTTTTGCATTCAATTCCTTTAAGTTGAATTAAGCTATAAGAAAGGAGTTTTAGAAGTGTGCATGGTATATTGTAAAAGGAAAGTCAAGCAAGAAGAATGGAAATGAGGCTATCAAGGAGTAAAGAGGATTTATTAGACCACTATAATGTATGGGAATCTTCCAACCATTCATGTATATGCATACTAGGTTAGAATTTTAGTAAATGTTACATAAGCCATATAAGACTTTATGGAAGTATACAGAGTTGTTTAGAGATATATAGGTTTATGGTAAAACTCCGCAAAAATCAAGTATAGTTGAAACACCAATAGAGATTCCTTTATTCTTACCCTGTTTAACTTGGAGTAATGAGGATTTAAGTGTCTAACTGGGGTTAGAGGTAACCAAAATAGGTATTAGACTTGAAAATTTAAGTGTGAATTCATGCAGTTGAAGTCTAAAATATACTTTAGTGTATATAAATTATAGATTAATAAATTCAATATGGTGATAATTTTAGTTTGACAACAAGTTGAGTGAACTAAAGAATGAGTTCATTTTAATGTCTAAGATGATTTTTATGCATGTATTTATGGAAATTGAATGTGAGATATAGTATTAGATTAAGGGATGTAGTGATTAGAATAATAGAACAAAGAATGGCTAAAGATTTGTATAAGTTGGTACCTGCAGAATCTAGAATTCTATAATAAACCCAACTGAGATGGTTCTTATCTTAGCTGGGGGCATGCATTTTGGATTTAGTAGGATAACCAACTCGATTGAGCTCATTTCCAACTAAACTAAGCCAAAGCATTTTGGACTAACTGCAAAACCAACTCGATTGGGTTGAGGGTTATCTTAGTGGAGTCCCCTCCCCTATATATGTATGTATGTATGTATGTATGTATATATATATATATATATATATATATAACAAATGTTAAGTGATATTAAAACTTAAGTTAATTTTTCATAACACTCCTATCACTTATAAATGAATTATCAACAGTATCATATGGTAAATTATGTATATCTGTTTATGTGTAAGCATGTGAATATGAGTTAAGTATATTTTTATTGGAAAGTTCACTTGAACATGGAAAAACGTATCCATGTGAATATTTAAATGCTATGGCCATGTGAATATTTCTTGTTTCCACCTTAACATGAATACAAGCATGCTTTTATTATGATTTTTGAGTTAATAAATGTGTATACTCACCCATGTTTACATATATTTCATTAATATAATGAACTAAAGGTATAAAAGGTGAACTAATGCGAGCATATAGTACTTGGTGTAGACACTTAGTCTTGAGGCAGCACAGATTGAAGTTACTCGATGAGAAAGTATCATTCGTATTACGGATGGAGAATGAAAACTCTATGTCTTATCCTTGATTTCCACAAAGCTTTTTTAATGTTTTATTTGGGCTTTGTCTTTTTGCACTTTTTCAGCATTGAAATAGGATTTTAATGGAAAAATCACCTTTTTTCGATGGCAGACAGGTTGCTCATTTATTATAGACACCCCGTCTGTGATAGACACCCTACCAGTTTGTTGCGTTATTTTTAGATTTACTTTCCACTTTTTTTAGCAATAAAGTGGTTTTTTTCCTATGGTATTTTGATGTCAAATCTAATATGATCTATTAAGATCAGATTGGGCTTTTGAATTGTAAAAAGGAAAGTTTTAATGAGACTCAAAAACTCCCTCAATAAATCGAAAAAAACTTAGGTTTTTTTCAGGGGGGGCTCTCTTTTTCTATTCTTCCACTCCTTTTTTATGGCTAAAAATTCATATTCCATTGAATGGAATTTTAGAAAGACAACCATTAGTCGTTGATAATAAAAATTGATTTTCATCCCTTAAGAATTAAAAGGCTTCATTACATCTTTTCACAATACCAAAACATTTTTATTATTTATTTTCAATTATGGAAATTAATCGGAGAGAAGCTTAGATAAAAATCCTTTGACCTTTCGAAAAAGCTAGTGAGGGTAATATTCTAGACTTATTTTCTTTTATTTCTTTAGCGTGATAATAAATAAGTATAATTGAATCATTTAATGTTAATAACACAATTATATGATTTTTTATTATTTTAATTCGTTCCTGCAATCCCTATTATGTCATAATTCCATAAATATAATCTTGAGTGTGATAATTTGACTGAAATGGCAAGAGTAGGTTATTTTAATCCCCCACTAGTTCTGTTAGGAATTATCGGTTACATGCATCATATACATAACTGGAATTTAAAATTTTTTACCAATAGATCTGATCTTGCCATGAATTTACAATATAAATATTAATAAGAATAAGAAAAATCACTTTTGATTTTTGTTGAACGGTTGATTTTCCTTCTTACCGGGTTGTCGCAAACCATAATGTCCAAAGTTGAACACCTCCAATTAGTAATCCATACTAGAGAATGAATAAATAAACCAAAAATTGAGGAACCACAAGGTTGGCCAAATTTTCCTTGATGCTAGCAAGGGAGTGGCGACTAGGGTTTTTGAGAGAAAGAATTTCTTTTCTCTTAATTGTTCACTTAACCCTAAAATCCCTATCACTTGGATTTTTATAGTTAGGTTAAAAATCCAACTTCATAATGGGATTAGACTCTTTAAAATTGCTGGAGAAATATTAAATGGGCTTTTGGAATTATTAATAAATTATTTGGGCTCAATTAAATCTAATTTAAGTCCTTTCACAAAAGACCATGCACAAAACCCATAAACTAGGTCCTTTATGCATACACTTGGATTTAATCACCCAAATGAATTTCAAATCCATCCAAATTAAATATGTAGACTCCATAATACTTATGAAATATATTTAATTTATTTTGGTCCAAGAATTAGGCCTCTAAGACCTTCTATCTGAAGTTGGCGTAAAACCCTTCCTTTTGAGGGTTTCTACGCCAAAATCAATTATTTGGGCCTCTATAATTTCTCCAATGGATCTATTAATTATTATATCAGCCCTATAACACTTATAGTCCAATAATAATAATTAATTATTAAATACAATATTTCAATTAGGTCCATTTTATAGAATATTTCTAAAAAGTTATGCGAACAATTCTACTTGATCATAATCAATTAAACTCTTTAATTAATTATTCTCTTATTCACTTATCTTCTCCCATAATAATATCAAATATTATTATCCTTGTCATTTTACCATTTTATCCTTTACTCTATATGTGTGTGACCTATTAGGTTCCTATCCATATTGGCAGTATAATATGTAATTATGAGTTCTATTCAAAACTCAAATGATTTAAATTTATTTAAATCATTTTATCAATCCCTATTGATATTTATGATATACTATTATACAAATCATGAGCAACCTCTAGCTAGGCATCATGACTACCCAAATGTCAGGAAAGTCAAGTGGTTTGACTATACCCTTCCATAGAAACAGTTACCGTGCAATTACTCACTTCACCACTCTTATCTTAATTAGATTCTGAGTATGGATTTATGTCAACTCATATAAATTTAATTATGTATGTTCTATTAATTTAACCATTGTTCCCCCACACTTAAAACTTTCTTTTAAGCAAGAATAAAAAAAACCAAGTGAGAGAACTAAAAAAACATTTATCTTCTAAGTTAGAAATGATTTTTCCTAAAAATCATCTTTAACATGAGAAAGTGTTTAAAATAAGATAGCCAATTAACTAGTTTCCAATGCTCAACAATGATAGAGTAAACAAGTTGCATAGCATAGTCAATAAATTTAGCACACTATCTCAAGTCATTAAAATCAAAATCAAGAATATAGAGTCAGTAATCTAACAAAACTATTTAACTAGGATGGACAATATTTAAACTTAGAAATTCAAGAATAAACATAGCCATTGGGATGAGTGTAAGCTCACACATCAACTTATAATTCTCATGGCATTTTTAGACACTTATAGATTTTCTAATAACTTTATAATTTATAGGAGCATTTTATGCTCCATCCCACTCTTTTTATTTAATCAATGTCAATGGGTGCATTTTATGATCCATCCTATTCTTTTTATTTAATCAATCTCAATGGTTGTATTTTTTGCTCCATCCTATAAGATGTCTTTGATTTTCTTACTCTCATTTTTTTCTTTACTTGTGTCCTCATCCATTATTGAAGAGTGAGCCATACGTATTATGGCTATTGTTTCCCTAAAACTATAGAAGCTCTTAAACACTAAACTTAAATTATGCAATCCTTATTCCAAGAATAATTAGAAAACTGACTAAACATCCTAGGATTTTGAAAATAACAACAAAAGATAGTAAGAAAATCTTAAAAACTATACTAAATGAAACTTAAGATTCTACCAATTGATCATCAAAAAAAAGTTATTGACATGGCATTAGTATACACTTAATCATATCAAATGAACTTAGAAAAAACTTCAAATAAAGATGAAGAAGACAAATGAATAAATATGCATCAACTTAGTATAGCACCATACATACAAAATAGAAAGTAAAACACTAAACATATGCAGCAAAACATAAACATAAAACAAACATCCCTCCCCAACACTTAGATGTCACATTATCCCCAATGTGAACCCAAAATAGAAAAGAGAATGAAAAAATGCTTACTTTAGTCATCGAAATGAAAGGATCGAGGAAAGCCAACCACATATCTTGCTTGAGCAATAAATGTATCAACTTTGTGATCCATCAACCTTTAACTCCTTACAAGATTCCTAGTCATTGTATCCATTAAGTTTTACTAATGTTGCATAACTTATTGGTTGCCTAGCACTTGTTCTTAATTCCTTGAAGATCTACTTGAAGCACTATAAGTTTGGCCATGAGAAGGACCATAAGTTGGCCTGATTGGATGCTCATATGATTGGGCTAGAATGATGGCCAATGCTTGTTAAGGTTTCCCCTCTTGAGCCAAATCAAAATCTTGGCCTTTTTCCAATATAAGCAAGAACGGGCAGGAATAAACCTTAAGGAAGTATCAACCATTTCATCTTTGACCAAAGTCTACAAGTCACAATGCCTCTTTGCTTAAGAGAAATAAATCTAGCACCTTCCTCATGAGAAAATATTTTGAATGAAGCCTTATGAAAGGAAGTGAAATCCTCCTCTACAGAAGCTTCCTCTTGAGGCCTTATTAAAGTGGATCCTTTTAATCTTGGCATCTTGGATGTTAAGATGAATAAGTGTTCAAAAGAAAAAAAAAGAAAGAACTAGGTAATGGACACGTGAAAGAGAAAGAATGGAAAGAAATTACAACTTTATAATAGAGGTGTTAAGAGAAATAAGTGAGAAGAAACTAAGAAATAGTAGCAAAAAAGAAGCAAAAAGTGATATATTTATAGGGAAATAACCCTATTGGGATAGGGAAAAGGTTACAACAATAAATAAAAATAAAGACTTATTGTAACATCCTACTCTCTTCCATATATTCGTACATTATATAAAGATACTAGTTAGATATATGCATACAACTATTAATCCAAAATCCTTTACTAAAACAATAATAGCTTTAATTATAAAATACCAGACATTAAATATAAAATTATGCTACCTCAGTTTATGCGATCCCATTATCTTTATGTACATGTCATTCAAAATTCCTTCTTTACATCCCGAAATCTTCTGTTCCTGTGCGCGGTCAACAACCGCATGCTAAGCAACATTGTTGCTTAGTGGTAGATGCAACTACTCAAAATTTTATTCGATTAAATGTTTATTTTCAATTGTTATTATCTTTATTAAATTAAGCAAATCCATTCATTTGACTAACTTAATGCCTGTAATTTTCAATATTATTTATTTGTCCTTATCTATCTCTTTATTTAAATTGTCCTTCTTTTGTTACTTTATTTGGAATTCTATATTGGTTCATTATAATTTATACAGTAAATTTTTACTAGTCAGAGTTCATTAGTTGTAACATTCCATTTCTATTTTCTTTCTAATCTTCTTTTCTCATTCGCTATTTAGTACTTTGTCGTACCTCATTCTCCTATTAGTTTCTCTTTTCCTCTTATACTTTCGATTAAGTACTTATTTTTGTTCAATTGTAAGTTTTTTTGTCTAGATAAATCAATATTTCATTAATTATTTTCTCAGAACTGCTTCTCTTTGAATATTTCTCGCCTTGAACTTATTACTTTCTTTTAATTTGTTCATTAATTCCATTCTTTGGTCCATTCCACAATTTCATATTTTATTTATTTATTTTTGTTCTTCCTTTGACCATATTACGATTTCATTCATTATTTATAAAAATTCATTCAAATTTTCTCTTTACTTTTTCTTGTCTAAGCTTAATTCTCTCTTTTGATATTAGTTTGTAGTTTAATAATCAGGTCCTCAATTCTATTTATTTTTGTTTTAAATCATTTGACCTTCTTTACTTTATCTTTACTGTATATTTTTCTTATTTGATTACATTTCTTCCCTCATTAAATAGAAAATTACAAATCAAATTCTTGTAATCTCTTTCTATTACATAAATCCATGATTTATTCTTAATATATTCATAATTTACTTTAGATCTCTTTATCATTTATTCTTCCTAATTAATTTCTCAATTTTTTCGAAATTGGCATTTCCTTAACTTGACTAATTTTGATCACAATGTTAACTGGTTTAACTTCCTTTATCCTTTAATTTAAATTAAGTGCATAAATTGTAATTTAGATCCTAAAATTTCTCTTATACTTGATGACAAATTACAGTTTGATCCTTAAAATTTTTACTATTGATGATTTTATCCTTCTTAACTTGTCTATTCAATTTGATTTCTTTGATTGCTATATTAATATTCAATTTACTATTTGCTCTAATTAACTTACATTTTGACTCATTTGGCTTTATTTGGCTCTTATTGACTTTCCAATGTACAAATTACATTTTGATTCTTTGAATTTTCCAAAGGTGGTAAACTTATAATTTAGTCCCTTAATTTTTGACTAATTACATTTTTATCCCTCTGTCTTATTTAGCCAATTTAAGTTTCTTATTACTCTTTTGGTCCAACTAGCCAATTTACCCTTATTTTATCACGTAATTACAGATTTACTCTTACTCATCCCATTGATCTTATTTTTCACGTTATTTATTATTTATTTACATTTATGGCATTCAAATTATCATAATTATTCTTTTATCTCAGTTTCATACAAGATTACCATTTTGCCCCTAGTAAAATCCAGCAAAATTGCAACAAGCTGGATAAATGGGATATAATCGGGGGATCGAGTTCTCGGAACCATCCAATCCCCTTTTTAACAATTTTTTCAGTCAATATACACAATTTTTCTATTAAGCATATGCATTTCTATATACACACACACATATATATATAAACATTATATATATATATATATATATATATATATATATATATATATATATATATATACACACACACACACATGCAGTTGTGGATTCAGCTCTCGGAGCCATCCAATCCACAACTCAATTTCATTGCATACACACACACACACACACTCATATATATATATATGCAGTTGTGGATTCAGCTCTCGGAGCCATCCAATCCATAACTCAATTTAATTACACACACACACACATATATATATATAAATACAATTGTGGATTCAGCTCTTGGAGCCATCCAATCCACAACTCAATTTAATTACATACACCGGAAGAGCTCTCAGAGCCATCCAATCCGGCATTACATATCAAGACGCCGCATTACAAGTTCCCTAATTGGCATGCCAACCTTATCCGATTACCCTAATTCCTATCTAATTTTACTAAGGGCAAATATAATATTATCATTAAATACATTAAATAGTATCATCTACATGTATTAGCATTATAAATATCCCCATGGTATCTGTCATTTCCTTTATCTTTCATAACTTCATTTCATCTTATTTCGTCTTTGTTCCATCAACATCATTTACTATTGTAGGCACCGTAGTGCTCTACTCTACTACTTTTCAGCACAAATTTATGAACTAATCATCTTACATTAATTCACAACATTATTAATTTATATCAATTTGTTTACTTATATATATATATAGTCATACAATATTACATTACTATATATATATATGTATCTATAGTGCACTTTATGTTAATAAGTTTATTTAATTTGAATTATTCTAATTATACTCCTCTAAATTAATATAACATATTTTATATGTAAAGTACTGTTTAATATCAATTATTCACTTCATATACCATTATATATAATTCGACTAACATATAATTTTTAACACTCACAAATCTCTTCATACTTTGTTTTATGCTATTTATGTTTCTAACATCAATGTATGTTAGTGTATATATATCGATTATCCCTTAATTTATTTTAATGTCTTTTTGTTACCTTCATGAATATCATTATGTTTTATATATAATTTCATACCCATATATTATCTTTAACTCAATTCCATCATAACACATATATTTATCATTAGAATGTTATATTTGCACTTAATTCCTAATAAATCACCATATTTTATTTAAGATTTTCATAGGCATCATTAGGCATCAATTAGCTTTTCAACTAACTACTTAATTTCTTCTTCTATTCTCATTTATTTCATGCTATATCATTAATTTCTGTTATTAACTCAAATTATTTCTCATTAATTCCTAAATTCATATACTTACCTAATATAAAATTCACCATAAAAATTCAAAATTAAATGAAATTAAGAGTAGTTTGTATCCACATACCCATTAGCGTCGATCTTCGCATTTTTTTGCATTTTTTCATCATTAGGCTCGCCGAATTGGTCGTCTGAGCTTCACCGAAGACTCACCGAAAAAAGCACCGAAGCCGTCCACTTGAAGATCCAGGCCCGTGGATTCCATGATGGGTGGTCACGCGCCCAACCATCATCAATTTTGACCGTAATCTAGCAAAAATAACCAGTCAATCCTTCTATCTGATCTACTTGTTGCCAGCGAGTGAGGAGAAGCGAAGGGCATCGATAGGTTTATCTCACCATGAGAGGTCATCGGTGCTACTCTTGTCATCGATAGTCCTCGCAAATCACCGGTAGAAGGGAAGAAATCTTCAATTTGAAGAGAGAGGAGAGAAATTGAGGGAGACAACTTACAAGCAAGCCACTTGAGGCGATGTTGGAGGCGGAGAATGCGGCGTGGTGCGAGCGACTCGTCGCCGTCCAGGGTGGCTGGTGTGGCTGTTGAACGACGCTAGTTCTCCCTCTCCGATCAGTGCTCGTTCTCCCCCCTTCTCCCCTCTTATCTTTTTTCTTTTCTTTTTTTAATTGCTGTTACTTTTTTTGTGGTCTAAATAGTTTCTTCTAGAAAACTCATGATATTATTATTATTATTATTATTATTATTATTATTATTATTATTATTATTATTATTATTATTATTATTGGGGCGTTACACTTGCATTTATATGAAAAGAAAAATTTGAAAAGGAATGAGAAAAAGTAAGAAAAGTTATGGCTTTTTATGGGAAAAGATACAACTTTTAGGGCTTCTCACACCTTTTCAAAATAGCTTGAAAAAGAAACTAAAAAAAATGACAAAAATTAAAGACTAAAAATAAAAACTAAACTAGAGCATTTAAGATGTTGAAATTGAAGAAAAATTCAGCAAGAATAGGTGATATCACGAGTTGACACAGAAGGCATGCTTAGCACGATTGCTCTGTAATGAGTTAGCACACTGGTGTTGACTCAGCATGGATGCATCTCTTTACAAATTGGCAAGACCTCTAATGACTTGATACACAATACTTATGAAATGACTCATCACACAAGTCAACACAGACCCTAATTTGGCATGCTAATTCTCTGTAACAAGTTGGCACATGCATTACAACTCATCACATCTTGCCCAATAACTCAAAAACACAAAACTACCAAAAAATTAAAGAAAAACATTAGACAATTAAAATTAATGTGTAAATATGAAATAATAACATAATAATAATAATAAACAAACACACTTAAAAACATACTTAAAACTACTAAAAATGGAATATGAGTAACAAGAAACTTATCTAAACAAAGCTAGGTAACCTAAACTACTAGATGTATTAAACTTCCTTATCCATAATCATTATCCTTAAGTTGATACACTAACCATCCTCTCTATCATAGGGCTTAATATGCTTTAACCTCAATGAATCATAAAAAAACATCATTAACACATTCCTCAATAATGTCAAGAGAGTTAATTCTACTTACACTTTCAATAGGTGAAGACCTCATCATCTTAAAAATATCAAATTTTACACTTTCATTGTTCACCTCTAAAGTGATCTTATCTCTTTTCATATAAATGATAGCACTGGCTGTAACTAAGAAAGGCATTCCAAACAATATAGGGATTTCTAAGTTCTCTTCTAGATCTAACACAATAAAATCTACTGTTATGACAAACTTACCTACCTTTGTAAGTATGTTTTCAAGGATTCCTAAGGGGTGAGTAATGGTTTTATTAGCCATAAACAAACATATGCTAGAAGGCTTAAGTTTACCTGGATCCAATTGCTTTTAGATATAATAGGGCATAAGACTTACTTTAGCACCTATATCATAAATAGCTTTTTTAAAAAGAATACCCCCAATAACACAAGGAACCATGAAACAACTGATATCATTTTGCTTGGGTGGAGACTTATAATACCTAGCTTTAAATTCTTCCACTAATGAAACTAAACCATATTCTTTTTGCTTACTCTTATAAGTTATAATGTCTTTTAAAAACTTACCCTATAAAGGTATATCTCTAATAGCATCCATGAATGGAATAGTGATGGTTATATCCTTAAGATAATTTAGAAATTTGCTAAATTGCTTATCTAAATTATGCTTTAAGAACTGTTGGGGAAAAGGCGAAGCTTTAAGATCTACTATAGGTTCACCTTTCTTATTAGATTGGCCATTTTTCTTTTTATCTTCTTTAGGTTCCACAACATCACTACTACTATCAATCATAACATGCTCATTAGACTCATTAGACTTATCCTTTAACTCATCATTTTGAGTAGTCACTTTCTTACCTCTTACCTCATTATTGTGAACTTCCTTACCACTTCTTAATGTAATTGCTTAACAAGTCTCCTTGTGTGGGAACTCAGGTTGGCTAGGCAGCTTTCCTATAGGTTGAAAAATTGAAGAGGATTGTTAGACAATTTGGGTCTTTAATATTTTATGAGTAAAATGTTGTTCAAGCTTTGGATTAACTTGCTTGAACTGCTCATTATTATTTTTATTTGTGGTAATTTGTTAGCTAATATTTTTTTAATGAGGGATTCAATATGGGATTTAGGCTGTGAAGGATTAAACGGTGGCTTTATAGGAAAACTGACTGGGTTTTGTGGTTTAGGCACAAGGTTACTTGGAGGGTTGAGTTGCGGTGAAGTATTAGACCAAGAAAATCCAGGGTAGTTTCTCCATTGGGGATTATAAGAGTTAGAATTTATTCCTTTCCTTTGATTGATACACCCTTAAACATAATTGACTTATTCACTAGAACTCATTGTGCATTGTGTGTAGGAGTGAGATCCTCCACACAACTATAAGCAATACTTGAATTATCAATGGAATTAACTTGAGACTTACTTACCAATTTGGTGAGTGCATCTACCTTTACTATCAATAAATTTATGTTATCAAGCTCCAAGACTCCTTTTGCTTTAACCATGGTTAGTTCATCTCCTATATACCCTTGATATGTGAGTTCCTTAAGCAAAGTGATCGCTTCTTTTGTTGTCTTATCCATCCATTTATCATTTGAGGTTATATTCACAATAAGAAAAATAAAAAATAAGATGGAAATTTACTGATGTAAAAATATTCATCGGTAATTACTAATGGATAGCTCATTTCGCAAGAAAAATGATAGTGGAAAATTGTAGGTTACGACAGAATAAGAATTTCATCGTAAAAATTGGTGGAAAATGTTACCGCCAAATTTATCAACAAAATTAATAGATGGAAATGAAAATTTTATCGGTAAATTGGCACCAAAGTTTCACAGCTGAAATTGGACACTGGATTTATTGATAGAATATTATTTTCATCGATAATTCAACGAAGAAATTGAAATTTCATAGGGAAATTACCTACGGAATTATTTTTTCCATAGGTAATTTTCCTAAAGAATTTCAATTACATAGGTAATTTATCGATGGAAATATTTCTATCGGTAATTTACCTACGGAAACACAATTCTGTAGGGAAATTGAGATAAAATAAAATTCCTATTTTTACTGTTTCTAGTTTATCGTACCTACATTGGACAAAATTTCCATAATTTGAAAAAGTAATTCACTGCATATTTTTGTTTGTGTGTTTTTATCCTCAATTAAAACCCATTTACGGGGGCTTGAGTAAAATTTATGTGTGTATTACTATTTCTAATTTATCGTACCTAAATTCACTGCATATATTGTATATATATATATATATATATATATATTCCACTTTCCTTGAAATGCTTTTTTTGATTTCTTTTAGTGGCGTGGCTAGCTTGTAATAATCTTGAAAGTTCAGTGTTTATACCATTAATATTTTTATTTAAAATTTAATAGATTACTAAAATTGATAAATTTTAAAAAGTTAGGTATCAATTTGGCTAGATTATTTTTTAATTTAATACCTAAAATAAAATTTGAGTATGGAAGTGAAAAGAGTTTTGTAATTAAATTTTACATAGTCACTCATACATGTTTGGACCCGCCGCCAACAAAGCGAGCTATTATTTTATTTTTCATTTTCATACCATTTTGGAAACTTTTACCTAACATCCAATTTTTATAGAAAAATACTGTTTTGCTAATCTATTTAATTCAAATTCATTTCATTGTCCAAATTAGATCTATTGATAATGCATTTTTAATTAATGTATGATATATTATATCATTTGAAATTTTATTGTTTGTTTATATAACTAGAATGTTAAAGCCAATTGTTGTTATAAATTATAATTATTATATTTTTTTTAATAACTTTATTTTTTAAAAAATAATAACATAAAAATTTGATTATTTCATTACATGATTAAGTTAATAATAATTTTTAAATAGTACTACGTATAAAATTTAATTATTTCAGTACATTTAAGAACCTCCTGAATTCAGGGAAACTCAATTCCCATTTCTTTAATTTCATATCAAGGTATTTGATACTTTTCATTTTTTTCTTATCAATTAGATCATTAAATGGTACTGTGTGTAATATCATCTTATGGTTGAAAAGGTTCAACTGAAAAATGCAATAAATCTTATATTTAGAACCTCTGAAAAAAACTAAAATTGTCCTCACTCTTCGTATCCGTCAAATCCCTAACCCACTTTACCTCTTCGTCCCACCTACTCCACCATGGCTCCACCTCCGAGTCCATTCCCAATTGCAAGTTCATCATTCTTAGCGCTGCCGGCGAAATCTTTTAGCCATTTGCTTTGCTAATGAAGCTTAATCCTCTTATTTCTAACCTCGTTCTCTATGATATATCAAAAGCAATTGGTGTTGCCACCGATGTCAGCCATATCAACACTAGATCTAAGGTACACTGAAGTTAGCCATATCAACATTAGATCTAAAGTTCCATTTTTAATTTTTTTAAGAGTTAAAATTCTGATCTTTATGTTCATTTCTCAACCATACTTGCTTTCCTTTCTTGCTCTTATATAAATTGAGATATTTCTTCTATACTTTCTTATATGTCTTGGTTATAGTGAAAAATGGTTTGTTTATGTAAATCTAGGAGATCTAGCAAAAAAGAAACCAACTTGAAGTTTACCACTATGTTGCTCTCGCTAAGGTAAAAAAAGGTGATCTTTTTAATTTTGCATTGCTTGTTGTTTCTTTGATTTTCAATACCCAGAATTTACCTTCTTTATCGAGATCATCTTAAATGCTCGTTCTGGTTGAAGCCTCTTTTTCTTCGTTGTTCGGGTTTGGGCTCGAAAAGAGCATCAAAAAGACCGTAGCTGAGAACCTAGTTGTTGTTTACTCCAAAACATGGTGCTCGTGAGTTCAAATCTTTTAAATTTTTAATCTTTTGCCTATAAATTGAGGTGGTTTGTTTGTAATTTAATTTTATTTCTGAGATAATTTGAGCTAATCTATTTTTTTGAATTAAAGTTATGTATCTGAGGTGAAATCGTTGTTTAATAAACTTTGATTGTAGCCATTGGTTATAGAATTAGATGAATAGGGTACATAATCCTTGTATTTATTCTCTTTATCTGTTTATAAATGTGTACTTACATCCTTAATTAGACATTTTAATTATTCAAATTAAACATTTTTTATACTAAAATCTCTGGCTTCAATGTGATCTTTGTGATCCATTTTGTGCTGGTGCCTCATTTCATTAAAGTAGAAGTTTATGAAGGGAAAAATGATAATGAAATGACTTTTGGATGTCCCTTTTATGTATAATTACTATAACTAGATCCCAGTATTGTTATCTATTATGTTAGCTGCATGTCATGTTATTCAGTATTCAAATTAAATAAACCTTGCATGATCTGAGGAATTCTTTCTGATTTTTCTTTCAGGCGCCCATATATCGTAATTACAGAAGATACTAGAAATGCTTACTAGACAACACACCATGCCAAATGTTTTTGTTGGTAATCAATGCTTTCACATTTGGCTCCTAAAAATGTATATATTTTAAAATTATTGCCTCAAAAACCAAATCTTACTGGTTTCTATATTTATAATTATAGTGATGAATTAGCATAATTGTGGTTTATATATATATATGCAAATTTATGCATGAAAAACTGCAGATGTTCTCCTTGACATGATTCATATTTTGGTAACAATGTACCTACCTACTTTTCTCCTAACTTGCTTAGGCCCTTCAACAGATGTTATAATTCATGTAGAATCACCAATTGGTTTAATGTCATCATAACTCATCAGACATAGATCTGCACATTCCATGCTTAAAGGTGCGATGTTGTATTTGAGTTTGCATATAAGAGCCCGCATGCCAACTCGTTGTGGTTTTTTCTGTTGCGTTGCTCAGTATATTAACAACTAGGCAGAAGGTTTTTTGTTTCCTGCTTATATCTTACTAGCGTTGCAGTGTGAATATCTGTGCAAGTCCATTAAAATTTTTGGATCACTCGGAATGTAACAATAATAACAATAACTAAGCTTTAATCCTATACTAGATAGGGTTGTCTAAATGAATTCTCTATCTCTAGATCCCTCCTTCCAAGGTAAGATCACCTGGGAAGATGTCCAAGAAAAATTAGATGAGGCTGGACACTAAATATATCTCAAGTAATTGTGATTCTTATTGCTATACATTGAGCTCTATTCTCGGTGTCCAAGGTTTATAGGCATTCAGGTAGTGTAATGTCCAAAAGAAAATTCTTTTTGGTACTAGATATAATATTGATATAGGGGTTTGTTGTGCTTGATATTTATGAGTGGCATATGCATGCTGACATGCTTACAGATAAAAAAAGATGTTTTGATTTGTATTCATCCAGATACAAATTGTTGAAAATACGAAGCTACCCTTATAGCCTTTGCCTGCAAGCTCGAGTCATTGGTTGAGTAGTTTTTTGTCATGACATTGAAGCCTCTCGTACCAAGAGAATTGGAGTTTTGAATCCTAGCCACTCCAATTAAACTTTAAAAATTTTTAATACAACATTCATGCTACAAGGCTGATGCGAATTCATATACAGAGATGTGTGATTAAATAAAACATTGCCTACAAGCTTGACTTTTAGGTGGAGTCTTTTTTTGAGGTTCTCACCTATAACTTTGAGCTTTTAGGTTTCATGGTTCTTTGACACAAATGATACATGTGGATGGGTACTCCATCTTTTTTAATGTCTTATACAAAAGAAATAACATATGTACCTTTTCTTTTTTTCTTTTGAAAATTATTGTTGTCTATATAATGTTAATTGTTCCCTCTATCCATATACTCAGATGTTTACTGCTAACAAATAACTAAACATTTTTTACCTTTGCTTTCAAGGGGAAAACATATTGGAGGTTGCATAGGTACGTTATTTGCTACAATTCTTTATGCTCATACTACTTAATAGTTGGTAGTAATTTTTATCTAATATTACATTATATAGATGTCAGGAGTTCATTTATTCTTTCTTTCTTTCCTTTTTTTTTTTCAACTAGACTTTTACTTTTGCTTGAGTGATTTTTATCTAATATTACATTAAATAGATGCCAGTAGTTCAATATCTTAACTTTTTCTTGAAATTTTAAAGGTCTAATCAATATTTATCATAGAGCAAATATATATACAATATATTGAGTTTCAAATTGTATTGAATTTGTAATTGTTCAAATAAATTGAAATCTATGTGAGCATGCTGTTAATCAATTTCTATGTGAATATAAAATAAATAATTAAAATGGTCAGTTTAGGATTTAGATAATTAGACTTCTTAATCTTTGCTGCTTAATAATCATAAGATTATAAGTGCTTAATAAGTTCATAGTTGTGTTAATAAATTAAGTCAAGAATGAAATTTCATATTGTCTACTTAAATAAAAATATTATTTCATTTCAAAAGAATTTTTATAAGTTTGCTCTGTTAATTAGCCATTAGAGATTTTAACAATTGCTATCTTGTCTTTGAAAACATTTCTTTATGTATGCCCTGTCAGAATGTGAAGATACTTATCAAATTTCTGAAGTTCTTAAGCTTTTGCGATGGCTGGCAGCTATAGTATGAAACATGTATGTTTCCAATTATCAGATGGTTATTAAAAATTTATAATATTTTTAGTGATGGATAGTTCCATCATTAATTTGTTTACCGGAACCAACTTTATCGATGGAAATATACATTACAGTCGTTAAATTTACCTACGGAACATATCATTCATCAGAATTTACCTATGCATTTGTGATTTACATCAGTAAATTTAACAATGAATCATATAATTTCATCGATAAATTTAACGATGAAATTTAATTCTGTCGGTAAATATTGCAAATGATGACAATTGTATGGTTGGCATTTTCCAACAAAATTAACGATGGATAAATTTTTTCGTTAGTAAATTTGCTGACAAAAATATTTTCCATCAAGAAATGTGCCAACAATCGCTAAATTCTATTGGTATTTTTGTTTTTCTATGAAAATTTTTTCAATTATGTCGGGAATTTACATAAGGAAAATGGATTTTTTTTATAGTAGTTGACTATATTTCAATTTTTATCTATCAAACTATTGTAAAAGATTTGAGAAGTCATCCATTCAAGCAAGCCATAATGAGGATATTGCTTTTGGAATTCCTTAAATCTCTCTCATGATTTATGAATAGTCTCATTTACATGTTGTCTAAAGGTTGTAATATCATTTCAAAATTTAGTTATCTTACAGGGTGGAAAATGCTCATGAAGAAATGCTTGCTTCAATTGATCCCATATGGTAGTGGACTTGTTAGATAAACTAGTCAGCCATAATTGTGCCTTGTCCTTAATAGGAAAAATGGAATAACTAAAGTTTAATTGCGTCATATGTGAATCAATTAATTTTGAATGTTGCATAGATATTGAGAAAGGCCAATATGTGGGCATATGAATATTTTACTTGGAGACCGCTGAGTTGATTATTTTTTACTGTTTGGATTATACTTTGCTTGATTTTGAAGTTATTGTTGGCAATTGTAAGTGCCACAATTCCTCCAGAACTCAAAATGTCAGGTATAGCAAAATCTCCCAAAGTATGCATTTTTTATTTGGCCATGATATTTAAACTTTGATCTTTCTCTTCTTGTTGCTATTTTTGTTCTCTGTGCAAATCATGAAAAGTTCTATCAATTTCAGAATCAAATAGAACAAGATTATCTCTACTATTACTACTATGCGTAAAAGAAAATGACAAATCAAACTAAATTACTATAAATTAAACAAACTAAAAGGAAAACAACAAAAGGCCTAAATCAACCTTTTTTCTCTTTAAGTTAATAAAAATAATTATTTATTTTTGATTTCCTGGCAATGGTGCTAAAAATTTATTGCGGTGTATATTTGAATACCCTAATCTCAAGGACTTGGATATAGTGAGAAGTGTTGAACTCTAGGAATTAAGTTAGGTATAAGAGTTGTTTTGTATTAATTTGTTAGATACTAAGATATATGGATTGGAAATAATAATTTAAATGGAATTTGTTATACTAAATTATTAATTAAACTAATTATCTAATCCAAATTATAATTTGCAATCAAGTAAAAAAAGCATTATAATTATAAGATATCAATTGATCATATAAAGATTCAAATAAACACATAAGCATGTAATGATTAGAGAATAAGGCCTACTATCTGTAGATGCAACTCTTATTGTCAAATAAGGGCATGCCTATCTAGAGTTTATAATCATTATCATGTCATTCTGGAGATAGATGATAATCATGAAGTTTCATGCCTATTCTTAAATCCTTTAAAGTGAAATCCTTGTCTGCTAATTGATTTCTATATTTAAGTATGTTTAAATACTTTTCCACAAAAATGTCCAAACTTTCATTATGAACAAATTTATTAACATATTAAATATGGTGATCAAGCATACATAATAAATTAAGCTCACAATCAAACTGAAATCATTCATACATAAAACAAAATAATTATATTAATAAAGATAAATTCATACCTGCAATTCTAATAAAACAAAGTTAGCCTATATACATGTTGGCAAAGTAAAAAACATAAAAAAGAAGAATAAAATCAAATAAAAAAATAAAGAGCAAAAGATAATAAATTGATTGATGACTCATTAATGCTTTATTCTTCCTTGGACTTTGCTTTTCTTCATAATCTTTTCTAATTGATTTGTAAGTTGTATGGTAGTTTTTTTATCTCTAAAATATAGTTATTTTCATGTATTTATAGATCCAAAGGTATCACAAATGGTGTCTTTTCAGAGAGGGTTGCAAATCCAAAAAGGTACATAAAGAGTTGCATTATGTGAGAGAATAGAGCAAATTAATATATAAAACCCATTTATAAAATAACATCTAACCAAGCCACCAAGTAAGAGTAATATCCTAAACATCAATCTGATTTTGGGCATCAAAAGGTTAAGTTCAGTTTCCCAATGTTTTGTTGGGTAGTGACTTAATGGCATTTGTCTCTTGATCCCATATTGGATGCCTTTTATGGTGTGAGGTGTGCTAAACCCTGAGGGCATCCAGTTTACTCTTGAAAGCCCGCATTTAGGGCTTGAGATTGAACAAAGGTTCATTTAACTTGTGAATGCTGGTTGCTTCACAATAAATAAGATTTTATTCTTATCTATTGTTGATGATTAACATATGAAGGCATCTATTGAGCACCATAAGGTAGGTATCACGGAGTTGACACTTGATAAAATATTGGGAAGGTGAGTTCTAACCTTATAAGGCTCAAACCAAAGATAACTTAGGACCTCACTCTTATTTATATAAATGATTTTTAATGATTAATTTATTTTATCTCTTTTCTCACACAATTTATCATGTTAGAAAGGTAAAATGCACTTAATGACTTTTGAAAGCTGTAAAGCATGAATATTGAAAGCTCTAAAGGCATGGCATACAAAGCATTAAAGAATAAAAAGGTAAAATCATACATAAATTGGGAAATTAATTGAGAATACCCATTTTGATGAGGATATTGGTCCTTGCATGCATATTTACAAAAGATAGAGTTTTAGGTACATTTTGGATTAAAATGAGGGCTTTGAGCCCATTTAACTTTTGAAAAACACACTCATGTTAGTTTTAAGTAGAAAATCTTATGTGAAATAAAATCCTTAATTTTACATGTTATAATGCGGATGAAAATTAGGACATTAGTCATTTTTTATTATAAAATAAAAAATTTCACTCAAATTTATATAAAATCATTCAGCGAGTTTTTAGCTTATCGATTGAAAAATCATTTATTTGCAATAAAATGAAGAAAAGCATGAAAGAATAATACAAGTAAACTAACATGTATAAATCAGGATATTAATTGAATTGGGAACATTGTTTTTCTTATGCATATTTTATAAAAACTCTTTTTGTGTGATTTTGGTGTAAGTTAGGACATTGGTCAAATTTATTTGGAAGAATCCCAATTAATTAAGTAAAAATAGTTTTGGTGTCATTTTTAATTTAAATGTGTGAAAAGACCTTTATTATTACATATTTTGCAAGAAATAAAGGAAAATATGAAGATAATTAAATACAGGGCTAAAATAATAAATGGATAGCAAATAAAATAAATCATAAGCTAAACCGCTCCTCCAAATTCTCCATCCCAGTCCGAAATGCATTAGTGCATTTAAAATATATGGCAAAAAAAATAATATTGATTAATAATGAATTAAATCAAATAATAAAAGATCAATAATGAACTAAAATGAATAATTTAAACAAGTAATTAATCTCTAACTGATAAAATACACAAAATAGGTAGAATGCATAATGCATCTAGAGTTCATGCATTATATATTAACATGCATATGCTAAAACAATAGAAAAAATATAATTAATTAATATTATATTATAAAATGAAATAAATTGATAATTAATTAATGAATTAGAATAAACTAAATAATAATTGAATAAGTATAATTGCACCAAAAAGATAAAAAAATGTAAAGAGCATGATGTATTTCGAAATTCAGGCAACATGTATAGGCACATGTATGCTAAATCTATAAATAAAGATAATAATTAAATAAATATAGTATAATAAATAAAGATAATTTAATGTAAATAACAAAAATGTCATTCAAAGAATAATAATAATAATAATAATAATAATAATAATAATAATAATAATAATAATAATAATAATAATAATAATATGATTAAATTAAAATTAATTAAACATGACACAAATATAAAAGAGAATATTAACAAAAAATATATTAATAAAATATTAATAAGTTGAACAACATAAAAAATTATATTAATAGCAATAATAAATTCAATATAAAAAATAATATTATAAACTAATAATATAAGGGTATAATATAATAAAATATGGAGTATTGCACAAAAATATAATATTAACACAAACAATATATAAAATATATTACAAATTGAATGAAAAATAGGGTTAATTATGAAAAAGAGCCTCAACTATAGAACACTTTACAATGTTGGACCTTATCTTCAAAATCTTATAATATCAACTCAAAACTTCAACTCCTATTTCAGTTGAGGGATTCAATCACTATTCTATCGCTATTTTCTTTTCAAAAGTGATAGAATAGTAACGGAGTCCCTCCATTGAAAAATGAGTTAAAGTTAGAGAATGACATTGTAAGAATTTAAAGATGGGATCTAATATTGCAAGTTATCCTATAGTCTAGGCCTTAATTTGTAATTAATTTTGAAAAAATAAGTTATAAATTATGGAAAAATAATTAATTAACAAGTAAATAATAAATAAATTAAAGTAATGAACTAATATTATATAAATATATATTATATAAATTGAAAAGCCAAATAAGAAACGTGAATGCAGGTGAAGAAAGCCAAAGATTACAAAGGAATTATAATAAATTAAAGGGAAGTCTTGGTGCAATGAACAACATTATATTAATAAAATAAGTGAAAGAAGGTGTGTGTGGCATAAGTAAATGATGACGTAAGGTAAAGTGAGTCCAGGGTGAGTGACACGCAAAGGGAGAACTAGGCACAGACGAGTTACGCCCGAGTCAACCGGATCACTGGTTGAGAAAGTTGAGTCATAGGCTAAGGGCATGACTCGATCCGATTCAAGATCGTGACGTGGCCCAAAAATCAATAGTAGCCATTGAAATGACGTTGGAAGCCATGACAACCTAATAAAGTCGACCATAAACACTAATTTGACTATTTTAATTCATAAAAAGGCCAAAAAAAAACTCAATAAAATATATGAAAAATATGATTTTAACAAGAAAAATCAAGATTAATGCAATAAACATAGGATTCAAAAATTAGACAAAATGAAAAAAAAATGATGAATATTAAATTCTAATTTCCTTATTCACTCAATTTAAACATGATTTTAATTAGTTAACATGAGTAAATTAATGAAAATAGCATAAAAATAAATTAATAACAAGTAAATAAGCTTAAAATCAATAAATTACATAAATGAAAAAAATCAAAGAAGATAAGAAATAAAATGGAACATTCATTGTAAATCAAATCTTACATTGGATTTAATTGATTTTGGAGGCTCTAAATATTACCTTTAGGTTAGTTCCATCAAAGAGTAAGGATTCCCAGTGCTCCTGGCTTCTTTTTCTTTATGTTTTGCTCTATGTTCTTGGTTTTTCTATTAAAATAGTGTGTGTCTATATTTTTTAAAGAGAGAAATAGAAGAAAAATGTGAGAGAAAAAAGAGCCCTTCCTTTTTTTTTGTCTAGATATTGGGATTAAAAACCCAAAAAAATCCTTCTTTTGATAAGTATGAAGTTAGATCTTTTGAATTCCTTTTTTTACCTTATCTTTGCACTCATTCCCTTTAAAATGCTTTTCAGGGACTGAGTCATGGCCTTCACTCATTGAGTCAAAGGTGTGACTAAATCACAGCCTTGACTCATGAGTTAAGGGTGTGGCTCATGCCCTTGACTTTGACTTTGAATTAATTTTTTTAATCCCTGAAATCCATTTTAACCTCGTTAACAAAGGAAAAAAGAGGAAAAAACTTCCAAAAAGATTTTTAAACATTTAAAATATATTGGAGAGCTTAAAAAGTATTTTAAAAATATAAAATATGAGAAAAAGGCAGGCACTTTTGTTCCTTGTCTATTTATGAGGAACTGTTTCATCATTAGGTAGCCCTGATCAAAACTTACCTCAAGATCCAGTATCTATAGTTACTCCCAACTTTGGGGAGGCTAGTGCACTTATGCCTAGGTTAGCCAAAGTTCAGAGTGAATGGATATAAGACATGTACCTGAGGCTGCAAGTTTCTAATTATGTTAAACACATACCACTTAGGGTAGTGAATTTTTAGTTCGGTAGTTACCATCAACCTATCGATGTGTTAACCCTTTTTGTTAAAGTAGGTGGTTTACCATCAACTTCTTGATGTGTCAACCCTTTGTTTTGCACATTTTTTTTTACAATCGATTGTGACAAAATATTATTGTCGTCACAAACTGATTATATTGGCGACATACTTATATCTCGTCACAATATATTCATTTTTTGTGACTTTTTTGTTTGTCGTGAATAAAATTATTTTTATGACATAATTTATTTGTTGTGTTTTAATATTGCAACCAATTATGACATAATATTATTATTGTTACAAATTGATTGTATGGATGATGAAATTATACCTCATCACAATATATTCATTTTTTGTGATACATTTATTTATCATAAATAAAATTATTATGATGAAATAATTCTATCGTCATTAATTCACTAAATTATGGCAAAACCAATTTATGTAAAAAAAAAATACATATTTCATTATGAATTTATATTGTCATTAACTTTTTTCCCTCTAAAAGAAAAAGATTAAAAATTTTTCATATCAAAGGTGACGAAATTGTATTTTGTCAAAATATATTTATTTTTTGTGATATTTTTATTTATCATAAATAAAATTATTGTGACGAAATAATTATATTATCACTAATTCATTAAATTAAGATAAAAAAAATTCACATCACAAAAAATAAGTATTTCATGATGAATTTATATGTTACAAATAGTTATTTTTTTCATTAAATTTGTTTCCCTTCAAAGGAAAAATATTGAAAATTTTTTCATCACATCAAAGGTGATGAAATTGTACCTCATCACTATAGTCACTTTTTGTGATCAATTTATTTGTCATAAATAAAATTATTTTTGAAACTAAAAATTTTTGCAAAAAAAACTAAATTTTTTTCGTGCTATCTTATTTGTAATAAAATAATTTTATCATTATTAATTTATTTAATAATGAAAAAAATAATTTCTCACAAAAAATAAATATTTTATAATGAATGTATATGTTGCAATAAGTTATTATTTTATCATTAAATTTTATTCCTTACAAAAAAATGGTGGGAAATTTTCCCTCATAAAAAATTTTGGCAAAATATATTTTTCATCGTAAAATTAATCTATTAGTGACTAAAGTTAAAGCATAAATTGTCTCAAGATAATTTTTTCACAGTAATAAAATAGTATGGTTACATTTTAAGAAATTCATCGTTGTAAGTAATAATTAATGACGAAATTTTATGCATAACTAAAATATTTTTCACAAAAAGTAAAATTTCATGTAGTGGTGTAGCACCCTAATATGATAATCCAATTTAAAATTGTACTTAAGACACTAATCAGGATATAAACTTAATTGATATCCTTAAATAAGTATGCGAGGTAACTTAAAATCAAACAACTGAACACCATTCGCTCAATCACTTTAAATTCTTGTTGTAGAATCATAATTACAAAACTTATCAAATACATAACTTTCAAATATACTTGAGCTTAAAATCCCTATCTTCATATCTTGTGTTGGCCAACTCGCTCCAGATATCGACCTTGAAAGGAAGTTCAAATATGTACACCTACAAGGATAAATACCCATGCTAAGCTAAAATAAGTTTAGTGGGGAACAATTGAACTATGCATAAGATTCTATGAAAATTATCAAATTAAGCACAAGCACTAAGAGCAAACTAATATATTTATGTG
This sequence comes from Excoecaria agallocha, assembly GCA_037975025.1. NCBI lineage: Eukaryota > Viridiplantae > Streptophyta > Magnoliopsida > Malpighiales > Euphorbiaceae > Excoecaria > Excoecaria agallocha. Next base: position 99,790,169 of record CM075807.1, on the reverse strand, counting down.
CTTACCATAAGTAACATTAGATACCCTGTTATAGTATTTCAAAAATACAAGTAAACCTATATAGCCTTTATAAGCCTTACAAAACACTTTACTAAAAGCCATGTCTTGATTTACCTATGTAGCAATTGTGAAAAAAAAAACACATTTCAAGTTCACATTCTTTATGCCTGTAACTCAATCTTGGTTACAGAAGTAACTATAAGAACTAAATATAAGTTATAACAATCCGTATAGGTATTGTTATGCACAGTTCTTAAGTGTATGACTCGTAATAGATTATTACTATCACACCTATAGATAATCTTGACGTTACGTCCTTTTACTACATGTTTATATATATAATGCCTGGATTTTCAACTAAACATAAAATGAAGAAGAGCAATTTATGAAGGATTATATTTCCTTAGTCTTTTAACTTAATATAATACTTTCCATGCTTTGACAATTTAAGCATATACTTTCTAATCATATTTAACACAATGTATCAATAATAGTAAGCTTTTAACTCTTGCAATTACTCAAGGTATATAATTAATAAAATAGCAAAGATGAACGAATATCTCAAAATACAAAAGTCATGTGATTGATTGATATAGTATGAGCATTAGTACTTGAGATATAATTTTCTATAGTCAGAAACAATCATGTAGTCCAACAATAACATCTAATATTATAAAAGCTCAAGAATTAACTCAACATACATATAACATATAATTGCTTTGTGTACTATAAGAATTAAAGCTTGAGAAAGATTTTCAACAATTAAAACCAATCATGTAATATATTAATAACTGTAGATGACAATTATTTTAATAGTTATACTATGTTTATATTTTAGCCTGCCTAAGTTCCAAGAGTGGATAACGGGAACTATAGACACCCTTAGATATCGAAACTTTAGATATCCGAAGATATCAAATCGATGGATCCAAATGTGATCAAACGATGGTATATATGAGGACAAACTATATACCTAAATGGGGTCAAACTATAGTAGCTGTAATTATCCCTATAGGTATGCCTATAGATCCACATTCTGGTCACTATACAGGCAATTAATTTCCTTTACTTTATCTTATGTTACTTAACTTTACTCTATTCAATCGAATACATATATGTACATGTACAGCCATGTACCGAGTAATCATAATCATATACTTATTACAGTATAGCAATAAGTCAAGTATCATGTATTACTTGCTCATATATCCATGTCACATAAATCAGATAGTTTATACTTACCAAGTATAAGTATTCAATACTCAATGGCCTTATAAAGGCATAAGCACAATTTTATAGATGAAAAATTGTAAACATTATGATATATACTTATTCATTTGTAAACAATATGTGACTCATGGTCAAATCGTAATTGTATTCAATTCAGAGGCATATATATATATACATACCAAAACATCACCAATTATCACTTCAAGAACATGTAGCTTAACATATAACCATAATCATAACACAACACTCATCATCATGCATACGACTCACTATCATGCTTAAACAATTCTTTATCAATCTTATAAAATAATACCTTTCTCAAATTTATAATATTCACCTTTTGTGCATTTTTTCTTTTAATGGCCATTATAGTATCAAGATGTTTAACCAAGAGCATTCTTATTTGTCATCAATACATGATTGAATACTTACCATATAATTATAATAATAATATATGTTTTCACAAACGTGTATGTGCATAAATATACACATGTGACTTGAGCATAACATCACGTATTTGCTCAAGTATAAACCATTTAAAAATATGATAACATCTTCGTATAATTTGGTCCATAATCATAAATAGGGAAACTGCAATAAGAAACATTCATAAATACATATTACCATATAATTATAAAAATGTACATATACTTCTTTTGCTTGCTTAAACACTATAATATATTACTCATCGGATTGTGGACACATCATTCAATTGCATTAAACTTCACTTAAATTCATAATTAGTTCACAAAAATGTACCTTTCCAATTCTTCCTTGACTTACTTTCATATACTTGAATAGTTAGGCATATCAATACATAATCAGATAAAGATAATACCTAGGCATGTATGATCAATATGTCATAACCAATAAGATTATTTACACTCTGAGATAATTACTCATTGGTGTCATCATATAATGTTCATACTATAATTATTTATACACAAATGATGACTTGCTAAAATTGATACGCATATAATTTATACATTCACTTATTTTATATTTCAATTCCTTAATTCACTTTTGTAGTCAATTAGATCATAAATAACCAACTGTAAACTCTAGCATGATCATATATATATATATATCAATTGTGATCATGCACTTTACCAGATTATCTATAATTAACATAATTACATGTAACCATGCTTTATTAATTATTTTATTCCCATACAACAACACTTGCCATTTTATTATCATCGTAATTATACTTTTGGCACAAACATATAGGCATAACATATAATCCTTAAATAGTGTTATATTCATATTATCTCAAACAGGTAAATGATAATTTACCTTAGCATTGCAATCACCATATATATTTTTCTTCACATAATCATGTCTAATACTTTTTAGTAAGATACTATTATATAATTTATGCATTTAATTCCCTTTATGTGTTACTTTTGTAATACATAAATACATAAGAGAGGCTTAAGATGGTTCTTGGCAAACTCAAATAACAAACTTGCATAGAGATAGAATTTTAAGTTTATTTTGAAAGCTATATTAGACCTATCTAAGGACATTTCTGGGCAAAATGATCAAATACAAACATGAGCCACTGTGTTTCTAGTTCTAGGAACATTAAAAATAACATTTATATCATTTCTTTAACTCGATATAATTGGGAATTACTGATGACTGTTCATTATTACAGGCAGCATATGGTTTCAATTTTCAACCCTAATTTAGGCAGGTTTAGAGGCATATTTAAACTTTTATTTCTTTAAAAAAAATGTAGATATGAGAGTCTATTTCATAACCCAACTGAAATACCTAAATATCACTTTTACATTTCAAGATATTACAAAAAATGAGAACTATTCTTGAAAATAATGATGTCAACAATTTCAGATTCAATTTACTTTTTGACACATTTAGAGATAGAAAAAAATTATACTTTCTCATAGATATTGTAGACATGTAATTCTAGTTTTATTATAAATTTTAATCATAGCATTTTGACCTCTATAAAATTAATTATACTTAAAATATTGCAAACAGTTCACTAAAAAAATGGCAATTCAATTTCAGCTTCAATTAAAACTTAAGACCATTTAAAGGCAAAACCAACTTTTGGCTTCTTCTACAAAATTTTAGATAAACAAATTAAGGTTAATCACAAACTAGAATCAAGTCATTTGAAGGTTTACAGCTCAACATATACTAAAATTACAGAAGCTGATTCTAATAATTCTTCACATGCATTGCCTTATTTTTTTATAAGTCCTAACTTGATTATTTGACTTCATTCGCTTAGCTTTATTAACACATGTCTTACTCCATATCTTTACAGAAATATCTAGCTTTAATGGCATTGAAAATCACCACAAAACATACTATCGCTTACCTTGCCTGAAACCCTACTCCTTCACTTCAATCCTTTGTAACTTTTTTGCCTTTGTTCTTCTTTCTTACTTCATTTTCTTTTACATATATCCATGCATTCATGCATTAAACCAAATTTTTCTTTCATTAACATGCATTTAGACTTTAAGAAAAAAGATGAAGCAAGAAGATTACCTAATTAAAATAATTTTGTTAACTTCACAATCCACTACCAAAATCCTTTTTCAACTATCACATGCAATGGACTTTTATTGAGAGCAAAAAAGAGAGATAAAAATTGAGTTTTCTTAAAGAAAAAAGGAGAATGAGGTATCACTCTTGGTGTTACAATTTAAGACACCTAAAATCCCCCCAATCTTCTTCTTTATCTCTCTTACATGCAAAGGTCTAGTGTATAAAGTGTAGGGAAAAAGCCTTTTTTTGATCCTCTATGAATTTGCAAGTTATAAAATATCCCCACTCCATTATTATTCTCATGGATTCAACCCCATATTTTTATTCTTTAAATTCTAATTAACCCCATCTTGATTCTACTTTTTAAAATTGATCCCACATAAGCCATATTTACAATCTGACCCAAACTTTTTATTCTATACTTCAATTATACCCTTAAATAGTTTAATACCAAATAATTCACATTCAAATCCTAAAATAAAATAAAATAATCACTTTTCCCGATAACTTTAATCTAAAATTCACAAATTTAATTTAGTATTAATCAAATATAATTTCATTAAATCATACATTTTCAACTAGGGTCATAATTGGAGCATTACAAGTGGTGTCAGTAATATCTCAAAATGGGATGAGTTGCCTATGAACAATGTCTTAGAAGTAGAAATTTTTTATATTTAGGGAGTTAACTTTATAGGCCCATGCCCGAATTCTTTTGAGTTTGAGTACATCATAATTGCTATCGATTATGTGAGTAAGTGGGTAGAGGTAGTAGCTACTTAGACTTGTGATGCTTAAGTGGTGCTTAAATTCCTTACGAGGAATATTTTTACTAGGTTTGGGGCACCAATAATTATTATTAGTGATAGGGGCAAGCATTTTATCAACCATCAATTCAAGTATTGGCTTAGGAAATTCGATGTCAAGCATAAAATTATAACCCCATATCATCCCTAAGAAAATGGGTAAGTAAAAATGTTAAATAGGGAAGTTGAAATCAATCTTAGAGAAAATAGCCAATAATGCTTGAAAAGATTGGTCTCAAAAGTTAAATGAGGCTCTTTGGGCCTATAAAACATCATTTAAGACCCCTATAGGGATGTCTCCATTGAGTTTAGTTTTTCAGAAAATATGTCATTTGTCAGCTGAACTAGAACATAAAGCATTTTGGGTTACAAAGTTGCTTATTTTTAATCTAAGATGTGCAAAAGAAGAGTGATGTTTGCAGCTTAATGAACTTGAGAAATTTCGACAATGGTCATATGTCAATGCTCCTCTATATAAGGAAAAAATGAAGCATTAGCATGACAAAAAGTTAACTCCGAATGAATTTGTCCAAGTGATGTTGATTTTGCTCTACAATAGTAGGTTGTTGTTGTTTCCATGTGAGCTAAAGTATAGATTACTAGGGCCATATTAAGTGGTTTCTAATAATGAATTAAGAGTAGTTACTATAAAAAGTCCAAAGGATGGTTGAGAATATAAAGTTAATGGACACATATTAAAGCCTTGTAATGTTACTCAATAGGAGGTTGTTGAGGCAACCCCGATTTTCCATGACAAGTAAAGCGGTTCTAAAAGTCTAGTTAAAGAATTTATAAATTCATAACTACATTTTCTAATTTTGCTTTGTATTTTTTGTGTGGTGATTTAGTGTGTTTTTTATTTTAATTGTGTGATTTTTTATTATTTTAGTATGTTTTATGGTTTATGAACTTAAGGTGGAGTTATATATATTCAGGGTGTGGAGTGGATATTGAGTGCCAAATAATAGGTATGTATGTTCTTACTTTTATTATGTTAGTGTTCTCGACTAAGAAAAGGGTAAGCGCTCAAGGTTGGTGAAAAATTGGACTTTTGTATGCAATTAATTTGGGACCTTAATTTGATTTAAATAGCAATTTGGAAGTGCGTTAAGAGTGTGTATGAGGAGAGAATTGATGGAATATGACATGGCATATATATGATGATCACACAGCGGAAAAATAATAAAATTGATCATACATACCATGCAATCCGTAAACAAGAATCGAAAATATGCAATTTTAGGGTTTTAAAACTTATAACTTTAGATGCACTTCAAGACTTGATTTTGATAATGACCAGCAATTAGGATGAAATTATCAACCTTAGATCTCGAATACCAATGCCAAAAGGAACAGCCTTTGCACCACTCCTCTCTATTCTCACACACACACTTGCAAGCAATGCTTAAAATCGAGAGTGCTAGCTCTATGTATGCATATTTGGGAATGGGTATTGAACTAAAGACACAAGACCTGATCTTGTTCTTCCTAAAGTTCACAAATGGCTACCTAAAAACCAAGAGAAGAAGGAAGAGTCCTTTCCCTTTGAGAGTAGCGGCTTAGAGAGAGAAAAAACCTAACTTGGAAAATTTATTTCATTAATTTATGCCACTCGGTTTAGGAAAACAAAAAGATTCTAAAATCCCCTTTAATTAGGTAGTATATTCAGCCTCCATCACTTCATAATTAAGTGATTCAAATTAATTTAAATTCCTTTTAGGTTTTAAATTCAAATTAATTTAAATGGCATAAGTCATTTAATAAAAAACTACCACTTAATTAGGAAATATGCATGTGCCGAAATTCACATTGATCTTTATCTTAGAATTTCGGTCACTTCATCTCCTATTTAAGTGTTTTAATTTGATTCAAATGCTTTTACGATTTATTACTCAATTAACTTAATTAATACAAGATAATTAATTAATTGAAATAAAACCTTGTGGGCCGAATCTCTCTCTCTCTAATGGACCAAGGTCCATTTAGCCATTTTAATACCCATTATATACATTAATTTGTCTTTAATAAGAAGCCCAAATTAATGCCCAATACTTTAATTACATGTTTTAAGCCTCATGCTTTGTGTGCGATCCTATAGGTCCATTTAATATTGGCAATGAATTAATAAATTAATTCAAAGGCTATATATACTCTCTAGCAAGATATTATAGCATTCCAAATTAAATGAAAATGCAAATAGCATTTAGTGACCTAATGTGATTTTGCATAGTCCCTTACCCTTAAATATCAAAATTAATATAAGGCATGGAACTAGTCATCCTTATATATATTAATTCCTTTCTTGATATTTCAGTGACACCAAACTCTCAGATAAATAATGATTACTCATTATTTCATCTCGGTATGGCCATACACTTCTCAGTTCACTGATCAAGTGGCCGATGATATTTTCTCTCTCATTGAGAGGGGTAATTCCTTCACTTCTCTCATGCTCTCTAACATGAATCAATGTATACCCAAGCATACCCATACTTGTCACTCTGTTACGAGCATGTTAGGTGTATGTCAAAGTACACAGTAATTCATAAAAAGTTTCGTAGAGATTTTAGGTCTAAGAACTCCGATGCAAAATTTGTATATGAGAAACACTTATGACTTGTACCATGTAGTGTTCCCATGAACGGATCGAATCTAGATACCATGTTCTAAACATGTATCTATGATCTCTGATAGACACTCTTGTCCTTATGATCTGTAAGACAGAACTCAACTTATCAGAGAGAGCATACTAGTCTTAATTCATTTGTTATTCCCATAATAATGATTGACTAGGGATATTTAGAATGAATTCTTGATTGTTTCAAGGTCTTACAACCATGTGCCTCACACATGATAACTTAAACTGAAACAACATTTTTGGATAGTTCTATCAATTGATATGCACAGGAATACAATAGATAAAACAAATGTTTCATTTATTAACTAGAGTATTTTACAACAATGCATTGGGGCTAGGGCTTACACTAACAATCTTCCACTAGCACTAGTCCCAATTAGGCATAGCCTTAAGATTGAATGTTCTCAAATGAGCTTCGTGCAGATTTGGACGCAACTGTTTCGTCAAAGGATCTGCTACATTGTCTTCACTTGCTATCTTGCTAACCTTGATGTCCCCACGATCAATGATTTCTCTGATCATGTGGTACCTTCTGAGTATGTGTTTGGATTTCTGGTGTGAACGAGGCTCCTTGGCCTATGCGATGGCCCCGTTGTTGTCACAAAAAATTTCTAATGGATCTAGGATGCTTGGGACCACTCCTAATCCAGAAATGAAATTTTTAATCCAAACAAGCTCTTTTTGCAGCCTCGCTTGCTGCAATATACTCAGATTCTATAGTTGAGTCAGCAATAATCTCTTGCTTCGAGCTTCTCTAGCTGACAACACCACCGTTTAAAACAAAAACAAACGAAGATTCCAACTTCGGGATGCTTTCTTTAATCCATAAATTAATTTTTGAAGCTTGCAAACCTTCTTAGGATGATTGGGATTGACAAAACCCTCAAGTTGTGTCATATACACATCCTCAAGTAAATTTTCGTTAAGGAAAGCAGTTTTGACTTCCATTTATCACATCTCATAATCATGATATGCAGTTATGGCAAGCAATATCCTAATGGACTTGAGCATGACTGCAGGCGAAAAGGTCTCATCATAGTCTACACCATGAGTTTGTTGAAAATCTTTTGCTACTAGTCTACCTTTTGCTACTAGTCTACCTTTATAGGTCTTATCAGCTTTGAGTTTAAATAGCCACTTTCATTCAATTACCTTAGCACCATTCGGTGGATCAACCAAGGTCCAAACTAGGTTATCGTACATTGATTGCATCTCGAATTTCATGGCTTGAAGCTAATTTTTTGAGTCTGGGCTCTCAATAGCTTCTCAGTAGGTAGTAGGATCCTCACAATCTACTAACTCAATACTGTCACTGTCGGTGATTAGAAATCCGTATCTCTTAATCTCCCGACGTACCCTACCGGACCTTCCAGGTTCTTGTGTAATGGGTTTTTGTTCCACAACTGGTTGTAAACTTGATCCATTTCCAATTCATCCTCTATAGGAGTTTGTGGCACTTGAATTTCTCCAAGTTCTACTTTACTCCCACTGTCTTTCTTGAGAAGGAACTCCTTTTCTAACAAAATAGCCTTGCGAGCAATAAATACTTTGTTCTCGGCTTGTGAGTAAAAGTAGTATCCCTTTGTTTCTTTGGGATAACCCATAAACAAGCAGACAGTGGATTTGGACTATAGTTTTTCGGATGTTAATTTCTTAACATGTGCTTCACATCCCCAAATCCTGAGAAATGACATATTGGGTTCTTTCCCAGTCCATACTTCATATGGTGTCTTCTCAACTGCTTTAGTTAGAGTACAGTTTAGTAGAAACGCAGCATTTTCTAATGCATAACCCCAAAAAGAGATAGAAAGATTTGGTTGACTCATCATTGATCGAACCATGTCTAACAGAGTTCAATTTCTCCTTTCGGATACACCATTCCATTATGGCATTCCAGGAGGAGTGAGCTATGAAATGATTCCACACTCATTCAGATGACTGTCAAACTCTTGGCTTAAGTATTCGCCACCCTGATCTGATTGAATGGCTTTTATGCTTTTGCCAAGTTGTTTCTCCACTTCGTTCTTAAACTCTTTGAATTTCTCAAAAGTTGCAGACTTGTACCTCATTAGATAGATATAGCCATATCTACTGAAGTCATCTGTGAACGTCACGAAGTAGCTAAAACCACCTCTAGCTTGTGTACTTAATGGTCCATATACATCGGTATGTATTAGCTCTAATAAGTCATTAGTCCTTTCGCATTTCTTGTTAAAAGGACTCTTTGTCATTTTTCCATGCAAACATGGCTTACATGTGTTATAAGAATCTAAGTCGAATGACCTAAGCACTCTAGATTTATGGAGTCTTGAAATGCGTTTTTCATTTGCATGCCCTAAAAGACAATGCCAGAAGTAAGTAGGGTTCAATTTGTTTGATTTAACCCTTTTTGTATTAATGTTGTATATGGACTCTTTGTTTTGTAGATCAATGATATAAAGGTCATTTTGTAACATGGCATTGTCATATGAAATGCCTTGGCGATGAATATGAGCATTGCCATTATCAATACCAAAATCAAATCCATCCAAATCCAAATAAGAAACTGAAATAATGTTTCTGCTCATAGCAGGCACATAATAACAATTTTTCAATACTAAACAAAGTTCGAAAGGTAAAGTGAGTTGATAGTCGCCTATCTCCATGGCAGCAACTCGTGCTCCATTCCCCACATGGAGGTTCACTTCATTCTTTCCAAGTAACCGCCTATTTCTTAACCCCTGCACATTTGAAAAAATATGAGAACCACAACCGGTATCCAATACCTAAGTGGTAAAAATAGAAAGGTTAATTTCAACAACAAAAATAACAGAACTGGATGCCTTGGCTCCATTCTTCTTTTGTTCTTCCTTGAAGAGAGCACAATTCTTCCTCCAATGCCCTATCTTGTTGCAATGGAAGCATGTGCTCTCGCTCTCCTTGAGCTTTTGTACCTTGGGCTTGGATTGGGCTTGAGGTGCACTCCCATTTGACTTGAACCGAGCCAGGTCATTCTTGGGTTTTGCCTTTCCATTTTCCTTTCCCTTAGCGGGTCCCTTCTTAATGCCCCCTTAAACCATAAGTATGGGATTGGTATTTTGAATGTTCTCTTCAGCATTCTTAAGCATCCCATGAAGCTCGGTGATTGTCTTGTTCATTGCATGCATTTTATAATTCATAACAAATAGATCATAATCATCAGTCAATGAACCTAAGATCAAGTCAGTGGCCAATTCCTTCAGGTCTTGTACCTCAAGCTTCTCAAGAGTATCAAGATACCCTTTAATCTTGAGTACATGGGTACTAACAGGAGTATCCGCAGCCATCTTACAAGAAATTAAGGCCTTTGTTGTCACGAACCTCTCGTGATGAGCTTGCTCTTGGAACATCTCCTTGAGGTGCACCATGATCTTATAAGCCTCTTGGTCCATGAATTGCTTTTGCAAGTCAGACACCATAGTGGCTAGCATCAAACAGGTCACTTCATTGGAGTCGCTCTTCTTGGTCTCAAAAGTTTCCTTTTGAACCGTAAAGGCATTCCTACTAGGTTCTTCAGGCAAGGGTGCATCCAAAACATATGACTTTTTCTCTTGCTTAAGAACTATTCTTAAGTTTCGAGACCAGTCTTTGAAATTGGTGCCATTCAGTTTATCCTTTTCCAGGACCGATTGCAATGAAAAGTCATTGTTTGAAAAAGCCATTTTCAATCTACAATAAAAATTAGCAAGATTAAATGAGGTCTTATTTATGATCCCACAAACCGAATTAATATCCCTTTAAATAATTCGCGTTAGTGATTTAATGTGGGCCTAGATCCACTTTTCATAACAACTTATCAGTCAAGATGAGCTTGTACACCTAACATGTTAAGTTACTTAGGTAGGAAAACTCTAATAAAGTCTCGTACATGACTTTTGGATCAAATGGGCTAACATCTTAAGATGTTATAGCACAAACCCATTTATTAGTTGCCTAGGTCCGGGCATCCCTTTCCATGTTAAGTCCAACCTACATTTACAACCCATGCCTCACAAAGATAATCGGACGCATCTAGGACTCCTAGTCTATGTGACCGATGATCGATGTCTTGACATGTTTCGAATTAGGAAGGCAACTTTGTGACTTACTATTTTAGGGATTCATTTTATTACGGCTTACATGGCATACGCTTTGTCATCCATTCATGGCATGCATATATATATAATTGCATAAAGTAAAGCGTGACAAATATGGGTCCAAAAACCTACAACTAAGATTCTATACTATTACATAAGAATCTTTGAGTTGGGCTTCTCCACTCCGGTGGGCTTTGTCTTGATTTACAAAGTCTTCAAATAAATTCTATTATAAGAAATAAATGAAACTTTTACAATAATACATAATGGCTCGCAGGCCATATGTAATTACAAAAACCCAAGGCCCATGAATGCACCATGCATATCCATTCATCACACCAAACAAGCAAATAAATATACATAACATTCATGGATCAAACAAAGTTCAATTTTAATTAATTTAGCCAAGCCCATTAATGAAAATTGTGTACTTGAACTTTTAAGAGAAGACCCAATAATGGGCATGGGCCGAAACCCAATGGGCTAATCCTCTTTTTGAATAAGTTATCTAAAAAGCCCAAAACACTAACTAGTTAGATTTGTGCCATAAATCAACTCTAGTATAATTTCCAATTTTGCCATTTTTAATTTTATGTCATACAGCCCATAAACATTAAAAATACATATATATATGTACCAACATGAATTAAAACATAAAATCATGAAGAACATATATCATACACGGCATTCATACTAAAACAAACAAACAATAACAAAACTAGTTGTTTAATGCTCATATAATGCCACAAAAATGCACAAACACTTAAAACAATTTTATAAGTCATTTAATAATTTAAATAAGGTCATAAATATTGAGTTAATGTTTTGTACTGATCTGATCTAAATGAGTTTTTACCATTTTAATCAAAACAAAACAAACAATGTTGATTAAACATGTAACAAACACAAACTAGTTATAGTTTTAAGTGATTTTAAAATTAATCAATTAAATTGTCATGGACCAGAATTAAAGCCAAATTTAAAAATATGTCCAAACATGATATTTAATCTTTAAAATCACTTACAAACATGCCAAAATCATTTTTACATTTAGTTTTGAAAACTAGTTTTTAAACAAACACTTATCATGCCAACTAGCACCTAGTTTCAAGATTAACATGTTCCATCAGGTATTTATATTTAAATCCGACCATGAACAGCTCTAAGAACATCTTAGGACAGTATATTAACATGTCATAATAATTATAATACCTATCTAATCATTTAAAATCATTTTTACACTAAAACAATGCAAAAAACTAAAAACATAAAATTTCAGCATTGCATGTTTTTAAACGAACGATTTTTGAATAATTATTTCATACATCTAAAGCACTAAAATAAGCATGTTTAGGCTCTGATACCACTGATAGAATATGACATGGCATATATATGATGATCACGCAGCGAAAAATAATAAAATTGATCATACATACCATGCAATCCGTAAACAAGAATCGAAAACATATAATTTTAGGGTTTTAAAACTTACAACTTTAGATGCACTTCAAGACTTGATTTTGATGATGACGAGCAATTAGGATGAAATTATCAACCTTAGATCTCGATCACCAATGCCAAAAGGAACAGCCTTTGCACCACTCCTCTCTATTCTCACACACACACTTACAAGCAATGCTTAAAATCGAGAGTGCTAGCTCTATGTATGTATATTCGAGAATGGGTATTGAACTAAAGACACAAGACCTGATCTTGTTCTTCCTAAAGTTCACCAATGGCTACCCAAAAACCAAGAGAAGAAGGAAGAGTCCTTTCCCCTTGAGAGTGGCAGCTTAGAGAGAGAAAAAACCTAACTTGGAAAATTTTATTTCATTAATTTACACCTCTAGGTTTAGGAAAACTCAAAGATGCCGAAATCCCCTTTAATTAGGTAGTATATTCAGCCTCCATCACTTCTTAATTAAGTGATTCAAATTAATTTAAATTCCTTTTAGGTTTTAAATTCAAATTAATTTAAATGGCATAAGACATTTAATCAAAAACTACCACTTAATTAGGAAATATGCATGTGCCGAAATTCACATTGATCTTTATCTTAGAATTTCGATCACTTCATCTCCTATTTAAGTGTTTTAATTTGATTCAAATGCTTTTAAGCTTTAATACTCAATTAACTTAATTAATACAAGATAATTAATTAATTAAAATTAAACCTTGTGGGCCGAATCTTTCTCTCTCTAATGGACCAAGGTCTATTTAGCCATTTTAATACCCATTACATACATTAATTTATCTTTAATTAAAAGCCCAAATTAATGCCCAATACTTTAATTACATGTTTTAAGCCTCATGCTTTGTGTGCGATCCTATAGGTCCATTCAATTTTATGTAATCACCTCGGTAGGGTTGAAATTCAACTTAGCCGAGGCATATTGTCTATTAAGAGCTTAGTAGCTAACATCTCGATAGGGTTCAAATTCAAACCATCAGAGGCCTCATCTCACTCAATCCTAAATAAAACATCTTGGTAGGGCTAAAACTCAACCCAACCGAGGTCCTCACCCTATAAAAGGCACCCATCTCCTCCCCAACCGAGATACCTCCCATTTGTGCCCAAGATCTCTCTCCCTTATCGAAACATACACCAGCCCAATCAAGACATTCAAATGGTGCACTTTGTTTTTAATCATTTAAAATCTTTCATTCATCAAGTAAATTTAATCCTCTTATATAATTTCTCATGATAAATAATTTGCTTTGGTTGAATTAAATTGGAGTTTGTTCTTCTTATTATGAATGGGATTTCTAATGGATTCTTTTATGTTGACCTGAAGTTTAAATTTCATATAATTGCATTTAGATTATTTATTGAGTGGAATCTAGGATTGATTTCAATTTTTGGTTTGAGAGTGGTTGAGATTTCTTTAGTGTTAACTTAGTTATTATATGGCCACCATGTGTTTGATGAAATGCCTCAAAAATTAATTTTAATTCTTTTGCTTCATTGTTTTCAGTTAAACCATTTCCATTCCATACTTGATATCTACTTTTTAAGAAATTTATCTAATGCATTGAAAATTGATGAATAGGCATTATAATTGACTTATTTTAATTCTAAAGATGCTTGAACTTAAATTTTATTTAGACACTTATTTGTTCTAATAAAATTATACAATGGCTCCAAAAAGAACTAGGAAAGAAGTTTCTTCTAGTTCTTAAGGACTATACATTCCACCCTACATTAATGAAGAACATGTCCCTTTGTATGAATATTTTACGATAGCCTAATATATTAAGTCAGTTTATTTAAATAAATTATATCTTGAAATCTTTGTTGGTAATATTTGGGTGAAGGCTTCATAATTAATTAACAACATAGGTTGGACTGCATTTGTGAAGAAATAGCCAGAAGTACATCCTACAATCGCAGAGGACTTCCTAACCACTTTTAATTACCACTTTAAGGATGATGATGACGACAATGGCACTATTTGCTTTTAGTTAGGTCGGAAACCACGCCACATGACATTTCAAGAATTCATAAGATATTTAGGCTTTTTAGAGGATAGTGTAAGCAATTTACCTAATTTCACCCTAAGTGAGAATTAGGAAGAGATCCGAGATCCCATTGACCTAGTTGTATTTAATGCTAGCAAGACTAATGCTTAGTCCTTGAAAAATCATGCATTATTGATGCTTTATTGATTCTTAGCAATCACTTTTTATAGTTATATCAATGGCTTGAGTTGCATGAAAGCTAGCGATGGACTCATTTTGAGGTGTATAGTTGAGGGAATTTGGTTGAATGGTGTGTATTTATTATGGCATAAGGTAGAGGATTTGCAAAGAAAGGCATATTTTTTCAAGAAAATATCTTTGGGGTCGATTGCCATGATTGTGGAAAAAGTTGTTAAGCACTTAGATACTGGACCCTCTCTTGGCATACCAAGATACATTAATTATAAAATGCTAAGAAATAAAAAAGTGTTATGGAATAAGTAGCACTTCCATTAGACTAATAGGGAAGAGTATTTGCTTTTAATTTTTGCTCATTACATCGGTCCACAAAGAGATAAAGATGAAGAGGCGAATGAGGTATAAAGGACAGTTGTAGCTGAGGAGAGATTTTCTCCACAAATGGTGGCCTGTGTGAATGAAGTGAATGCTCACTTATATGTCTAAATAGGGAAAATTTATAAATTATAGAAAAGATGTAAGCACTTTACCATGCAGTTTTAGGAGCATTCCTCACCAACACCACCACCGCCATCATCTCCACTACTGTAGTGATCTATTGTTCTCGTTACCTTGCTGAAGGTAGCAAAGACTTTTCGAGGGGGTAGTGCTTATTTAAGCTTAATTTTTCTTAAAAGATTCAAGAAGTGAAAAATGTCAAACAACCCTTTTGTTCATGAGTGTTTTTGTTTTATTTTTTTGTTTTTTATGTTTATTTAGTAGTATTTTCTTGTATTTCTACTTGTATGTGTCTAAAATGTAACTTTTAATAATAGTTAGCCTTTTAACTTTTTACTTTGCTTTAAGTAGTAATATTACTAATTTTATTTTGGTATTCTTATGGTGATTTTAGTTTGTGATTGGTTTTTGTTTATGCTAATTATATAGTCAGTTCAATTATCATTTAGCTTTCACTTAGTTAGTTTAGCCCAATTATTCTTGAAATTGAACTTGATGAACTTTAACTTAGAATGGGTAATGGTTAAAATCTTTGTTTATCATTAACATATGCATATTTATTAATGAAATCTTAGCTGTGTTAGCATTCAACTTAAGCAATATTTGAAAGTTTCCACATTTTGAACAAGAAGACTAGTTTTGAAATAAGAAGAAAAAACCAAATGTATTAAGGTATTATAGCAAGGTATTTTAGGACACTCGAACCTTCCTCATCACCCTTCCAAGCATAGAGAAAAGTCAAATATTATAGAATGTGACATAGGCACATTGTTATTATTTAGCCATGATTGAGCTTGTGTACCTACCCTGTATGTTTGTTTTACCTTTGTTGGCCCTTTTGAGCCTAATGAGGAATGTTTAATGTGTGCTATATTTAATTTTTTTTGTTACACTCATCTATTTACCATATAGATTTATAAAACTTTATCTCCCCTTATAATAATTGGTCAGTCTAGGATTAGAAATAAATAATATTTGTTGGATAATTAAAAGTGTAGTTAAAAAGGGTTATTGGGATATTATTTTCAAAGGTTGAGGTTTAAGTCAAAAAAGTAATGGAAATTTGAACTTGTAAATACCCATGTCACTATTTGTTGCCAATAATGAAGCTAGCAAGTTCTTGAAAAAAAAGGAAAAAAGAAGTTTGAATTAAAGCTAGAGATTTATGGTAAAATATTAAGTGTGGGATATTTACAAGGGAAAAGAAAAGAGTCAAAACTTCTAAATATGGTTGAATTGTGACAATTAAGAGGAGTTTCAGTGACTTTTAACTTAAAATATTTTGTGTATGAAGGGTTAAGTGAGCAAGTAAGGTTGAGTGGTGTGCTTTCGATGTAGTAGAGTGAAGTTTAAAAAATGTTGGTCTATTTAATCAAAAAGTCGATATTCTTCTTATTTGCTACTGTCCATTTTTTGTTAACCATTGCCATGAACACATTACAATCTAATGAAGTCGTAGTGATTATATATTTGATTTTGAGTTGTTTGCGGACATGGCCTTCGGGTTTCGATGCTAAAGGAGGGGCTTATGATGTTTTTAAAGTTTTGAGCATGAAACCATTTGTACGTTTAGTTATACATTAAATCTAAAGCTTGACAATAAGATTGCATTGGTGTTTTGATTTTGAAAAGACTTAAAATATTTTGGTCTTACACGTACACACAAAAAATTGCTTATATTTTGTTAATTGAATTTGATCTAGTTGGAATTTTATAAAGTGCTATTGTTAATTGTTAGTGGTGATTTTGAGTTGCATAATTCTTGGTTGAAGTTTGATTATTATTGGAAGTTGGTTTGTTTAATTTTGGTTGAGGGTGAGCAAAGATTAAGTGTTGGGTATTTGATAGCAATGAATTATAACTATATTTCTTAGTGTGTTTTTAGTGTATTTAGGAGTTGTTTAGTGTTGAATTATTTATTTTTTTGTTTAATTTTGTAAGTCTTTGTTTTGTGTGTATTTAGTTGCCTTTTAGTGTTTTGCAAGGAATGTTTGAAGGAAAAAAGTAAATCAACTCGATAGGGTTAGAAATCAACATAATCAATTTACCTAAATAGAGAGTTTTATTCCTGAAGTCTAGTAACCAACACCTTGGTTGGCTTGAATTTTAACCCTATCCCGGTCCTAATGAAGAGTAAACGACGATGAACATCTCAGTTAGGTTGACTTCCAACTCTATCAAGACACATTGGCCATTTTAAAGTAATTTCATCACTTCAGTTAGGTTGAATTCCATCCCTACCAAGGCACTTGATTAAGATTATGATTTTCATCAGAGTTTTGCTAATTTAGCATGTTTGGTGGTAGCCAGCTCCTTCCATTCTAAGGTATTTTAAGTAAGCTTAACATCAACTTGGTTATTATGTGAAGACATCAAGATGGAGCTTAATACTTTATGAGTATTGTACCTTTTACTTTTGTTTTTCAATTATTTTAATGATGAACAGTGAGTAGTTTTCTTACTTTTGCTGAGAAAAACTTGAACCCGCATTCCTTTATTATAGTGAGTCAAATTTGAGCTTAATTTTAATCAAGTGTGTTATTCCTTAATTCTTGGGTTAAATCTTATCTTTTGTTATGTTGAATTGATGCTTGATTTATTGAATTAATGGTTGACGATTAATTTAATCTTTATCAATGATTTACATGTTCTTAGTTGATTTCACTCATGTTGATGCATTGTTGTGCTCTAGAAATTTAGGCAGTAATGTGTTATTTAAGAGTTAACTTAAACTAAGATTTTGAATTAAGAATATACGAGAATTGGATTTCTTGAATGAGGATTTAAGAAAGGTTTAGGAATTCACAAACTGGATAGATATGCTAGGTATTAGATTGTTCTTAATCTAGGGTTTTAATACTTAGAGAGGTATTATGAACAAGATATTTGATTTTACACTTTTTCCATTACTTTTAATTAAGTTATTATAATAAAAGTTGAAGTGGGTAGTCCTTTAGCAAAAGTGTTTTAAATATTGATTTTTATCATCTTTTGTATTTTATTTTTTTAGTTTTGTAATTAGTTAATTTAGTTTTATTACTTGATTTTGTTTAGTTGTTCATTTTAACTTAAGTAATAATCGCTTCAAAACATGGGAATTCTTTTACACATTATTC
Source organism: Excoecaria agallocha (assembly GCA_037975025.1). Classification (NCBI taxonomy): domain Eukaryota; kingdom Viridiplantae; phylum Streptophyta; class Magnoliopsida; order Malpighiales; family Euphorbiaceae; genus Excoecaria; species Excoecaria agallocha. The sequence continues at coordinate 99,771,604 of CM075807.1, read as the reverse complement.
ACTAAAAAATCTACAATACACAATCTCTAGGGTACGATATCAAAGGGTCCTAATCTTATTTCCCTATATTACTTAATCGATCTAGTACACTTGTTAGACACCAGTCATGGTTAATTGGAGAAACATAGTTGGAATGCTTAAGGTTCCATCCTGAAAGCACGTGATTCTTGTCAAAAACTGAAGTCTAACTCCTGATGATAGTCTAGTAATCATTCTGTAGCTTTAAAAGGAAAGTGGTAACTTTTTAACCCAAACTTTATTGGCCTACACCTCTTCAAGGGGTATTTTATTGCACCTTGTGATGGAATATGACATGGTATGAATGTGATGATAACGCAGCGAAAAAATAAAAATTTTTCATCATACATACCATACAAATCCAAAGCAAGAATCGAAACATGCAATTTTAGGGTTGTAGAACTTACAACTTTTGATGCCTTTTTGAAAATTGAATTTGGTGATGCCCAGCAACTAAGATGACTTTATCCGCCTTAGATCTCGATCACCAATGCCAAGGAACAGCCTTTTACGCCACTCCCTCTATTCTCACACAAACAATTGCACCGTCAGCTTAAAATCGAGATTGCTAGCTCTCTTTTAAGGTATTGTGTAAAGGCAATGGTTTGAAGCTACAAAATTTGATTTTGTACTTCTCTTAGGTTGCTATTACTACCTAAGATTACAAGAGAATGAGGAACAATCCTTTCTCCTTGTGAAAATTGGATCAAAAATAAGAGAGAGAGATGGATATAATTAACGCCAAAATGCAAATGGTGGCTCACTTTTGATTTCACGCCAAAAGCAAACGGTGGCTCACTTTTGATTTCACGCCAAAAGCAAATGGTGTCTCACTTTTGATTTCACGCCAAAAACCAATAGTAATCTTTAGGGTTTTATTTCCTTTAATATATATCCCTTTATTTTCTTAAGTGATCAAGCTAAAATATACTATCTTAAGATAATTAATTTTAGCCTTTATCACTTATTTAAAATAAGAAATATATATTGATTAAAACACCTTAAGATAATACATTTAATCCAAGATAATCCTTTTTGATTTAATCTAAGATAAATGTAAGACATATTAATCAAATAAATCACTTAATAAAAGAATTAATCATGTGCCGAAATTCCATTGATATTATCTTGGAATTTCGGCCACACCATCCAATTATCAAGTGAATTAATTTAATTAAAATCCTTTAGGCTTTAATACTCAATTAATTAAATTAACACAAGATAATTAATTAATTAAAATTAAACCTTATGGGCTGAATTTCTCTCTCTCATGGACCAAAGTCCAATAGCAATCTAATAACCCATTACACACATTAATTTGACTTTAATTAAAAGCCCAAATTAATGTCCAATACTTAATTTAAATATTTTAAGCCCAATGCTTTATGTGCGATCCTATATGTCCATTTAATGTTGGCAATGAATTAATAAATTAATTCAAAGGCTATATATATTCTCTAGCAAGATATTATAGCAATCCAAATTAAATGAAAATGCATATGGCATTTGGTGACCTAATGCAATTTTGCATAGTCCCTTACCCATAAATATCAGAATTAATATAAGGCATGGAACTAGTCATCCTTATATATATTAATTCATTTCTTGATATTCCAGTGCCACTGAACTCTCAGATAAATAATGATTACTCATTATTTCATCTCGGTATGGCCATACACTTCTCAGTTCACTGATCAAGTGGCCGGTGATATTTTCTCTCTTATCGAGAGGGGTAATCCCTTCACTTCTCTCATGCTCTCTAACATGAATCAATGCATACCCAATCATACCCGTACTTGTCACTCTGTTACGAGCACGTTAGGTGTATGTCAAAGTACACAGTAATTCATAAAGAGTTTCATAGAGATTTCAAGTGTAAGAACTCCGATACAAAACTTGCATATGAGAAACACTTATGACTTGTACCATGTAGTGTTCTCATGAGTGGATCGAATCCAGATACCATGTTCTTTAACATGTATCTATGATCTCTGATTGACACTCTTGTCCTAATGATCCGTAAGACAGAACTCATAATATCAGAGAGAGCATACTAGTCTTAATTCATTTGTTATTCCCATAACAATGACTGACTAGGGATATTTAGAATGAAGTCCCATTTGTTTCAAGGTCTTACAATCCATGTGCCTCACACATGATAACTTAAACCGAAATGACATTCTTGGATAGTTTTATCAATTGACATGCACAGGAATACAAAGGATAAAACAAATGCCTCATTTTATTAACTAAGTATTTTATTACAATGTATTGGGGCTAGGGCTTACACTAACACCTTGTTACCTTCCACTTTGATTACTCTTTTAGCCTAAGGAACACACATGGTCTTGAGAATTCTTTTTTTTTTTGTTTTGGTGTAGAATCGGCCATAGCAAGAAAGTGTATGTCTAAACATCAAATTTTGCTTCAATAATCTGAGCCAATTCCTCGAGGACCTGATTACTTAAAGGATTTATCTTTTACACATCTTGTGACGCAGTATAGAACTCTAAACCTTTTAATTCTATTGGGTGTACTTTTATGTGACATCTACTCTTTAAACAATAAAAGTCTATATCCATAAAAAGCCAAAAGAACCTTTTGATGCATAAAATGCCAAGCCATTCATATGAGTGACATGGATGCTATCATGGGTTTCTTCCTTATCCTTTATGGCTCCTTTCTTATCTATGCACCTTAAACATATGCAATTAGGCTGCCCCTGCATAGAACCCTATGAATCCTCATATACTAGGCAAAGAGCTGATAGATCCTTCTCGATCTTCCTAATAACTCACTTAAAGGATATTAGTTTCTCCTAAACAAACCTGAGTGTCATAACATCATGGTTTCTCATCAATAGCCTGAATATATATCAGTTACATGGCTTCAAAACATAATCTATCTAAACAAACTAAAAGTATTTGCTTTATGATCACCTCTAGGGATTATCCTATACAGTAATTAAGGTTGTCAAATTGCCAGCTAATGAATTCTCATCCCCAAGCGTAAGACTAGAAAATAAACTTTTCACTAATTGCATAATCTTTCCAAGCATCTAATATAAGATAGTAGTTACTTATCTCTAATGGAATATTTAGCATGAACTTAGCAACTGCCATGAATAAGCCTATACTATCTTGCCTCCAAATCTAATGGTACTTCTAGTCTATATATACAAACTTCACATGTAACCTTATTATTAATGGCTTTGGGTTATTTTCATCATTAAATGGGACAAGCATCACCCCTAACTTCATTGAAATATATAGATTTATATTGCCACTATCCCAAAATTTAATCTACCACTAGGAAAAATATTCATCATGTAGAATGTTTCTATCCATTTAAGAAATCCTCCCCCGCCCCCCAACAAATTGCTTTCATATGGACTTAAGGCAAGCTTTTTATAGTTGCTTTCTTTTTAGTTTTTTCTTCCTTACCATTTTTTTGAGCTTTTTTATTACTCCTAAGGTTGGTAATCTATCTCTATGGCACTTCCATCAAAGATAACCTCTTCCTCAACAGACTATATATGCCATCTAAGGTATCCAAAAACCTAAAAACAAATTCCATCTTAGCCTTTGCACTTCATTCAGCAGCTTTTCGAGGAAGTTAGGCCATCATGCTTCCCCTTTAATAGCTATTAGGGCTCATGGTTCGATGCTTTCACTTTACCCATTTGGGGTCTGACCCCTTATGTGAGGGTCTAATCTTGACTATAGTAGGGAATATGCTTAATCATTTGGTAATTTTGATTCGGACAAAATTAATTCAAAATCATTTTGAAATAAAATAGTTTGTGAAAATTCCATTCAATGGGGAAAATGTAATATAGAGGACTGTAAAATTTACTTAAATTACCTTGCTTGCATGTCCTTACAGGTTATGGTGGCTAATGTGTGAATGACATATTATGACTATTTTGCATGGCTTTCCAGGTTAATTAATAGGATATGCGTGTGCCATATATGTATATGATGATATTTTGATGAATGAATTGTGTGAATTATGGTTGTTGAAGGCATGATGTATGTTTTTGGATGGAAGATAGTATTAGGGTGTTACAGTTAGTTCTTACGTGAGGGCCTAATCTTGACCCTAGCAGGGAATATGCTTAATCTCATGATAAATAGAAGTATAGATTTGCCAGATAATTCTAATGTGTATATAATAAAGACATATTCAATATTTATAGAGATTGTATATGATATTAATAATAGATAATTATACTTTTATGATTATATGTTCAGTATATAAAGCATCAATGTCAATTTATTATCATTGAATCATATGATTTTCATGAGTTATCCTAAATGTTAATCCTTATTTCATTTCCTAGATTGTATCTATAATATTAGATCATTGTAATATTTGAGGCATGTTGAGTGCTTAGTGATGATCATTGTGAGTGGTCGTTTATCATGTTTTAAGTTTCCTACTAAGCTTTATAGCTTAGCATAGGTTTTTATCTGCGTAGGTAGTAAGGATAGAAGTTCCTTTCAAGGTTGATATCTGTAGTGGGTTGGCCAACACAAATTCTTTAAAGATTAAAAAATACAGTCTTCATTTTGGCTTTTTTGTATGTGGAGGATTTTAAATTGTGTTGGAATTTTGTGCAAGTACATTTATTTTTTATAGGAAACATTGTAATATTTTACATAGACTTTGTTATAAGTAAAGTTTTTAATAGTTAGAACTACAGTGGAATGTGTGTGAGTTTTCTTATATGTTTTTGGTTATGCATTGATGTCTATAATGGTTGTGATAGCCTGATTAGTGGGTCTTTGTTTTAGAGAGGGTGTTACAGTCTTTAGAAAACTCATAGGATTAGTCTATACTATTTTAGGTATATCTTTGGATTTATAAGTCTAAACTATATGATTATTAGTCCTGTAGAAATTCAAGCCATAGGGTAACAATTGTCTAGAAGGCTACTTTACCCAAAAATATAGTTTACTTATCCAAACATGCATCAAAAAGAGACCTGAGGAATTAGTTGCTAGAAATCTAGAATTGTTAGGCACTACATAACTATTAGGAAAACTTTACAATTGTGTATCACCTATTATGTAACTTAACTTTCACTAGAAATTGACCTACACAACTATCATGTAAACTTAATAGTTGTGTGCTCCATTGATTTCATATGTTATACATATTTAGCTCCAAAAATGATACTGAATCGCATCCATACTTTTTTAGATGTTTATGAAACTTTGCAAGTGCATGTTTAGACATGTGTGATGACTAAATATACATGATATATATGACTGGATTAAAATATGAATATGTACAATCGCATGTTAAGTGAATTATATGTTTTGAATGAGTTATATGCAATTGCTATAATTATAAATTTGTATTATAAGTATATAAATGATTATATCGATTATATGAAATATTTAAGCATGAACATATATATCTGTATATCATGCTGGTAGCAAACACTATAAGAAAATTAACTTTTCATGATCAAAATTTAGAAAAGGGATAAAAATTTGGTTGTTGATGATATTCCAACAACTAAGCCGGTTAGAAAATCCTAAATTTTATTGTTATTTAAAGAAAGGCTCCAATCCCACTGTTAAAAGTAACCAATCTAACAGTTATTGGCCCTAAAAAATAGGACTCCAATTTCATTTACCTCTAAGAATATTCTTAATTATATTATTAAAAAAACAAAATTGCTTTATTTTTGTTTCCATTTCCAAACCTAAAGTAAAGGATATCAACACTAAACCTAAGTAGAAGTGGCATCCACCCTCTGATGTTTTATAGAAATTAGTTTCGATTTTATGAGATCCAGATTAATTATGAGCTTTCATTGAATTTTTCCTAGTGATTGTATAAGAGAAAAAAAAAAGAGGATTGAGAAAACTCATTTCTTTCCTTCTTTTATTTCTCTCCATCTCTATTTTTATGTGCTCATAAAACACTAGGTAAACATAATTGACTAATTTTTAAATAAACTATGCAAATTTCCCGCCTTTCCACTCTTCTACCCATTAAGACAACTCATAAACACATAAAATTTTGGCCTAAGCTGGATTATTCTCTGTTCGAGAATTTTTTTTTATTTCTTTATCTCGAAAGAAGAAAAAAGTCAAGAAAATTTTTGTGGGGCTTTCTTCTTTTGTCTCTAATATGAAAATAATGGAGGGTGTGTCTCACCAATAATATAGATTAAATAATGTTGTTACCATCGCTAGTGATTTCACAATGGAATCTTGCAAGGATGGAGGTCGTCGTCTCACCAATAGCATCTCTGGGTATGGATTTTATAGGTTTAAATCGATTAAAGTTTTAAGCTTTTTTGTTTTTCTTTTTAGGTTTGTTTAAAATAGAAAACAAGGGGATCTGTTGAATTAGTACAAAATATAGAATAAAAAGAGAGAAACGATTTGGCTATGATGATTGTTTATAGATTAATTATCCATTTATGCAATGCTATAAATAGTATTGTATCCCCTTCTTTTATTCAATGTTATAAACATAAGTACTCTTTAATTATATATCAATTTTTTTATCACTACTCAAAAATAATTTAGGAAGATCATGAATGGTTATAATCTTCAGTCATATGATTAACAAGTCAAACCTATTGTGGGATTCTATCCAATATTTTTACAATTGCTATATCAACAATAAAATCTCATCTTGTAGAAATAAATCTATATATTAGAAACATAACATTAAGTCAGCTAAATACTTGTTGAGCAAGCACTATAAGAACTTCTTATCTCCCTATAAATTCTTATTAGTTTAGGTCATTAACAAAATACCGTTGTGTCCATCGCAAATAACCTTCTTGAAAATTGAAAACTTGAACTGTGAATTTGTTTTCATAAGCTTTTATTTTCTTCCAGCTTTCTACTTTGCAATTAGATATTAACCTTAACATCCGAGAAGCACATGTATTCTCACCAACAGATGGCTACTCTGAGGATGTATTTGTGGTGGATGGATGGCATGTTGAGGTATTTATGACTTGATATTATTGTATAAATTATTTTTTAGTTTGCTTCGTCATTTGAGATTCACACACTAATTGTTTTATGAAACCATTATATTTTTTCATTTCTACATGGTATAATTCATTTTTCTGACTTAAGGATCTTTTTGATGTTTAGTTTTGTCCGACATCTTATTTATTATCATTTTGGTAGTTATTTTTATTTTTGTGTTGGATTTCCTATAGAAGTTCTTAGGATTATATTAAAATAAGTTAGGCCATTAATATCATATATATGCTAATAACGACGATGTACCATTTTCTGTTTGCTTTTCCTTTTGTTATTTTCTTTTTTTTAAAACATCAGGTTTGTTATCTTCTTCGTTCTTTATTAGGTTTTCTTCATCTCTTCTCTTTGAAGCATTTGCAATGTTATTTTAATTTCTTTTTAATATGTTTTAACTCTATTAATTTAATTATTGAATTTTATATCTTAATGTGTGTATTTAAATTTTTTGCCAAGCATGATTTTCTAGACTTTGCATTTGGATTTTTGACTTCCTCTTATCTTTTTGGTAGAATCCAACTCTAGAACACTACACTTCTTACAAGGCTTTAGTTATTAAAAACATAATTATCGCACTACAAAGCCTATAATTGAACAATAAAAGTGTCATCTTATTGTTGTACGTGTGAAGCATAGGTAGCAAAGTTGTCTATTATCAACATCTGGTATATGCTTGTATTTATATTAAGTAATAGTCTCCTAAACATGTTTCCCATTTCATTTAAAAATTTCTTAATATGCTTGTATTTGTTTTGAAGTTTGATATCTTGTCTTCTCTTCACCCAACTCTAGCAATTTATGAATTTTCAATATAAAAGACATGACTTTTTGGATAGGGTGCAGGAATTTTATGTATATTACTTAATATAGAAAATAAATAAAAATAATTCTATTTTGTATGTGGTTATTTTAGTTTTGTTAATCATAAGTTTGATTTTATATTTGCCATACAATTTGGAAACATAAGGATATTTTGTAGCTTTTCTCTTTTAATCAATGAAACGACAATATTTATTATATTTTGAGATGTATATATGTGAATGATATGTTTTGGTAATATATTCTTATAAAATTATTCTTATTGACCAATGGAATGGATTCCTAATAATATATTAATTACTTTTAAAATTTAATATTAGCGATTGAAAATCCCTTTATTGAAAGTGAATACAATCAATGAAGGAACAATCCAGTCGCTAAAAGGAATTTTTAACAACCAAAATTTTTCTCGTTGAAAGTGAACACAATCAAGGAAAGGAATTTTTGATTAGTAAAAGGAATCTTTAATGATCAAAATTTTCCTCGTTGAAAGTGAACAACATCAATGAAGGGAAAATTCAATCTATAAAAATCATCATTTAATGATCGGAAAGAGGCATTAAAGATCGAATTCAAAATTCGATCATCTATACTTTTAACAATGGAGCTTTTACCAATCGACTAACTACTGGATTTTTTAGTCATTATGGGTTTTTAGCGACTGAATTTTGACTTTTAACTATTGAATTTTCATTCGTTAAAGGGCATTTTTCTTATAGTGAAAATAAACATATGCATATGTTGGATATATATATATATATATACTATAAGCATAAGTTAAGCATAAAGAGGTACATGCTTTGATTTTATGATTGTAATTATGCATTTAATTGATACATTAAGAAGTGGAAAGATGGTAAAATATGCAAATTATGTCATATGAATCCTTTACATTTACATGTATGTGCTTGAAATAACACACACACACAAACACACACACAGAGACACACACGCACAGACACACACACACATATATACACACATACACACTTGTATATAGTTTGTTATACTTGTAATCAAATTAATTATAAGTACAAGATTATGGATATATGTATACATATATTGATTATATGATCATACTTGTGTACAAATTGAAACTTAAGGGTTGGAATTATGAAATAATGTTAATAAAAGGTGATGTGGTTATACATGGCGTACTTTGGTCTAAGTTATGGATAAATAAGCAAGTCTATAGGAATTTTGTAGCTTCTTTTGTGACACTAATTAGTGTTTTCTATTTGATACTTCAATATTTGATATTTGATACTTTAATATCTTTTATTTTGATATTTGATTTTAAGACTTATTGTCTCTTTTATGATGCCATTCGAGGAATCTTTTGTATATTCCATGTAATGGTATCATTCTTTTTCCGTTAGGTTAATTATAAAAAAGGTCTCAACTATAGGGTACCTTATAATTTTGAGCCCTATCTTTAAATCTTACAACAAAAGGCCTTAACTATAGGATACATTACAATTTTAGGACTCCATCACTATTCGATTGCTATTTTGTCACTATTAAAGGAGGAATGAACAAATAGCAATGGAGTCCCAAAATTGTAAGGTACCTTATAATTGAGGATATTTTTTACAAGAATTAAAGATGAGGCCCAAAATTGTAAGGTACCTTATAGTTGAGGATCTATTTTATAATTAACCCTTTACTATTTTTTGCATTGCGGTCTATTAATTTCTTAGATGTGGATAGTCGGCATGCCTAGAAAGGATCTTGAATTATTTCTATGACACTATGGTATCTCCTGTTAGTGAGACTTATATCTCCTCTATTGACACTATATTTATCTTCTATTTGGTACTATAGTACCCTTTTGTGGATATCTTCTATATGTAAGGCATATGCCTCTTCTATTGATACCTTTAAGGTGTCTTCTGTTGATACCATATATAGGTATCTTTTATATCTATTATCCATATTTACATAAAATAGTAGACAAATCAGTAAATGGTTTATTTCATCTTCTATTCAATCTAGTTTGTTCAATTTTATGTTGTTAAACATATTTTCTATACCGTTGAATGATTACCTCATTTGAAAAGGATTATAAATGAAATATTGTTTTGTTATGTTCTGGGATAGCATGTTCTGTATTATTTATCCTAATCTTACTTGATTTGTAATTTATAATGTTTGAAATAAACTTGACAAATCTATAAGAGGTTTGTCCCTGACTTGTTCTATTTTGGTTTATCAACTCTATTTCCTAACTTAATGAATAATTACAAAGTCTAGTATGAACCTCATTTTAGGCGTACTCATTTTTTATTCTAGACAAACATGAATAGGATATAAGTATGAACGAGAACAAGATTATATAATAAAGACTAAAATTTGTACAAATGTGTGGGTCTGATTCCCATATTCGGGATACATAAAGGCTTGGAATGCTTATTCTAAGTTTGAAAAAAAATATCATGAATTTAATAAGTGCAAGCTAGATAGTAATAAACAAGATTTTGGATTTAGTAAGTGAAGTAGGATATTTTATAGTAATATAAAAGTAACTTAAAACTAACCTAAGCAAAATAATAGATTTGAATTTCAAGTAAATCAATTATTTTTTATTTATCCATATTAAGTAATATATTATTAATTTTAACATATCAAATGAGTTGGTTGTTTTCAATAAAGATTTGTAATGGTAGACTAGTTTAAAGCAAAGATCAAACTCGACAGATGAAGATCAATATGAAATGTAGGTAGTAAATATATCATGATGGGTAGTAAACTGTATATTATATTATATTATGAATATGTATACCAAAATTTATAAATGTGTCACATGACATGTACAAAAATATATGTATAATAGCTTGACATATGAATTGCGAACTTTAAAATAAAGTTTTAATAACTTATAATCTATCTTGTAGTTGAGCTTGCATGATCATTTGTTAGTGAGTGGCAACATCTTTGGATCCCTCCCAAGGTATATGGGGAAGTCATAGAATTGGGTTTTGGTCTTTGCATAATAATTATATGTCTATATCTTATCTTTTATCTCTAATTTGAATAACCCAATTTAAAGGTCTATAAGATGAGATATGATAATGACTAGAAAACTAGTCCAATGAATCCTATAATGTAATTCTTCTCAAGTTACTCAAACATGCCATTCCATTTCAAATCAACACTTTATCAACTATTTCTCATCCAAATCAATACAATATACCAAATCAAACATGCCAAACATGTAAAGGCCCCAACATACACCCTAGTAGAAATTGAGTATGTTTAGGGTGCTTTTGCTAGAAAGATGACATAAAAAGATAAGTAATCGAAGTGTAGGAAAAGACCTAGAAGGAATTAACTTAAAAGTCAAAGGCATTATGGTAAATTGATTAAGTGGCATGCACATCCATAATTAGAGAGACATAAAGCGTGAATTAAATTGCAAATAAAAGGAGATAGATGATGAATTTAAGAAATTACAATACAAGAGGCAGCAAATCGAAATTTTCTTAGGTCCAATAAGTGTACCAATAGGACAAATACACATGCATCTTTACAAGAATGAAGAATTTATATGCATTTTTAAGGAGTTAGCCAGCCATTTTTAGGTTCCCAAAAACATAAAAAAATTATACTCTTTCCCACCATTTTCTCTTCCAAATATTACATACCAAGATTGCTCAAGGAGCTTAGGAAAAAGAGAGTAAAATTAAGTTAAAGGACTAAGCAAAACAAAGTGAGGATGGAGCTAGTTGCTTAGGAATAATAATTTGTTAAATAAGGTATCAAAATTTTTAATTTTCTTCCATGCGTTTGCCCATATAAAATGACTAGAAATGCTATATTAATTATGTAAATGATATTGAGGTATTGTTGTGATGCTTAAATGTGCATGAGATATGAAATATAACAAGTATACTTGAGATAGGAAAATTTTGCTTCTGGGTCTATTTGACCTAATAAGGTTGTTTTGTGTATAAATTGCATTATAGAGCCTTAAATGGGGTGATTCCAATTATAGATTAAACTATACACATAGGTCTAAAATTATTATGAGAAACCAGAAGTTAATTCAGCCTCTAAGATTTTCAAATTTTATCTAATTAGAACAACCTAAGATAGCAAAATTAAGCAATTGAACAAATACAAAAAATGAAGGAAAGTAAGAGGCTATACCTGGAAGTAGCATCATCCCCACCAAATTGGTCCTCATTTGACCAAAAGTAAAAGAAAATGACAGCAAAAATAAAGCAAAAGATATGGAGATAAATAAGGATAAACGCAAAAATGACATAAAGAGAGAGAGAGGGTTCGAAAAAAACCCTAAAATAATGAGCAACACTCAAATAAAATAAATAAAATAAAATAAACAACTTCAAAATCACACAAACAAACTGTAAAATCAACAACAAAAAGAAAACAAAACATAATCAATTAACGAAAAAAATTAAAAAAGGGAGAAACAAAGGGGTTGGTACTTACTTGTAGATGCCTTGCTAGCAAAGATGAACTACAACAAAAATAAAGGAAAAAGAAAGAAAAAGAAATAAGGGTGAGCAGAAGAAGAACAAAAAGAGAAATGAAGAAAAAACTCAAGCACCACAAATGAAAATCAAAATGAACAAGCAAAAGAACAAAAATACAAGAAAATAGAGAACCAAGGAGAGAGAATAAAGAAAAGAGTAAGGAGAAAAGATAGAGAAGAACTCACCTTGCACTTGTGATGGAGAACGACAAACAGAGCGGCCGTGAAGAGAGAAGAAGAAGAAAGAAAAAGAAAGAGAAAGAGAGAATGAAGTGAAAACCGCAAAAATAAGGAGTCATTAAATAAACACAAGGTTAAACGATAGAGTTTTAGAATTAGGGTTTCATATTTTTTTATAGGGTCAAGGTTACTACTTTAATCACAGTAACCGTGAGATACCCTAGTTTTCACTACTGGACTGAAAGGGGGTCTAGGTCACCATCATTACTAAAATCATAATGATCATGAGGTAAGATGAATTACGCTTCTGGACTAAAAAAATTGACCTCACGGTTACCAAACAAAACCTTGTAACCATGACCTAACATGCTCTGAGATACATAATCAAAATTGACCTATGTCACGGTTACCAGATAAAACTTAGTAACCGTGATCCTCTAAAATTCACCAAAAATTTTATTTTTCTTTCACTCTCTCCTAACCATTAAACTTAGCTTTTTACTCCACTCAAACAACATAAAACACCAAAATTGTGATTGAAATTCACAACTCCTTTGAACCACTTTCCTAAACATGACTACTAAAAAGGAAAATAACACAAAGCATTCTAAAAAGTAAGGGTTAGAAAAAGTTATGCGTTTGTCAAGTTTGTAGCTAGACTTTTAAGTACCATCAAGGGTCTTGGAGAGTGACGATCATTGAAGCACCATCAAATGTTGACTCGAAATAGGGCTTCACGCGATGGCCATTCACCTTGAACTCTTTCTCATCTCTCGGGTGTTTAGGTGTCACCACCCCAAATTTATTCGCTTTGACAACTAAATAGGGCCCTTTCCATCTTGATTTCAATTTTCCCGAGAATAACCTCAATCTGCTATCATACAAAAGCACCTTCATTCCTATCACAAATTCCTTCTTGGTTACTCTGCGATCATGCCACTTATTCGTGTTGTCCTTGTACTTCTTGGCATGTTCATAGGCCTAAAATATGAGCTCTTCCAACTCATTTAACTGTAAAGACATGTACTTTCCTACACTCTCAAGATTAAAATTCAAAAACTTTGTAACCTAATAAACCTTATATTCTAATTCCATCGGTAGGTGACAAAACTTGTCGAACACTAACCTAAAAGGTGACATTCCTATCAACGTCTTAAAAGCTGTCCTATATGCCTATAAAGCTTCATCTAGCTTAAGGTACCAGTCCTTTCTAGATGCATTGATTGTTTTCTCCAAAATGGCCTTTAACTCCCGCTTAAACACCTCAACTTGACCATTAGCTTGGGCATGATAGGGGGCAGTGATTTTGTGTCTCACTTCAAATTTTTAAAAAAAGGCTTTGAATTGGTGATTAACAAAGTGTTTCCCACCATCACTTATGATAGCTCTCGGGGCTTCATAACGGCTGAATATGCTCTTTCTTAAAAATTCTAGGATAACTTTTGCATCACACGTTCTAGTGGCTACAGCTTCTACCCACTTACTCATATAGTCTACTGCCACCAAGATATATTCAAATCTGTAGAAAATCAAAAAAGGCCCTATAAAATCTATTCCCCATAAATCAAACAACTCTACCTCAAGCATATTGGTCAATGGCATCTCATCTCTCCTAGATATATTTTTCACCCTTTGACATCGATCACAAGATTGAATAAATAACTTAACATCATTAAATAAAGTGGGCTAGTAAAATCCAGAAGAGAGAATTTTCGATATCGTTCAGTTTGGTCCATGATATCCACTAGCTTCTCCACTATAACATGCTTGGATAATCTCCCTTTGCTCTTTATTTGGGATACACCTTTTTAGCATTTGGTCAACACAAAGGCGAAAAAGATAAAGATCATCCTAGATGTAATGCTTCACATCAGCTTTCAGCTTCTTCCTTTGTTGCCATGTGAAGTCCTTTGGCATATAACCACCTGCAAGAAAATTAGTAACATTAGTGAACCAAGATACGAAAACTTCACAAACAAACAAAGCACAAATACGTTCATCAGGGAATAAATCTAAAATCTCCCTTTTTAATATGATTATGCTCAATCTAGATAAACGATCCATCACAAAATTTTTGGCTCCCTTCTTATCCTTAATCTCTAAGTTGAATTCTTGCAATAGGAGCACCCATCTTATCAATTTTGGCTTGGACTCCTTCTTGTAAAGAGGTGTCTTAATGCTGCATAGTCATACCACACCATAATTTTTGCTCCAAGTAAATAGGATCGAAACTTCTCAAAAGCAAATATAATGGCAATGAGTTCCTTCTCAGTTGTTGTATAGTTGACTTGGACTCCTGTCAAAGTGTGGCTTACATAATAAATTAAATAAAACACTTTCTCTCACATTTGTCTGAGTATCGTTCCTATTGCAAAATCACTTGCATCACACATTAGCTCAAAGGTAAATTTGAATTCGGAGATATGATCATAGAGGCTGAAATAAGCCTTTGCTTTAACAACTAAAAAGCCAACAAACATTTATTATTGAATTCAAAAGGAGCATCCTTTTATGAGCAAATTGGATAAGGGCTTTGCAATTTTTGAAAAATCCTTTATGAACCTAAGGTAAAAACATGCATGCCCTAAAAATCTCCTAACTCCCTTGACATTAGTTGGTGGTAGGAGCTTCTCTATAACTTCTACCTTGGCCTTGTCTACCTCAATCCCCTTTTTCGAAATTTTATGCCCTACACTATGCCTTCCCTCACCATAAAGTGGTATTTCTCCTAATTTAATACTAAGTTGGTTTTTTTACATCTACCTAACACCAAATCAAAATGCTTTAAATAGTTCTCAAAATCTAGCCCATAAATGGGGAAAGTCATCCATGAATACCTCCATAAATTTTTTTATAAAGTCATCAAAAATTGCCATCATGCACCGTTAAAATGTAGCTGACACATTACACAGTCCAAAGGGCATTCTCTTATAGGCGAATATGCTATAAAGGCAGGTAAATTTCATTTTATCTTGGTCTTCAAGAGCTATAAAAATTTGCAAATATCTCAAATACCCATCTAAGAAATAATAGAACCTATTCCCTGCTAACCTTTCTAACATCTTTTCTATAAATGGCAATGGAAAATGATCTTTCCTAGTGGCACGGTTCTGTCTCCTATAATCTATACACACTCTCTAACCCGTAACTATCCGAATTGGAATGAGTTCATTCTTAACCACTACCGTTTCCTCCTTATTAGGGACATATTACCCTGGGCTAACCCACTTACTATCAGAGATTGGGTAGATTATACCTAAATCAAGCAATTTGAGTACCTCTTTTTTGACAACTTCCTGCATAGCCTGATTGAGCCTTCTTTGGGGTTGAGCTATCGGTTTGCAATCATCCTCCTTAGAAATTCAATGAGTGCAATAACTTAGATTGATACCCTTCAAGTCTGATGTCTCTCATCCTATTGCTTCTTTATGTTTTTTTAACACCTTAAATAGCATCTCCTCTTCAAAACCTGACAACAAAGAAGAGATAATTACTAGCCTTGCTTCATGCTCTAAGGACACATACTTTAAATAAGGAGGAAGGGAATTAAGTTCAGATTTTGAATCTCCCTTTTGTAAAGTAGTTCCCTCTTGCTTCAATTTCTCCTCTTCACAATTCTTTTCCACCGTTGCTATCAATTCTCCTCCTATTCCATCCAACTCTTCATTCTCCAAAGACTGCATCAAGCTCAAATTCAATTGATCATTTAGCAAGACTTTTTCTTGAGTCTCCTCAACACATTCATCCACCTTGTCCATGAAATAAATCGACTCCTCCAAATCACTTAATGGGTACTTTTGAGCTTTAGTTCATGTCCACCACCAACTCTTTATTATTGAATCGAAGGGTGACCTTTTGTTCATGAACATCTATCAAAGCTTTCACAGTATTTAAGATTGGTCTTCCTATAATGAGTGACACCTTCCTATCTTCCTCCATTTCCATGACTATGAAATTCATGGAGAAAATGAATTTTCCCACCTTCACCAATAGATCCTCAGTTACTCTTCTTGGCTTTCTCATTGATCTATCCACAAGTTGAAGTCTCATTCTCATCTCCTTAAGATCACTTAGGTTAAGTTTCATGCACATTGAATATGGCATTAAGTTAATGCTAGCTCCTAAGTCACACAAGGCATTCCCAACAAAAGTTTCACCAATTTCACATGGTAAAGAAAAGCTACGTGAATCTTTCAATTTTTTTGGAATCTTGTTCATAATAATTGCACTTTAATTTTTTATAAGTTGCACAATCCCACACCCTTCTAATTTCTTTTTATTAGAATAAATTTCTATCATGAATTTAGCATAGTTAGGCATGTGAGCTAAAGCTTCAATAAAAGGTAAGTTAATGTGCAATTTCTTGAACATTTCTAGAAACCTAGCTAATTGCTCATTTTTCTTTTCTTTCCTAGCTATAGTAGGAAATGACAACTTGTTTATGTCAAGATCTTTTATGGTTGGGTTCACTATACTCTTACCCTTGTCAATCTTTGAAGCATCTACATCTGCATCCACTTTAAAGTTAGAATCACTTACCTTCTGTGTCGGCTCATCCATATGAGATGATGAAGTTGGTGATTTACCTTTCTCTTCCTCTTGTGTTACCTCCTTGCCACTTTTCAATGTAATTGCCTTAGCCTCCTCCTTAGGATTGCGATCCACATTTGAAGGAAAAATCTCTGGTTGTCTGTTAGACATTGAAGTTGCAAATTGGCCCAATTGTGTCTCTAGGTTCCTCATGGAAGCATCCTGATTTTGGTTTCACTGTTTTTATGATTTGCACGTCTCTTGACTAGCCATAAATTGTTGCTGACTATTCACAAATTACTATTGACTATTCATGAAACTTGCTAGCATATCTTCAAGATTAGGCTTCTTCTCTTGCACAGGTGGTCTTTGTTGAAATCCCAATGGGTGGTATAGTTATGGTTGGTTCGAGCTTTATCTTTGATGGTGGTTTGGTGGATAGGGGGCTTGGTAGTGAGTGGTGGCTTGAGGTTGGTAAGGTTGACTGTAGTTATGATGAACATTTTGGTTGGAAGGAGCTTTTTGCAAGTGGTTGAGATGATGAGGCATGCTGATGTCCATCTTTCCAAGAGAAATTTGGGTGATTCCTCCACCCCTAATTATATTTATAACTATAGGGATCATTTTTTCAATAATCTCCAATAGCATTTACATCACCTACATCTCAACCTTCTTAGATACCTTGCCTGCCTTCATATGACCCATTCTCTTGAGCAACTGAGGCTACATTCTGCACCTTCAAATCACTTAGCTCTCTCTTCACCAACTTTAACTGTGCCTTTAACAATGCTACTTTGTCTACATTATGCACCTCTTGCCTCCTTAGAACTGATCCAGGAGTAGTCCATTAAGAATCATTAGCTGCTATTTCATCTAACAAATGAAAAACTTCTTTAGGCAACTTGTTTAAGAAAGATCCTCCAAATGATGCATCTAATAGTGATCTTGTTTGAGGTGTAACTTCAACATAAAATATGGTCATCAATTGGTAGATACATATCTCATGGTGCGTATAGCTTCTTAATAGCCTTCTAAACCTCTTCCAAGCCTTATGAAAATGCTCTTCATTCACTTGATGGAAGCTCATAATGCTATTTTGAATACTTATAGTCTTGGTAGGAGGGAAGAATCTCATTAAAAAATTTTCTTGCAACTTATCCCACGACTATATTGATTGGCTTGGTAGCATTTGTAGCCACTTCCTTGCTTTTCCAATCAAAGTAAATGGAAATAACTTTAGTCTTACTGCATCCGTATTAACATTTGAAATTTGAACCGTGTCACTAACCTCCAGAAATATGTCAATATGTTGAGCTGGATCTTCTAATTTCGAATTAGAGAACTGATTCCTCTGTACCATAGTGATGGTGGCTGGTTTGAGCTCAAATTGTATCCCTCTTGGCAATACAATTGTCCTATGATCTTCATTCCACCTTGGCACAACGTAGTCCTTTATAGTCCTCTACTTGGCACTTATTCTTTTCGTGCCCCTGGCATCTCTTCATGTGCCCTCGATATGTGTTCATTCTCAGGAGGAAACTCATCAAGAGGAGGATCGTGCTCCATATCATTGTTTCTATTGGCTCTCATTCTTTGATGTAAGGTCCTATTGATTTCAGGATCAAAGGGCGCTAATTGCTCTCATCTTGCTCTGTTCATGCACTACTATCACCTAAAAAGAATCAAGAAAAATAAAATAAGGAAAAGAAAACACATACAAATAATAATCACATCTCACAAACAATTCCAAATCCCCGGCAACGGTGACAAAAACTTTTTACTTGGTCTAGCAAGTGCATTAGATGATAAGTAATAAAGTGAAATATAGTTAGGACCCTCAAATATCGTACCTAAGGGATTATGTATGTGTAAGCTATGACAATTAATTATATGCTAAAGAATTCCCAATTGTTTGTGTGTAAAAGTTATCTAATTTCTATAATGAAGACTTTAAACAATTAAAATGTGCAATGGAAAGAAATTAAATTCAAACTAGCAGTAAATTAAGTATGAACTAAGTTATGAAAAATTAACAAGTGTAAAAATCTATAAAAATAAAATGTTACTCGGGTTCACTCATCCACCCCATACCCAATGTGAATTAATTCAATCCTACTGTAATATATGAATGAATCTGAGATAATCCTCTTAATCCAAGCATCTAATTCTGGAGCCAGCTACTCTAATTGCAAAGCATTCCATTCCAGAGCAAGCCTTATAACTAGCCTAAGCACAAGTCTTAAATCTTAAGTTCGGTTTGCTTTCCCATTTCGGAGCCAAACAACCCAAAACCCATCTATTTCACTCCACACTCTAATCCTGAAACCATAAAATACTGCACATCTAAAGTCCCATTCTGGAGAAATTTAAAATAAAAAGCATTTTTGATATAAAAGCTGAGCAAAATTCTTTCACAGCATTCAACCCACACAAGCATCAACATCCAACCAAGATATAAGATAAAACCATTCAACAAAGCTAGAAAATCACTTGAGGACCTGAAAACTAATGAAATAAATAAGCAACAATGAACTAAACCATTCATTCATATATATGTAATTGAAAATATGTTCAAAATTCACATTTTGGGTAGGGGATTCAAAGATCCCTCAAACAACTAAGAGACTACTCACTACCCATTACAAAATGAAAAGAGAAAAGGATAGAATAAACCTTGAAACTCATGGTGGAAGAATACCCAACTGAATCCAAGTCCTTCAATCTTTTTCTCCAATGCTTAACTGGAAAATGAGCTTTAAACTATGTAAATCTATGCTTTTAAACTATAAATGTGTGTTAATCTATGTATTTTGCTGTAAATCTATCTATTTATAAGTAAATCTAAGTATCTATCTATGCAAGATGAATAAAGGAATGAAAGAAGGAAGAAATTAAACCCTAAATTGAAGAAAAACTATAACTCCCGACTCAGCAGAAAAATCAGCTATTTATAGGTCAACATAGGTCACGGTTACTAGGGATTCCTTGCTGATCGTGACCTAATTTAAAAATCCCTCTTTTAACTGGCTTAAGTCACAGTCATCAGGAAATTCCTAGTAACCATGATGTAGCTCCGATCTGCATCTAAAAGGGGGTCATGGTTACCACCAAAATCTTGGTAACCGTGAGATGACTCTCTCTTGCATTCTAGACTGAAAATATGTCTACCTCACGCTTACTACCAAAAATCTGGTAACTGTGAGGTACTCTTATTTTAGGTTCTGTACTGAAGAGCTTTATAGGTCACGGTGAACACCCTTTTATGCACAATTGCTCTACTGATCGTGATAAGCCTCAAAACGGTGCGTTTTGATATAAGACTTAGGTCATGGTTACCAGGAAAATCTAATGACCGTGAGGTACCTACAAAAATCATAGTTTAGCATAAAATTCCATCAAAAGCTCTCCCAATCACACAAAAGCTAGAATTAACTGAGAGTGGGATTAAATTATTATGTGCAAGCAAAATAGATTAAAAGACACTAGAAAGACACTGAAAACTAGACTAAAATTAATTTAAAACTAAATACTAAATTGGAGTTATCAAAATGGATTTTATTTCAAAAATTCAGACTTGTTGACATTGCTATAACATGGTATTGATTGTGGTTGATGTCACGAGTTTGTTCATAATTTGGGTGATTTTCATTAATTATGTTGTGAATGCAGAGTTAATTATAAAGGGATATTCGTAGAAATTTGAAGTAACTTACAAGTTCATTTTGTTTAGAGTTTCTAAATTCCTTATAAAAGTAAATAGGTAATTTAACACTTAACTCTTTCCAAACAGCTATGCATTTTAAGCATTCTTCCTTTTTTTGACATTTATTATATATGAGTTAGAGCTGATGATGATTGCATTGGTAAATGATGCAGATGGTGTTTTACAAGAGAATAAATCATGGATTCTTAATATAAACAATTTCAAAAGCACCATCAAGCAAAATCTTAAGAGAGCAACTAAGATCAGGAATTCAAATAAGGTGTTTTTCTGGATGAAAATGTTGTAAATTAATAAATAAGGAATTCAACTTATATTCCATTGTGCTCCATTAATTGTATATATCTCTACTTCTTAAAGAAAGCAATTAATGCTCTTCATAAGAAACCAGTGCTCCATTAATTATAGTGGTTGCCTGCTAGAGTGATCAAAGTAGCTTGATGTGGTCATCATTTAATATTTCTTCTTTAAGAGAAGAGTTGCCCATTGATGATCAGGACTGTGAGAGCACCAAAAACAGATGGAGATTGTAAATATCAAATTTTTTTATATATCAAAAATAATAGAAAGGTTATCTTGGTTGTTTTTGAGGTTGTCTTGTTGATTAGGCACTTGAATACAACTCTCAACTACTAGATAATTTCACAAATGTAGTAACTTCTACATGTTATCACCAAAAAGACCCTGGAAAGTATAATATAAAGTTGAAAAAAAAGAAAAAAAATAATAATGAACAACAAGCATATGATGAGGTCAAAATATAAACTGTAGAAGAATCTAACTCTATCTTAGGAAGCAAAATCTAAGTTGTTTTGTTTTTTTGCAATGTTTTAGGACAAACAAAAATTCTACTATGATCCATTAGACACATTCTATCAATTTCACATACTCTTAAGAACAACAGAAAATCAACTATATAAATAAAAAAAGCTACTGACATGTCTAAGTAGCCATTCACCTAGAACACATCCAGCAGACCAGATATCAATGGTTGTAGTATATCCTATTGCACCAAAAATAAAGTTTAACTCATATGAGTTGCATTAATTCTTTAACCCATCTCATTATAGTGTTTGATCAAGAGCTTTTTTTTTTTCAATGCTATTAACAAAAAATATTATGAAAAGAAAGATGCTTATCAAAACTTAAGGTTTTTTTAATGTTTTTGCCAACTTTCTTGAGTGTTGTCCTAAGACCATTTAGAATTACATGTTTATTTAAGAAGCTAATATATAAAAAATAATGAATATGTTTTCTTCTAAATTCCATCAAATAAAAACTATATATGAGGATAATTAAATTTTCCTTGCGAAACAACCTTGAGATGAAAATTAAATATAGTTTATTAGCTTTTATACAAATTAAATGCATTGTATTAAATTTTATAAAAACTAAAATATAGTGTATTTACTTTTGTACATAAATAAATATAATGTATTTTTTTTTGACAAAAATTAATAAACTGTATTTTCTTTTTACAAAACACAATACATTGTATTTTTTTTCTTTTGACTAAAATACAATATATTTATTTTTGTAAATAAAATAAATATAATGTGTTTTCTTTTATCGAAACTTAATAAACTGTATTTTTTCTTTTAACTAAAATACAACGTATTTACTTTTGTACATAAATAAATATAGTGTATTTTCTTTGATGAAACTCAATATATTGTATTTCCTTTTCTTTTAACTAAAATATAACATATTTACTTTTATACATAAATAAAAATAATGTATTTTCTTTTGACGAAACTCAATATACTGTATTTTTTTCTTTTGACTAAAATATAATTTATTTACTTTTGTACATAAATAAATACAATGTATTTTTTGATGAAACTTAATACACTGTATTTTTTTTCTTTTGACTAAAATACAATATATTTACTTTTGTACATAAATAAATACAATGTATTTTCTTTTGATAAACCTCGATACATTGTATTTTCTTTTTCTTTTGAATAAAATGCATTGTATTTTTTTATGAAATTTAATACACTATATTTTCTTTTTTTTACTAAAATACAAATGGATAATAATAATATAAAGTATGCTTTTATATATAAATAAATACAATGTATTTTCTTTTTATAAAACTCAACATACTATATTTCTATAGCTAGAAGTTGTACATTCCAAAAAGTATTTGAAAATACAAGATCAAAAAATTTTATTTTGGATAATGATATTAAATGTCTTAAACACTAGCATAAAATTACTAAAAAGGTTTTCAATGATGGAATCACAGATATGTGATATCATACAACCCTTTAACTTCCTAGTAATTTCTTAAGTCTACCAGTTAAGTATATTAATTGCAATGTTTTGGCAAAAGCTAATTCTTGAATTGTTTTCAAAGGCAATTTCAATAAAGTTAATCTAAAAGATTCAAAATTGAAGACAATAAGAAACTTAATGGGAGACACATATAGCCATTTTATTGGCTAGTGAAGTACTTAGCTTCAAGATACCGATATGGATAAAAACACATGCATTAACACTTACCAATAAATTGAGTTACTAAATGAAATGATACTATACCAAACCAAAAAACATGAATAACCTATAGCGAGAAGTTTCATTAGATATACTCATAATGAAACCAATAGGAAGAAAAAGGAAATTGAAGGAGAAACGATAAGCTCTAAACTAAAAATTCAAAGTTTATGGCATTATTTTGCTATCATTGGAAGCCAATCAAAATATTATTTAACAAATAACATAAAAACCCTAACTAAGCTGTTAACTTGATAGAGAAAGACACAACTAGCAAAAGGAAAAAAAAAGATGGAGTGAATAATCATTTGAAGTAGGAAACTACAAAAACTAGTAAAACAAAACATATAAATCACGATGCATAGCTCAAAATTGCATTTGATATAGGGAAAAAAAGAAATTTTTCCAAATAAAAAATTACATTTAATTTATTTCATAATAATAATATAAAGAATCCCAACAAGTTAGGGAATGGGAATGAGGGTAGGCAACAAGCAAATGGATTCCATTGATATGTTAGTAGAATATGGGGCATTTTGAAATTGAAAATTAAAAAAATAGTAATTATGAAATAAAAAATTTTAAAAAAAGAAAAATAAGAGAATGCAAATATAAAATGCATTTTTTTATGGTATTTGTAAAAAAATCCAAAAAAAAAGTTAAAATTAAGTTTAACTAGGGATTAGTATGGACTGGTTAACCAATTTATGAGTAAAAAAATTAATTAGTCCATTAATATCGATTTTTTAAAATCATTAACTATTAACCAGTCCATTACATTCGGTTAATCAGTCCATCGATTTTAATTTTTCGATTTGGTTAACCAATATTTTTCGGTTAATCATTAAAATTTATAACATAAAATTATAAAAAATATTAGATAAAATTTAGTTCAATTTTAAATATGCAAAGTAATTTAATATATAAATTATAAATATAATTTACTAGCTAAAATTTATGTTTTATAAATTAATAGCCAATATTATAAAATAGATTTGATATTTTTTAAAAATTAATATATTTAATTCTAAGTTAAATAAAATTTTGGATAATATTAAATATTATAACATAAAGTATAAAATATAAAACGTAATTAAATGCTAGTAAGTAAAATATGAACGCCAATATATAATAAAAAATTAACATATATAAAAGTTAATCGGATACTATATATAAATATTATTATATAATTAAAGAAAATGACATAATATAAATTTAGTTTAAAGTATTATATTAATTTTTTTAGAAAAATATAAAAAATTAAGATATAATAAATATATAATTTAAATATATTTTAAAGTATTATTTTATGTAAATTTTAGAGAGAAAAAAATAGAAAAAATTAAAGATATAAATATATATATATTAAAAAAATAATTAAATCGATTGATTAATCCAAATTATCAATTTTTTCAAATTGTGAATTGAAATTATAATATCTCAAATTTATTAATTTAAATTATAACTATCAGATTCAATTAATCAAAAAATTAATTTTTTGATTAACTATTTTTCAGATTTATTTTGCTCAGCCATAGGTTTGACCGAATAGATTGTCCACCCACTATACCCACCGGGGTTGCGCCCTCCTTGTAAACCAAGTTAATGACTAACTCGGTTCATTTCCGTATCCCATAAACTGGAGGGCCAAATATGTAACTTTACATCATTAACCACTGGAGCAATGAATATATATATATATATATATATATATATATATATATATATATATATATATATATATATATATATATATAAACAAAAATTGAAGAAAAAGAAAGAAAACAGGAAAAAAAAAAAAGACGCGAAGGTTTCGTCTTTCGGACCAAGAACAGCACGAGACGAGCGAGAGAAACACAAAATATTTGGCTTAATAAAAGATATATACCCAACAGAAACAAAAATAAAATATTTCTATTCAGCTCATATTTACCTTTTCTTCTAATCGATCCGTTCAACAAAATTCTGTCTTCGAATTTACATCTCTTTCAAGGTTTCTTCGCCGATCTGTCATTTTGCTTTTTAGTCTTTCTGGTAATTTTCCCTCTTCCTCTTTCTGTTTTTGTGTAATTTTTGTTCTCCTTTCCTTTTGGATTGAAACCCTAGGGTTTCAAGGTTATTCAAATGGCATTATGTGGTTATGCTTGCTTCAATGTTTTTTCTTGTGGTTTGTACCTTCCAATGAAACCCTACATTGGTTTTGTGTTTATTTCTCATTTTGTTTTGTGGCTTTTTGGAAGTTTAGGGTTTTGAATTGGAGCGAAGGTTAAGAAGTTGGAAGCGAATTTTGAAGTATGAGCATCGATAGCCCCGGGAGAGGGGAGAACTAGGGTTTCGAGTGAATTGGTTCCCATGGGCGATGGAGGTGTTGCATGCATGCCTTTGCAGCATAATACTATCATGGAGAGATTTCCGATTCAGGAAAATGCAACAGCACTTTGCAGCGGAAGCAAAACTGGTAACACCACCGCCACCTCCACCTCAACTTCTATCCACAACACTAGCAATTGCACCAACAATAACAATAACAGCACCAGCAATGGCAATAGCGCTGCCAATGGCCTCAATACAAAGCCCAAAAAAGTATTAAAGAAGGTAATTAAAGTTAAAAAGGTCATCACAGTGAAGAAATCAGTGGCTGAGAAGAGTGAATTGGGGTTGGAAACGACTGCAAAGAGTAGCAAGGATAAGGCAACAGCAGTTAGCAAGGAGAAGGAACCAACTGTTAGTAAGCAGAAAGAAGTAACGGTTTCCAGGGAGAAGGAAGCACCAGTTAGCAAGAAGGAAGCAGCAGTTTGCAGGGAGGAGGCAAAAGTTAGCAAGGACAACGACAAAGACAAAGAAGCAAATAATAGCAAGGATATAGACAACATTTTGAGTTCTGTTGATAGTAAGATACAGAGTAATAAAGAAGAAGTGGAAGAAGGTGAATTGGGGACATTAAAGTGGCCGCCCAAAGTGGACGTAGAAAATGGGGAGCCTTTTTCATTGGAGAAGGCAAGGAGAAGTGAAATTGAGAAGGGAGAGATTATTGGGGAGAAATGGAGGAAAGGAGATATAGAGAAGGGAGAGGTCATTGTGGGTTCTGGTAGACGGAGGAAAGGGGATGTTGCCAGGGATGAAATTGAGAAAGGAGAGTTCATACCAGATAGGTGGCACAATAAGGATGAGTACAGTTACAACAAATCTCGAGGTAAGTATGATACCAGTGTGGAGCCTACCCCACCTTGCGGAAAGTATTTTTGTGAGGACATCTACAGAAGAAAAGAGTTCAGTAGGGGCGGGAGCAGTCAGCGTGGTAGAAGTTCTTCAAGATGGGAGAGTGGCCTGGAGAGGAGTATGAGAATCAGTTCAAAGATTGTGGACGAAGAGGGCTCATATAAGAGCGACTACAGTAATGGCAAGAATCATGGACGAGACTACATTTCTGGTAACAAGTTGAAACGATATGGTACTGAGTCTGATGCCAATGAACGCAAACATTATGGATCATATGGGGATTATGCATCCTCAAAAAGCAGGAGAATTTCTGAGGATAGTTCTCGCTCTTCTTATTCAGAGCATTATTCCCATCACTCTCTGGAAAGGTTCTATAGAAACTCCTCTTCTACTTCTTCAAGAATACCTTCAGTAGACAAATTCTCATCCAGGCATCATGAACCCACTTTGTCTTCCAAGGTAGTTTATGATAGACATGGACGTAGTCCTGGGCATTCTGAGCGGTCCCCACGTGACAGAGCCAGGTACTATGACCGAAGTCCAGCACGCCGTGATAGATCTCCATATGGCCATGATAGATCTCCATATGGCCGTGAGAGATCCCCATATAGACGTGATAGATCCCCTTATGACAGGAGCCGTCATTATGACTATCGAAGAAGTCCTCATTCAGTGCGGTCCTCACAGGACAGGTACCATGATCGCAGGGATCGGACTCCAAATTTTATTGATCGTTCCCCACTTGATAGGTGTAGGCCTAATAATCATCGAGAAGCAAGTCGAAAAGGTGGTGTAATTGAGAAGCGGAACTCTCAGGGTGGTGGCAATAAAGGCCAGGAGGAGAAGCCCGGCCGACAGGATTCCAGTGAAAGAGATTCTCAATGCTCAGTGAAAGAAACTCAAGATAGAAATGGTTTGCAGACTGCTAATGATTTAGAAGAAAAAAAGAACAATTCCGAGCCTCATATAGAAGAGCAGTCGCAGAGTCCATGTGTGGATGGAAGCCAATCTCATGTGGATGGACCTTTTCCTGAGGAATTATTGTCTATGGAGGAAGACATGGATATATGTGACACCCCACCTCATGCTCCTATGCTCCCTGATTCATCCACAGGCAAATGGTTTTACCTTGACTATTTTGGCCTGGAATGTGGACCTTCAAGGTTATGTGACCTTAAAGCATTTGTAGATGAGGGAGTTCTTGCATCAGACCACTTGATCAAGCACTTGGATAGTGACAGGTGGCTAACCATTGAAAATGCTGTTTCACCCGTGGTGACCGCTAATTTCCCATTTATTGTGTCAGACACAGTAACTCAACTAGCGAGCCCTCCAGAGGCACCTGGTAATGTATTGGTAGATGCTGGAGATATCGGTCAATCTGGTTCACATAGTATTGAGGATGCAGCAATGACATTGCCACAGCCCCCAGTCTTCCTGAATGATACTGCTGTTGTGTCTGAACAGTTAGAAGATCTCCACATTGATGAGAGAGTTGGAGCTCTGTTGCAGGGTTTTACTGTTATACCTGGCAGGGAACTGGATACTGTTGGAGGTATTTTGATCTCTTACGCGGTTCCCCTGTGCTGTTAAATAAATTTCTTGTGTTTTTTCAAATTTTTATGAACGTACATATACCTTGTGAGCAGATTTCTTATATTTCTTATATTCTTCCTTACTTTTGCATCTTACAGAAGCATTGCAAATGACCTTTGAGCATGCATTATGGGAGGGATGTGGAAAATCAGAAGGTAAATGGATGTATTTGTTGTTCATTTTATTTAATTATGATGTAATAAGTGTTTCTTGGTTTTGGTGTGATTTCATCATTGGTTGGAATTTCTTTTTTAGAGGAATTTCTGCCTGCTGAGTACTGGCTTTTATTAGCTATATTGTAGACTTTTATTTGGTTAATTTGGAAGCTTCAGTCCTGATGTGATATGATATCATAAGTATCGGACATTGGTTTGGATGATGCATGAATGTTCTGGGTGGTTAAGGGATTTGATTTTCAGTGCAATTAGAAAGACTGGAAGCTGATGCAGGGACTTAAAATCCAATGAATATCCATGGGAACTGTTGGTTGAAAATATGAATCACCCATATGTTGAAGGAGTTTGCATAGAATTTTTATATGATTACAGATGTGGTTTTTACTACTCTGGCCTAATATTGAAGCTTTTACTTCAATAGGTGTCTCATGCCATTTATCCTTCTTTGATCTGCAATATCTCTTATAATTTCTTAAATTCCCCTTATAAATGATCTACAGTCTCATCATTTTGTTAGTAGGTAGGGTGTCAAAATTGGGAAAGTTCAAGCCAAATGCAATTGTTCTGCTCTGTCTTAATGAAGT
This sequence comes from Excoecaria agallocha, assembly GCA_037975025.1. Taxonomy (NCBI): domain Eukaryota; kingdom Viridiplantae; phylum Streptophyta; class Magnoliopsida; order Malpighiales; family Euphorbiaceae; genus Excoecaria; species Excoecaria agallocha. Next base: position 99,742,742 of record CM075807.1, on the reverse strand, counting down.
TGTCTGAGAATTCCTTGACATACACAATAATAAAATTTTAAAAGAAAAATAAGCTTCATTTATATTTCTTTTGTAAACATGTGTGCCTCAAGATATTAATTTCATGACTACTATGGGTTTTTATTCCTGCATTCACAGGTTTCATGTGGAATCAAGCTGAAATTGTAGAGCAAAATGTCCAAAGTAATGATGATTTATCAAAATATTCTGACATGAATCTAAAAGAAGCTGTTGAAATGAGCTCAAGTGCAGTGTCTGATAAGGATCAGGGCTGTGCCTTTTTGGTTGACTCTGCTGACTGGTTTTCTGGTAGATGGTCGTGCAAGGGTGGGGACTGGAAGAGAAATGATGAGGCTACGCAGGATAGACTTTCTAGGAGAAAACTTGTTCTCAATGAAGGCTTTCCATTGTGCCAAATGCCAAAATCAGGGTCTGAGGACCCACGGTGGCATAGAAAAGATGATCTGTATTATCCTTCTCAAAGTAGAAGGCTAGACCTGCCTCCTTGGGCATTCTCCTGCCCAGATGAGAGGAATGATTGTGGTGGTCTCAGCAGAGCAAATCTAGCTAAGACTCCTATAGTTAGAGGGGTGAAAGGAACTATGCTATCAGTGGTTAGGATAAATGCATGTGTTGTTAAGGACCAAGGTTCATTTGTTTCGGAACCTCGCACTAAAGTTCGAGGGAAGGAAAGGTATCCTTCAAGGTCTATTCGAGCATACCTAGCTGCTAATGATGTCAGAAGATTGGTGGCAGATGGTGATTCTCTATCCAAAGTTGATCAAGATTCTCATGGCTCATGGAGGTCCATGTCAACTATCAGCACTCCCAAGGACCGTCTTTGCACAGTGCATGACTTACAGCTACATTTGGGTGAGTGGTATTATCTTGATGGGTCTGGACATGAGCAAGGTCCTTCCTCTTTTTCAGAGCTTCAGGCCTTGGCAAGTCAAGGTGCTATCCAAAAGTGTAGCAGCGTTTTCAGGAAATTTGATAGAGTGTGGGTTCCAGTTACCCCTGTCACTGAGAATGTTGTGCTACCTGGTGATTCTTCAGCAACTCTTTCAAAATCACAGTGTGCTGCCAATAATGAAAGTTACACGAATTTGACTTCATTTCATAGCCGGCACCCTCAGTTCATGGGTTTTACTCGTGGGAAGCTACATGAACTGGTAATGAAATCTTACAAGAGTCGGGAGTTTGCTGCTGCCATAAATGATGTTTTGGATCCATGGATCAATGTGAAACAGCCTAAGAAGGATATTGATGACCTTATATACCGAAAATCAGGTATGGACAAGTTCTGCATGAAAGAAAAAAATTTTAACAGAGAGCAATAGTAAGTTTGCACATTAAGCATGTCACGGTCTTCTTTTAAACAGCTTTATCAAGTGTCCAGCTATGGAACTAACTGATTACTCATTATTGGGCTAAAAGTGGGCCCGTTGTCCTGTTACAATTCTGTATTCTTTTTCATTCAAGTGGATCTCCTTTTTCTCATCTTTTTAATCACAATTTAATGCTGAAACTAAAAACCTATTGAGTGTGGACTAATAAGAACACCACCAAGATGGTGTGAATCTCTAATTCGTAAGATCTAGACTGTTTGTTCTGTACCATCTTGTGGTATTTATGATAATATTGTGTGCGCTATGTTAAACATCTTTTTATCCTTTTTTAGATATTAGAACAAAAGCATTTTTTCTATATTTTCCTCTTCGTTGTTTATTGATGCTTATTTTGTTGCAGATAATTCATTTAACTTTGAAAATCTTCTGTGTTAAGATGGATTATAGATTTCTAATTTGAATCTTTTCTTTTACATGGGTGAGCAGTGTGTTTTTAAGATATTTTCTGTCATTGACTTTTGTTAAACTTTTAGATCAGTGAGTTGTGAGAGTTGGCACTGGTTTTCTTCTGTTTTCCTGTCTTTTTAACTTCCCAACTCTCTACTTGCATGTTGTCCTAGTGTCTTAATCCAGATAGTAGGTAATTGTTTGTGTGCACATGTGCATGGAACCTTACTTTCATATACTCAATCCGTTGCCCAGAATCATGAATACTTCACCATTGATTAGGCTATATCATATTTCTGAGCTCCTTTGATGTATTATTGGTAATCAAATAATTGCTTATTGCCATGATCTATCATCTATTTGCTTCTTTTGTTCATTTGCACATGATTGCTTTGACTTCCATTTGGTTTCCATGCTGAGGCTTTGCTCTTTGGGGAACCTAATTAATTGCAGAAATTGATGTACGTGGTGGAAAAAGAGCCCGGCTACAGCTTGATGAAAGTGAGGGTGATTGTGACATGGACGAAGACTTCCAAACTGTTCAAAAGGATGATACTACTTTTGAAGAATTATGTGGTGATGCTACTTTCCATGGACAAAGTAATGCAGGCTTGGAGGCTGAGTTGGGTAGCTGGGGTTTACTGGATGGGCATATGCTGGCACGAGTCTTTCATTTTCTGAGGTCTGACATGAAGTCTCTTGTCTTTGCTTCTTTGACTTGTAAGCACTGGAGAGCTGCTGTCAGTTTTTACAAGGATATATCCAGACAAGTGGATCTGTCATATTTTGGTCCTAACTGCACGGACTCGATGATGTGGAATATCATGGTGAGTGCAATATATATTTACAGGCTATAGCTACATTCTTAGAAGTTGTTATGATTGACATGGCTCTTTTGTTGCAGAATGGTTATAGCAAAGAAAGGATGAAGTCAATGGTGTTGGTTGGTTGCAAGAATATCACTTTGGGCTTGGTTGAAGATATTGTTCGCTCTTTTCCTCATTTATCTTCAATAGATATCAGAGGTTGCAACCAGTTGAAGGAGCTGGCATTTAAGTTTCCTGATGTCAGCTGGATTAGGAGTCGTGGTTCGCGTGGTACCGGGATTTTTGAAGATTCACATTCCAAAATAAAGAGTCTTAGACAGATCAGTGAGAAAACTCATACATATAAAACCAAAGGTCTTAATAGTGATACAGATGATTTTGGTGAACTAAAAGAGTATTTTAATAGTGTGAATAAGAGGGATTCAGCAAATCAATTATTCCGTCGGAGTTTGTATAAACGCTCAAAATTGTTTGATGCTAGAAGGTCTTCATCCATTCTTTCTAGGGATGCCCGCATAAGGCGATGGTCCATAAAGAAATCTGAAACTGGCTATAAGAGAATGGAGGCATTTCTTGCTTCAGGTTTGAAGGACATTATGAAGGAGAATACCTTTGATTTCTTTGTGCCGAAGGTACTGGATATTATTTGTCTGCTTGAACATGCCTTAATCCACATATGTGCTTTAGTTCTTATTCTTTTCCTCTCTCCTTCAATCAGGTAGCAGAAATTGAGGATAAGATGAAAAATGGTTATTATATTGGGCATGGTTTGAGATCTGTCAAGGAGGATATCAGTCGAATGTGCAGGGACGCAATAAAGTAAGATGTGCATATATACACACATATGTATATATTTATTTATTTCCAGTAATTAATTTCTCCTATTTCTCTTTTGTCAATCCATCCTTTCAGAAGTCCACATATCTATTTTCTCCTTTGGTCAAGCATAGTTTCAGAGCTGTATGCATGTGCATTTCTTTTCTTTTTATGTGGAATTTGGAATGCAGATATTACAATTATTGTTGGATTTTTTCTTGCATTGAGAGATTAAATCACAATTATGATCTATACTTCTTTCTTCATCATATAATAGTTCACACTTGTGCCCTGTTTTACTTCTTATCAGCTTTTTTTTTTTGCTTTATTCTAATTATTACTTGTATAAATTTTTGGATACAGAGCAAAGAATCGGGGTGCTGGAGACATGAATTGCATTATCACGCTATTTCTCAAACTTGCTTCACATTTGGAAGGTAGTTCTAAGTTTGCTTATGAAAGAGAGAAACTAATGAAGTCGTGGAAAGATGATTTATTTGCAAGTTCTGGTTATGCTTCTATGAAATATAAGAAGAAGTTGGTCAATGAAAAGAAGAACACCGGTAGAAGTAATGGCACTGCCTTTGCAAATGGAAGTTCTGATTTTGGTGACTATGTATCTGATCGGGAAATCAGAAGGCGCTTATCCAAATTAAATAGAAAATCTATGGATTCACAGAGTGAATCTTCTGATGGACTTGATAAATCTTCTGAAGATGGCCAGAGCGATAGTGAGAGTACTGCCTCAGACACAGAAAGTGACATAGATTTTGGATCAGAAACTCGAATTGGGGACTCAAGAGGGGATAGTTTCTTTGTGGAGGATGAGGGCTTAGAGTCCATTGCAGACGAACGTGAATGGGGTGCTCGCATGACAAAAGCAAGTCTGGTTCCTCCTGTCACCAGGAAATATGAAGTTATAGATCAATATGTTATCGTTGCTGATGAGGAGGATGTTAGACGAAAAATGTGTGTATCTTTGCCAGATGACTATGCCGAGAAGCTTGATGCACAGAAAAATGGCACCGAGGAATTGGATATGGAGCTTCCTGAAGTGAAGGAGTACAAACCTAGAAAACAGCTTGGATATGAAGTTATAGAACAAGAAGTTTATGGAATTGATCCCTATACGCATAATCTTTTACTTGATTCAATGCCTGAGGAACTGGATTGGCCTTTATTAGAGAAGCATGTGTTTATTGAAGATTTGCTCCTTACAGCTCTGAATAAGCAAGTTAGGCACTTTACTGGCACTGGTAACACTCCAATGATGTATCCTTTGCAGCCTATTGTTGAAGAAATTGAGAAGGAGGCTGAGGAAGATGGTGATGTAAGGACAATGAGAGTGTGTCAGGGCATCCTTAAGGCCATAGATAGTCGTCCTGATGACAACTATGTTGCTTACAGGAAGGTACTGGACACCTTCGCCGATGTCTTGGGCTTATTAATGCTTCCTTGTTCTGTTCTTAGTGTTTATGCCTTGTGCTTTATTTTATTTTCAGGGGCTTGGTGTTGTTTGCAATAAAGAAGGTGGCTTTGGAGAAGATGATTTTGTTGTGGAGTTCTTGGGAGAGGTAGGGATGCTATTTTGCTAACTATTCATAACATTTTGGCATAGTGCCAGCTGTGTCTTGCCAAATTTACAAATTTGTTCTGTTTAAAATTTATCTTCTGATATGATAGGAAGCTGAATATGTCTGTATATGTAAAATCTACTGGCCACCACCTCAAAATCCCAATTGAAATGTAAAAGGGAAAAAAAAAGGGAAAGTTCATAGAAAAAGAGAGAAGTTCATGGGAAATACTAACATTAGTAGTCTCATGAGAGCTAAAGATCTCAGGTGATGGTCATTTTTGTGCATGACTTTGTCTGAGAAGTGTGTTGGACTTAATTAATACTTGATCAGGCAACATTGAGTGGAGTGGCAAGTTGATTTGTTCACCTCACAGTGGTCAGAAATGGTTTCATCTTTAACTTATTAAATGTGCTTATAGGGATTTTAAAATATAAACATCCTGCATTTTATTATTATCTGCAGTCTAGTGGCAAGTGTAGAAATTTATATTGTCGTTAGAAGGTGAAGCATGCTTTGTTTTGGTTTTGTTCAAAGTTATTTATGGCTTCTGTTTGAGATTTTCATTATGGAATTTGATAGTGCTGATATGTTCTCCTTTTTCCCCACTTAACAAAAAAAAGGTGTACCCTGCTTGGAAATGGTTTGAGAAGCAAGATGGCATCCGATCTTTGCAGAAAGATAGTAAAGATCCTGCTCCTGAATTTTACAACATTTATCTTGAGAGGCCAAAGGTGGTGTTTACTAATAAATGTCATTGCTATTGGTTTGTCAAAACTGTATTTCTTAATATTTTGACCTGATATATTGTTATCATTTGCCAGGGTGATGCTGATGGTTATGACTTGGTGGTTGTTGATGCCATGCATAAGGCAAACTACGCAAGCCGAATTTGTCACTCATGCAGACCTAATTGTGAAGCGAAGTTAGTTTTATTCCTCTATGTCACTATTTCTGTCCATGTGAAAGAATGTCCCTAGATAGTGTCCAAATATTCTTTAACATAGGATAACAGTCTTGGACCCTTTGAGGCTTTTCTGGTTGGTACAGTTTTCTGTCTTTTGTGCATTTCCTTGGGATAAATGGATCAATTTAGAAATGGGAAATACATAGCAATATAGTTGGTTGACATCGTTGTGCAAAACTTACATTACCATATATGCCATGTACTGTGGTAAACATGAAACAAAAAGCTAAGCGTTATTATATGTGTTATATTTAATAATAACTTAATGATTGGCAATTTGCTGATATTGGAATTAAATCCCTTTGTGAACAACAGAATTCACATTCATTATAAAAGTCCTTTTGATGTCTTCTTCATTGATGACAAATTTCTTATGCATGAAATAGAGTTTTCAGTAAAATCTGGAATCGGATATGAATATATTGGTTCTTTGTTAAATTTATTGTTTCTGAATTCTAAGTATTTAGATAACTCTGCACCCATTTCTGCGTATTTTTTTATTGAACTTTACTCATGATCCAGTGGCACTTGGTGAGAAATAATTTTTCAGTGGAATTTTTACTTGTATTTCCAAGGTTTTGCTCATTCTGTTGTACCTCAATTTCTTGAATGCAGAGTTACTGCTGTAGATGGTCAGTACCAAATTGGAATCTATACTGTGAGAGAAATTCAATATGGCGAGGAGATAACATTTGATTACAATTCTGTGACAGAGGTTCATATTTTTTGCTTGTTAGTCTTGTTTGCACCAGATGGTGTGTTTTCATATTTGCTGGTCTTACGTTTGTTTGTTGCTCTTCTATTGTAGAGTAAGGAAGAATATGAAGCATCTGTCTGTTTATGTGGTAGTCAAGTCTGTAGGGGCAGCTACTTAAATTTGACGGGTGAAGGAGCTTTCCAGAAGGTACAGAGTGCAAGCAAATTTTCTTGACAATTATTTCCGTTTCCAATTTAAACTTTGTTTCTGTCCCTCTCTCTCCTGGAGGTTGTGGCAGATTTAATTTCAATAGCACTTCATTCCTTAATATTCCAAAGCCATCTTTTACAGTTTCAACTGGATATTGCTGTTTATCAGGTACTAAAGGAGTGGCATGCAATGCTAGATCGACATCAGTTGATGCTTGAAGCTTGTGAATTAAATTATGTATCTGAAGAAGATTATCTTGACTTGGGAAGGGCAGGATTAGGCAGTTGCTTGCTTGGTGGATTGCCAGACTGGGTGATTGCATATTCTGCTCGTCTGGTAAGGCTGTTTTTATTTTAAGTACTGTGATTAACATTTTAGTATTGAGTCTACCTTTATGTTCAACCATTTCCTGACTCATCCATTTTTGTGAAGGTGAGGTTCATAAATCTGGAAAGAACTAAACTTCCTGAGGAAATTCTGAGGCATAATTTGGAAGAGAAAAGGAAATATTTTTCAGATATATGTCTGGATGTTGAGAGAAGTGATGCTGAAGTTCAGGTTAGTTCTGTGCTTGCATGTAAAATGCACTCTTGTATCTTTCTACATGAGGAGCAATGATTCGAGTTGCATTCTGGATACTCATTTTCCAAGCTTCTTACTAATACAGGCTGAAGGTGTCTACAACCAAAGGCTTCAAAATTTGGCAGTGACTCTTGACAAGGTTGGTACCTTCTTTTACTTGGTAAAGTCTGCGATATATATTGTATTCTTGTCAGAAAATGTTATTTGCTTGTTGATCTTTTGAATGTTATATAGGTGAGATATGTATTGAGATGCCTGTTTGGTGACCCAAAGAAAGCTCCACCTCCATTAGAGAGGCTGAGTCCTGAAGAAACTGTTTCTTTCATCTGGAAAGGAGAGGGATCACTTGTTGAGGAGCTTCTTCAGTCCATGGCTCCTCACATGGAAGCTGATGTGCTAAATGATCTTAAATCCAAGATCCGTGCTCATGATCCATCAGATTCTGATAACATTCCTAAAGAACTTCAGAAATCTTTGTTGTGGTGAGCAGCTTACATGACACTACTCTATTGAATGTTTTCACTTTGCAAAAATGTTGAATTGTATATTTCTTTTGAAGGTTGAGGGACGAGGTCTGGAGCCTTCCATGTACATACAAGTGTCGGCATGATGCTGCAGCTGACTTGATCCATGTTTATGCTTATACAAGATGCTTTTTTAGAGTTAGGGTAAGACGTTTGGTACTGCTTGACATTAAACTACCTTCATCCATATCTTATGTTTTGAAACCTATACAAGCAGTGTCTTGTGTTCATTCTATGTTCAAGTAAACATCATTAATACTTGCAGGAGTACAAGACATTCACTTCACCACCAGTCCAAATCAGTACTCTCGACTTGGGTCCCAAGTATGCTGATAAATTGGGGGCAGGTATTCACGAGTATTGCAAGACATATGGTGAAAATTATTGTATGGGACAGTTGATATATTGGCATATCCAGACTAATGCAGAACCAGATTGTAACCTGGCTAAGGCAAGTAGGGGCTGCTTGTCATTACCTGAGATTGGTTCGTTCTATGCCAAGGTTCAGAAGCCAACACAGCAGCGCATTTATGGTCCCAAGACTGCGAAGTTTATGCTGGAAAGGATGGTAAGTGTTATATTCCTTTGTATTGCTGTAAGAAGTTTTGAATTACAAGATTGTTTAATTGCATCCTTATGTTAGCTGGACCAGCTCAAAGCACCAAGTTAAGGGTTCTTCTGTGTGCTACTCTTGCAGCAGGAGTTTACTCTTAGTGCAGTTTTTTCTCTTAGGAGAAACAGATGTGCTGACATATCCTGTAACTTTTTTTTCGTACCTATCCCTTTATGGAATAGTCTCGTAACAAATGAATACACAAAAATGGTAGTACACACCTTTGAGTTGGGGTTGAGAAGGGTCAGGCTGTGATATGGAAACCCATGGCGAACATTAAACTTGTACGATGTAATCCCTTGTGATATTGTCAATATCATTTAGATGACTTTCCTTAAAACATATTTTATATCTCAGATAGGAATTTAAGGGTAGCTCAGTAGGAATTGTCCTTAAATTAAAATACACTTCATATCTTCACTCATGTAAGAAATTCAGCTATTGCATACATTAGCTCTGAGTGATTGGGATTTGCTGATAAGTACATCGTGTTATGATCAGCATAATAATATATTTATATACTGTTTGCTTTGTTTACAGGAAAAGTACCGTCAGAAGCCATGGCCCAAGGACCAAATTTGGACATTCAAGAGTCGTCCCAAAGTTATTGGGAGCCCGATGCTGGATGCCGTATTGAGCAACTCTCCTATAGACAGGGAGATGGTTCATTGGTTGAAGCACAGACCTACTGTTTATCAGGCCGTGTGGGATAGATGAACCAGCATATTGGGTAAGAAGCGGCGAGGTTTATTAGGTCTCCAACACTCTGCACAAGTTTTGGAATGATTTCTCAATTTTAGTTCACAGCTTGCCCCTTTTTGTGTGGGAGCTGGCCATCATTCCGAAACATCACTGCGCTGCTTTGCTTCCTCCTCATTCTTGTGTACAGTGTTTTTTCGCTTTTTAATTTTTTCCCCTGTAATTTGTAATTCTTTATATTACGTGGTAGTAAAGCATTTTTTTTCTCCTCTAACTCGAGTGAATATGAAAAAAGCAAATGCCGAAATTTTACATGTCTTCACTGTTCTTTTTCCATGATTTCAGTGCACAAGTGACCTTGAATTGGCAAAACAGTAAATAAAAGGCAAGATCACCTAACCCGTTCAGGATTTACACGCATATTGTTTTTCATGTTTCAATATATGGAGTACGCATATTGTTTTTCATGTTTCAATATATGGAGTGCTCCTAACCTCGAATCAGGTCTCTGCGCTAATATTGGAAAATCATTGCCTTCATATTTGATGTTGGACCAGAATTTCCCGACGCTCATGAGTCAATTACTCTTTTTACCAATATTTAAGATTATTTGCTTGATAAAATTGGGGAAAAAGGTATTGGTTGGTGCGAGCATGACCAGTTGTGTGGGATTGGCTTAACAAACAAGAATAAGAGGAAGACCTCCATGATATCAAGTTAAAATATCTTCACGGAAATGATACAATAGCTCCCTCTCGAAAAAGAAAAAAAAGGAGCAATTAGCACGCATAAATCCACGCCCAACATTTACCGTTTTGCTATCAGCTTTTGTCTGAGCATATTTGCATAACCAAAGCAAAATTATTTGATTTAATAAAGCTATAATTTTGCCCAGAAAACAAAAATGACATATGATGTATATATTTAGGCGGGAGAGGGACAAAGAGCATCTATTGGATATGAATAAAACCTGTACGACCCAAATCATCCTTGATTCTCGCGTCGCCGCCTTTGTACTCTCCTCTTTCCAATCAACACGTGTTCTCTCTCCTCTCTGTCTTTTGTTGGTTAGTTTGAGTTTGTTTTATGCAGATGAAATCCGGTGTTCTTTTGTGACTCTGTTTATTCGTTTTTCTCCCCTACAATTTTTTTTCCATTTTTTCTTACATGATGGATAGCTTTTCCTTCGACGGAGACGCCTCCGCACCTTTTTTTCCGGCGCTTTCCAATGACAATCCTGGCGAAACCTCTGTTTTCTCCGACAGTAGTCTCCAGAATCTTATCCGATCCCCTGCTGATTTGTCCATCGGCAGGTGGCCCCTTCTTGATTTCCCTGCTTATTACAAATCCATTCAAAACTCAGATTCTCAGCTCCTTTTCTCCAACTTCGCCTCTGAAACTCTTAAAAACCCTAAACATGAACAAATTTCACCGTTATTATTCAATCCCGACGATTCAACATTGGCCACCGGCTTCTTCTCCAGAAACCTCTCTGGCATCCAAACGTTTGAGTCGTCAACTGGTTTTTACTCATTATTCCCCAATCTCAGCTCCAATCAGCAAACATTGGACACTGTGTTTGAAGATTTAAAACCTCAGAAAAAGAGGGTGAGGCAGCGCAACCAAAGAATCAGTGACAAGTATCGGAGCTTACAAAACCTAATGCCGTGGGAGAGAAGAATGGACACAGCTACTATGTTAGAAGAGGTGTGCAAGTACATAAAGTTCTTACAAAGTCAGGTGAAAGTTCTTGAAATGATGCCTGTTGAATCGAGGTTTAACAGTTATACTGGTGCTCTTGGAAGTGTGTTTGGGGAGATAGGGATGCTGAATAGACAGAAGCTTTTGCAGGTTGTTTTGAACACGCCAGAGGTCCAAACAAGGCTTTGCTCTCAAGGATGTTGTGTGTATTCGAGTGAACAGTTGGTTGCTTTGAAGAATTTTGCTGAGGGAAGGTCCGCTTTACAACATTAAAACTCTTGAAGATCGGTATTTTTCTCTTTCTTTTTTTTTTTTTTACAGCAAAACAAAACTGGTGTTTCATATGCTTATTTCTGTTTATTTTAGTTTAAAAATCTGAATGATTTGTTGATCTTTGTGCTTGTGTAATTCAAATCCATGCTGATGAAGATGTAGGTTGTTCAGTAAAAGTATAGCAATTTTTTTTTTTTTTCTTCCATGCGGATGGTTAGTTGGTTACTAGGAGCCATATGCGAGCATGGATAAGCTGGACTAGGTTCGGAGCGGATTTAACTGAGTTTTTAAAAATATAGATTTTTTTCAAATTCAGCCCAAACCCACATATAAAATGCAGGCTGAGCTTGAGCGGGTTCGAACCGGACAAAGGCTAATCCGTTGTAAAAGAAATTAAACAGAAAAATAATTTTAATAGATAAAATATATATTATATTATACAAACAACAAACTTATAAAAAATATGCTTCAAAGATTATTTAATATATTAGTAAATATATTTGATATTTCTTATAAAATTTTATTTTTTGTATTTTTAAATATTTTAGATAATGTAATTAATAAAAAAATATAAAAATATCGAAAAATATAAGATCGGTCGTGCGTTTATTTGCAAAGATCAAGTTCGACTGCCCAAAAAGCGGGCTTTATAGTGAGTTCGGACAAGACAGGATTTATATAACAAAAATTATATCCAAATCCGTAAAATTTATTGGGTAGGTTGAGCAAATACTGGATTGTATGTCTAGATCCACTATGTACTGCCTTAAGTTAACAAGTTTATAGCCTCATTCTCTCCCTTGTAATGTAAGTTTTTTTTTTTTTTTTTTCTTTCTACCTTCTAGAAATAGTTTGTACTTCAGCATGTAGAGGCAGAACTACGAGAAAATACTTAATTAATAACGAAAATTAGCAATAAAAGTTATTAATTTTCGTTGCTAATTTTGATTAACAACGAAAAGAGTGATTGCAGATCAAAATTACCAATTTTTGTTGCTATTTTGACCTACCAATAAAAAAAATTTACGACAGTGCCATCCATCACTAAAAATTATTACAAATTTTTAATTATTATCATTATAATAGCAGAATGGAGTGAATCAATTAAAAAATAGCAACTTTGTAGGAAGCCAAAACAAATTAAACCATCTATTTTGAACATATTGCTATGTATTTAGTCAGAAAGATATATAAAATTTAAAAAAAAACCCCAAAACTCTATATGTGTTTGTGCTAACTACCAAAACAGATCCTACAAAAACTCTATGTATTTGTGCTAACTATGAAACCTACTTTAACCCACAACAAGGCCCTCTCAACCTTAGTCTAAGTCATATAATGCAGTGACATTGAGGGAAGTTAATCGAAGACAATTCTGGCCACCTCATCAGTGAGGCAATGTGAAAAAATAACATCTTTTAACAACAAAAAATTATTTTCTGTGTTTCTTGCTCACAAATGTCTGTTAAGGTCTCTCTCTCTGAGCCACAGGGTTCCCACATTGTAGATATTAAGGATCACATTTGTAAACATTCATATCAAAGAAAAGAATAAAAGCTAACATAACCTCACGTGCAACTTAGTTTCAAAGTCCTCGGGGGACCAATGCATCAAATTGCATTCATGGTTTAATTCAAGCTCCCCAACAACAACCTGCGACCAAATAGATTAAAAATTTAGGAAAAATAAAAAAAAGCAATCATTACGAAGGTCCAAACTCGCAAGAGATATAGGTTGATACATATATCCCCCTTTTAACTCTGACAAAGAATATCATTTGACAAAGCTAATTAACCGTTATAATCAGCAGTTCCTGCTTTAGATTGTTTAACGGCAAACAGTGTTCTCAATCAAATATCCCTTGAGCAATAAAACTGCCTTGCTTGCTGCAACAAAGATTTTGAGTGCTTTAACAATTGATTCCCTACACTTTTTGACTACCATTCATTGGGAAAGGATCTATTTATCTATTTTCTTGCTATAGTACCATAACTTTCATTTGACAACATTTAGAAAAATGGCATCATTAAAACAAAACCAATAATTGGTCGTTCAGAAAAGAACACTTAAATTTCAAATTAGTCACAGGGATTTCTTCATCAATGAATCTCAAAGATCAAGAATTTAGATTAGAGTTAATAAGTCATTCAACCATCATGTTCGGGTGGTTGCACCGACCTAAATTATCTTAAGATTTTTAAAAAATTAACACCGAATTCCACAATGATTTCTATCATAGCTTACTGTCGTATTCTCTTATTAACAACCTATCCAACTATTACACAAATCAAAATTCAAACAACTATGTTGATTGTTCAAAACAAATAATATGTCCAAGTACCCAAGTATATAAAGCTGGAAAAATATCATAGGCAAGCTAAGGATGCTGCTCATTAATTAAGCTGTTACCACTATCAATAAAACCAAAAATTAATTTTTTTAGACTTGCATCAAACACGTGTAAAAATAGCTTCCAAAAGAATCATGCAGCACCTTGCGTAATTCAGCTGAACTCACCTTCACCTATTACATATTGACATTTTTGTCCAAGAGAAAGAAATTGTTAGTGCTTATATAGGTATTTTTTGTAGAGGGCTTAATTCTTAGATTTCTATTGTCCTGCACTGTATAATATACTTATTACACATGTAATTCAAAAAACAAAAGCTTCAAAACAAATATAGTCAGGTTTGTAAGAGGCACTAAGTTTATAAGGAATTTAAGTTTAAGAGTCCCATGTTTTTAAATGCCATCAAATTACAAGTGTAAAGCACAAACTGAGGTATATAGTATCAAATAGTTCATCAGAATATTCTCAAAATATTTCACCTTCAAATAAGTTGAAATATTAGACTTATTCTCAAAATTCAATTATTCTAAGTCCTCAAAATTCCAGTCTTTTAAGAACAATAAATACCAAAATAAAGAACCAGTTAAAATGCCTCTTTCTTTTTCATGAGGTAAAATTAAAGTCAAATGGTAAGGAACCATAATATTTAAACACATTTCTGAGTATCACAATAAATTTCCGTAAATTTTTACTGGATATGCAAGAAAGGCTTATCATTCAGTAGCAAAGAGAGCAAATATCGTACCCCCCAGCACCAGCTGCCATAGAAGGAGCAATAAGTATATTTGCCTTTTTCAAGACTTCAACAGCTTGAGGTGTACAGGGCATGTTTGAACATACAGCAGCTGACATGTTTATATTCTAAATTAGAAAGAAACCATAAAACAAAGCTACACAAGCTTTGAATTTTCTCTGTCTCTAAGAAACTAAACATATATTTATTTATTTTACTGTAAAAAAAATTTTATTGAACAAGCACTCAATTTTTAATTCATAAATGCTTGATTTTTAATTAAGTTTTTATTTTATGCATGGGCGTGGACTCCCTACTTTCCAGTCTAGCATAATGCTGTAGATATACTGTATATATATATAGGGGATTACTTTGAAAAAAAAAAAAATCAAATTCCATGTGTGTTGGCCAATTGGGCTAGTTATTGCTTGGTTTTACTTGATTAGTAGACCCCTAACACCAATAAGCCACGATGATAAATGCTGACTACAGTTGAGAAAGGAAAACCAGAATGTCAAATAGCTTCCTATTGAAGTATTGGATCATAATCACACCTTTTAATACATAATTTGTCAAAAAAAAAAAATGTTACAAGAAAAATAATCTAAAACTCATACCTCAGTTTGAATTGTTCTACTTCCTTGATGAGGATAGGCATTCAAGTATGAATGGAAAACTTCCCAAGCATTTTTTCCCTTCGCTAAGAAGAATCCCCTAAACCAGTTTTCAGTAATTCCTTTTGTTCTCATATTAAGCAGCATTAAAGCTCCAATCAACACATTATGACAAATCATGAACAAAAGAACATGCAAGTGAAAATGCTGATGATTTTGTTCCAACTCTAACTAACAATTATAGGTTGTCAAAATTTAGTAACATGAAAAAAAAAGAGTTCGACTTGCAATCTTTTCAATATAAAAGCCATGAAAAGATAGAGATGAAAGAAATAGTGAATTTTTTTCAACTGTTACATCAGAAAATATCCAAACCAGAAATGAAGAAACTTTTCAACAATAACAGTATATTATTTTGTTTTGAACCAAAAGAAGTAATACCTTTAAATTATTATCTTCTTCAATACTTTCTTCCAATCCCGCCAGTCCATCAAAAGCTATCAGCAAATGCTTTGCCAGTTATACATACCATCAGATGTGATTATGATCCAATACTTCAATAGGAATCGGTCTAAACTCAATAAAACACAAAAGTATCGTAAATTAAATTGATATTTAATTGCATAAGTGATAAATGTGAATTTACCTATGTTTTTAATGTGTTTTTACTATATTTTTAGGATAGTTTTGTGTTAATTTAGTTGTTTTAGTAGTTGGTTTCTTTAATTGATGTTTTAATTGTTTAATTAAGTATTTTTGGTGTTTTTAGGACTTAATTGAAAGAAGAAAGGAAAGTTTGAAGGGCTTGAATGAAAGTTTGGCTTGGCAAAGAAAGAATGATTTCACGTTTGATGGCAGGAGCAATCCACTCCGTGGAGTGTAAATCCACTCCGTGGAGTGTCAAGACACTAGGTAGAGTAATGGAATGCTTTGGCACCTTGCTCCACCGAGTGAAGTGTTTGCTCCACCGAGTGATCCAATGCCTTTGGTGCTTGCTCTACCGAGTGACCCACTAATTCACCTATTAAAAGAAACTTGCTCCACCGATTGAAGAACACACTCCACCGAGTGTGTTGATTCTCCAAGGCACGTGCACTTTCCAAAACTCTTGAATAAAAAGTTTTGTTCCGGAAGGAAATAAAGAAAAGGAAGGTTAGGGTAAAACTTTTCGGGGAGTATATAAAAAGAGTAGTTTTATTTTGAGAGAGAACGGCGGCTTGGGCTTTTATTTTTTCTGGAATTATATTTTCTTCTCTTTTACAAAGCTTTTGATGTTTAACATGAGTAGCTAAGTTTCTAATTCCGATTCAAGGGTGATTCGATTCCAATTGTAATTTTGTGAGGCTTTGAACTCAACAAGAATTTCTTCAATCTAAGTAATTCTTATTTTCTTGTTCTTATTTTGTATGAATTATTTGTATTGATTAACTTGACGCCTTAATTTAATATTGATTTTTCTATTGCTATCCATGAGTTTGTGATCCGTAATTGTCATGAATGATTGATTTTAGTAGCAAGGAATTGGTTTATGTGTGTGTGAATTCGGCTTTCCGATTTACATAGCTTGCATAATAGATTCTAGGGAAATTAAGATGCAAAGTTAATTGATTTGTAGCTATCTCGATCAATTAATTTTTGTCTTAGTCATTCTCATTAACTCTTAATACTATCATTGAAATGATATGGAACGCTATCGTGCCCAGTTAAATCAATGGTAAGATTTGATTTTAAATGCTTTGTTTGAGTCAATTACATTAGGGGAATTATTGCTTTCTACGGCTTTTCCGATTAAGTAGACTAAGTTCTTGGATTGAGAAATTAATCTTCAAGCCTATGATCAAAGTTACAATTGGATGAGATTTACGCCTTTGAATTGGAAGTTTGGTAAGATTGATTTTCATTTAATTCAATATTTTTGCTCTCTGTTAATTTCTTGTTAATTTACTTTTAGTTTCAATTCAAAAGATTCAAAACCCCCCATTTACTTTATACTTTTGTTTTAACATTGAGAAATTAATCATCATAGTTCTCTTGGGATTCGACCTGGTTCCACGTACTATTTCTACAAGTTAGTTTAGGTGAATCAGTATTTATTTTTGGAGGGCGTCGACAACCCGACCAATAAGATGAAAAATTTAACTTACCTAAACTTTAAGCCCCAATTCCTAATTTCGTAAATTTCAAATCCCTAACCAAAATTCTGTTTTCATCTCATCTCTTCCTTTATTAAAAATTCACAAATTCAATTCCATAATCATATCGAAAATACAGGGATCGTAAACACTGCACCATAGTAAGGGCACATAACATAAGAAATAAAGATTAAAAACAGGGATTGAACAACCAGATTAATTAACACAAAATAACAACAATAATGAATTGAAAGAAAGGAAAAAAAAAAGAAAAAGAAAATCTAATTCCAACATTCTCAAGGTATGAGGAATCATCTTCTTGGCATTTAAAATTGACAAATCCGAATAACTTAGTTCATTAACATAATCAGGCAGGACCCATAGAATCAAGAAAATCTGAAATACATACCAAAACTGGAAGCAGATGCTGTAGATCGGGAGGCAGGCTGAACTGGAGACTAACGGAGGTAGATCTGGAGGAGACTAACTGAGGCAGTTCTGGAGGAGACCACCTTCGGCTTCACTACTTTCGCTGGCGACTAATGAAGGTAGATTTAAAGGAGATTGGATTAATGGAGGTCGATTAGAAGAAGGTATAGAAGGGGAGGGAGAGGCAGAGGGCAAGGGCGATGGTGAGGGAGAGGGTAAAAGCCAGGGCCAGGGAGAGGGAGAGAACAGCAGGCGAGGTAAGGAGAGGAGGAGGATAAATTTCAAATGCAAAAGGTAGAGCAGAAATGGGCAAAAAGTCATTTAGCAATGGAAATGGAATTCGGTTGCTAATTTAGCAACGGAAGCAAAAGCCATTGCTAATTTAACAATAGAAAAAATATTTAGTTGCTAATTTAGTAATGAAAATGATTTTTGTTGGTATTTTACCAATGAAATGTGGTTTCCGTTGCTAAATTAGCAACAAAATTTTGTTTTTGTTGGTTATTTTCATTGCAAATTTTCTCCGAAATTTCATGGGCACCTTATTTAATAACGGTATCAATATTTCGTTTGCTAATTTTCATTGCAAAATTTTAACATTAAAATTTTCCTCCATCTTTAGCAAGGAAAGATAACTATTTTTCATTTTCGTTGCTAAAATAGCAATGAAATTTGATTTCCATTGCTAATTAGCAACGAAGATAATTTTCGTTGCTAATTTTTCGTTTACTATTTATGAATTTTTTTGTAGTGGAACCAGTTTACAAACACTGCCTTCCTTTGTGAAATAAAATACGCTTGCTTAAAACACTCTATATATCATTTAGTCTACTATTTTGATTAAATTATTTAGAATTTTGATTCGATCCAGAAATTGTTGCTATCCATTGTGAAGGAACACCAGTGCTAAAAGGGCAGGCTAGTTCCTGGCTTTTGTTATAACACCTTCATACCCTCTAGAGGAATATGTAAGCGTCACATTATAGACTTACATATATACATGTGATATGTCATGTCTCATTCAGGATTAAATACATATATACTATATTCTTATGTTCTTTTCATGTTATTAATTCAGGATTGTATCTTTGGTTATGCATGTAATTTCTATTGCATGTATTTTGCAAATTTTCTCTTATCAGTATGCTTATATGTTATATTAATACATACATATCTCCAATTATACATCTGCTTCACTTTACAATATTATTAACAGTTATACATTATAAAATTTTTTTATACCAATACAATCTTTAGCTTCACTCATAGTGGCGTACAAATTTTATCTTCAGGTCCTCGATCTTCAGCACCTGAACAACCACATGGGAATAAACACTCGCGCTAAGCTTACTAACTTAGTTGAAAAAATTAACAGGATGTGGACAACCTCTCACAAAAGTCATCAAGCAACATGCATTCTTAAATATGAAACTATAAATATAGCAAGCTATCACATTTAATAATAACATGCATAATACAAATATAATATGGCACACATATACAAATTTACAATTATTTTCTTCTTTCAAAAACATTAACTTTATTTCAACATTTTATTAACCTTGGTCATGCAAATGGAATACCCTTACTTACATAATTACCACCAGTATCTTAATTGTGCATCTGCAATGTAGTTCTCATAAGGATTCATAATGTGTACAATAGACATCATAACCTGAGACAACCTAGATTAGGGTTACTTGATGATGAGAAATCAATATATTTATAACGGAGAGTATGAATCTTGAAGCTTCAACCTCGACCTTCATATTTTCATAAAAGTTTTATGATTTTTTAAGATGATTTTCCAAAAGATTCTAAAAAGAGCTCTAAAAACATTGATTTTGGCCTTTAGCAGTGATAGACGAACGTCTATCATAGAGGGACGACCATCTGTGGCTTTTTTCTTCAATCTCGATCAAATAAAAGGTATTTTTATAAATTTTGGAGAATCGTGTGAGAGATGGGTGTCCATCATGGGGTTATTTCTAGATTTCCCATATTTTTTAGTTTTAAAATTTCTGGATTGGGATCAAACTTTAGAAGATCTGATCAACACCGAATTTTAGGGATTTGATTTTCCTTTTCTGGAGAGTTAGAGTTGGAATTGATTTCCAACTCTTCTTCAAGAATTAAAATGCAAAAATTAGGGTTTTTTAAGAAACAAACACTTTTTATTTTAAATGGAGGAATCGAGGATTGAGGTCCGGAATGGTGCCTCTAGAGTTACAGAATCAAAGATCCTAAGGCTAATATTTTAGGCTTCAAATTCCATTCTTTCTTTAAACCATATCATAGTCATGTAGATATGCTTGTTATGTTATGTTATGACGCTGTAACCCATGATTTTATGTTGTTTAATTTGTTTATTCACATTCCTAATGCCATGATGTTTTAAAGTTGTTTATTTGTGAGTTATAATGGCATGTTACGTACGATTTAGTAAATGTTCTTCCATTGATGTTTGATAAAGATATTTAATTTATTTCTCGTATTTGCATAATTAATTTGTTTTAGAGTATTTAAGCTGTGTTTTGTTATTATTTTTGTGTACCTTTGGCATTTTTAGGGCTTTAAATTTGTCTGTTTATCAATTAAGAATGATTTCTTTTGTTTTGAATCTTTTTTATCTTCTGTGTCTATTTTTTGAGTGACAGGCACGAAGAAGACATCACAGATGATCATCTATTAGCATAATAGATAGGACATCACGATGCCTTCTTCTCATCCCATCTCTCTCCTTTGATTGGGGCATTTGTCCTTATTTTGGGGGCATCTATGGCTTATTTTTTTTTCTTTTTAACATTTTTAATGTTATTTTGTTAGTATAGGTCATTTTGTATATTTAGATGCATTTTAGTTTCTTTTTTCATTTTGTACTATCTTGTTTATTTATTCCAACATGTCTTTTGTGATTATTTTTAATTAATTAGCTTCTTTGATGTTTGATTTATTTTAACATGCTAATGAATTTACTTTCTTTGTATATTTGTCTAAGCTATTATTTTCATGCATTTATGGAGTCTTTTTGGGAGAATAGTCCTGGCTTAGAGGCCGTCCTTTAATTGGTTCCTTCTTTATTGCCTTACCTTTTTATTGCATTAATTTATATTTTACTTTATTTTGATTTGTTATGCCTTGTTTCTTGTTTTATTATTGAATTTTGGTATTTTAGTCTTTTTTAGATGTATTTCATTTTTGGGAAGTAATAATTTAGTAAAAAAAAGGAAATTTTGGTACTATAACCCGTAAAAAGTCATTAAATGTTTTATATTTAAATTAACTTATATTTTCATTAATAAAAAATGGACCAATATCCAATTTTTATCCCAAAATCACACAATAAAAGAAGGATTTTATTTTTATCAAAATTGGGATCACTTATCCCATTTTTTTCTAAAAAATTGATAAAGGCTTTTCATATTCCATTTGTAAATAATTAACCATCTTTTGATACATTAAAAATCAAAATCAAACATCAACATCAGTGCATAATTAATCATAAGGAAAATAGAAGAAAACATGCAAATATTTATTAAACTCAAAATTCTAATACAAGTATGTGTTAGAGAGTATGCCCTAGAGCCCATGTAATAGGGATGTTTTTCATATGTATGAAATTTATATTCTTAATAAAAGGCATCATTCATTTATTATTGCTGTGTTTGAATACATGAGTTTGTAAATCTTAGATTAATAAATAAAGTCCTAGATATTATAAACACAGTGCAAAGGCAATCATGAAAGTGTTCATGATGTGAGATGTCTATCGCATGCAAATGTGTTAATATCTAAATATCCCTAGTCATAGAATTAACAAGATAGGACATTGTTAATTCGGACAGACTAGCACATGTTATGCTTCTTTAATGGTTCAAGCAATGGTTCTCATAATTGTGATTATGGATGATAATCAATGCTAACATGTGGATGCTTGTTAGAGGAACAAGTTCATTGGAGACCTGCAAAGAGAATCCTCATATGGATATTAAATCTATGTCAGTGAGGAATCTCTTCATAGCGGTTGTGCAAGTATCCTTAGACTTGAGATCACCAAAGTTATCTTAAGTAGCAAGTGGTATACTTTGACTCCATAACTGATTACTTCCAACAGGGAGTGAACATAGTTAGGAGATTGGGTATATCATGACCTACTTGAAGATAGTTGAGTGATTGATAAAGGATTCACCATCCCAGATTTAACAAGGGAAGTTATCTCACATGATTCTATAATTACCTTGTTCAGTGAATCTCTGGCCAGAGTAATATGCCGAGATGGATGGAGATCCATGAAGGGCATTTTAGGAACAGTGGTTAAATTAATAGAACATACATAATTAGATTTATATGAGTTGACAGAAATCCATACTCAAAATCTAAATGAGATAAGAGTGGTGAAAGGAGTAATTGCACGGTAACTGTTTCTATGGAAGGGTACAGTCAAACCACATGACTTTCCTGACATTTGGGTAGTCATGATGCCTAGCTAGAGGCCAATCATGACTTGTATAATGATGTATCAAAATATCAATAGAGATTGATAAAATGATTTAAAGGAGTTTAAATCATGTGATTTTTGAATAGAACTCACAATTACATATTATACTGCCAACATGGACAGGAACCCAATAGGTCACACACATATAGAGAAAAGGGTAAAATGACAAGGATAATAATATTTGATATTATTATAAAGGTAGAGAGGAGAATATGATAATAATTAATTAAAGAGTTTAATTAATTATGATCAAATAAAATTGTCCGCGAAACTTTTGAGAAATGTTCTGTAAATTGGATCTAAATGAAATAATGTATTTCATGATTAATTATTATTATCTTATAAGTGTTATAAGACTACTATAAGTGTTATAGGACTGATATAATAATTAATAGGACCATTGGAGAAATTATAGAGGGCCAAAGGAATGAAGAAGTTGGAGGAAGCCCTCCAGAAGAGGGCTACACGCCAACTCCATACAGAAGGGCTTAGAGGGCTTTTTCTTGGACCAAATTAATTTATATATGTTACATAAGTGTTATGGAACTCACATATTTAATTTGGTTGGATTTGGAATCCATTTGGGTATTTAAATCCAATTAGATGCACAAAGGGCCTAGTTTATGGATTTTGTGCATGGTCTTTTATGAAAAGATTTAATTTGGATTTAATTAAGCCCAAATGATTATAATTAATTCTAGAAGCCCAATTAATAATTCTCCAGCAATTTGAAAGAGCCCAATCTCATTAAGGAGTTGGAATTTTAACCTAACTATAAAAGGCCAACTAATGAGAATTAGGGTTAAGTGATTAAAACAAAAGGAAAGTCCTTTCTCTAAAAAACTCTCTCCCCTTTTGCGCCACTTCCCAAGCTAGCTCTTGGGAATTTCGGCCAGCCCTAGTTGAACACCAATTTGTTGGTTCAATTTACCCCTCTCTAGTGTGGATTACTCATTGGAGGTGTTCGATTTTGGACACTGTGGTTTGCGACAACCCGGTGCGAAGTAAAATCAACTGTTCAACAAAAATCAAAGGTGATTTTTCTTATTCTCATATAGTTATATTGTGTATTCATGGCAAGATCAGATCTTATGGTTAAAAAAATTTAAAATTCCGCTCATGTATGTGATGCATGTAACCATAAAAATCCAACATGGTATCAGAGCCACGGTTTTGCCATGGATATACAATTCTATATTTTTCTGCGGAATAAGTTTTGTTTTGTTTTGAGTTATTTATTTCATGAACTTTAAAATATTAGATTTGATTGTTCATGAATGAGAAATATTGATTTCTGGTTGTATGTGTGATCAAATAAATTTGGTGGAAACAAAAACGAATTTTTTGAAGCATTTTGATTTGGTTTTGGCGTGAAACCCTAGGTAATTAGGGGCTGTTCTAATTTAATTTCTTATGGATCCATTTAAAAATCATTTAGATGATATTTTATGTGTTTAATATGTGATATTAAGCCATAGGATCGAACGGAATTAAAATCAAACAAGTTTTGCATGAATACTAGTTTTGTCGAAAAGTTCGATAAATTGGTGTTCTTCGTGTGTTCTTGATGTGTTCTTGGTTAGAACGACTTTTGATCTTCTAAATATGATATATTAAAGTGTTTTTAATTAATTGGATTAATTAAAATTGGCCTTAAATTAATTTGATTAATTTTAATTCATTAAAACCACTTAATGGGCTTAATTATGTTTATGGACTTGGTTTAAATTAGTAAATGACTTGGTAGGCCCAAGGAGCTGATTTAAATTAACTATTATAAACATTAATTAAGCTTATTAATGGGTTTTAAGGGCTGGAGTGGGCTTGGCTCATTCCAAAAAGCCCAAATGGTCCAAATGACACAAAACTGGTTTGTGTGTGAACACACTTAGGGTTTTTCTTCTGTGGGTTTCGGCCTACACTTATTTAAGCCCAAAATTGATTCTTTTAATTATTTAATATGATTAATTAATTAAATAATCAATTTATAATTAATTAATAATCAATTTGATTGATTATTAAGGCAAGAACAAATTCATGCAAAAGGTTTCCTAAAATGAAAGTTTCCAAAATGGAAAAAGTTTCCTAATTTGATCACATCATTAAAATAACTCAAAATATAGTTTCAAAGGTTGAAACAAAGTTAGTAATCCATTTCTTTATGCATTAGAAAGGCATATAAGGGTGTATGATTGGCATGATGGATAGTTATGGACAAAGCCCAATGTGATTGAGCATTATGCATGTTTTGGCCCAATGAGGACTTTCATGTCCCAGCCGCTTGTTTTGGTTTGTATTTCATTTCAAATTGTAATATGTAATTAGATTACTTAGATTAGAATTAGAAATAGAGATGGAGACCAATATCAAGGAGCAAGATGGGCCGGATGGAGATCCAACAAGCTTGAAGATAATGTAATTATTTTCTTGTTTGAATCATGCATACTACCTAGGTATGACCTTTTGATTTCCCTCTTGGCTCGGGGAAATCAATGTAGTGAAGTCCATAACTATACCATATTTGTATGCTTATATTTATGTGATAGATATAGGATGCATACCAATGTATGCCAACCATGTATGATGAGACTTAATTAACTAAAACCCTCAAACAAATACTAAGGTATATAAGCCTTTCATTAATTTGAGGAGAACCAGAGTTCTTTATAGTGTGGGTTGTTGACCACAGTCAAGCTCACATTATATCGAATATGTTCAAATCTAATTAAATGGGTCATCTTAGCTAGCCCATTAGTTTGTTGACCACAGTCAAGGCTAATGGTTCTAGAGGCAAGATTAGGGAATGCATATATGATATGCATGCATCAAGAGTTGATAACCTAATGATCCAATAGTTGTGTAGAGACACAATTGGTATAAAGATACCTACCTTTCAAGGGTATGGAATTTGACTTGTTGACCACAGTCAAGGTTAAATTACATATCAAGGATTGGATATTGGCCCACTAAGAAAACCATCGGGTTTTCTCGGATTATATAGTGAGGGCTATTAATTCGCAATAAAATAGTGGGAGTAAATGGATTAATTAAAGACCTTATTAATGCATACATATATATGAACATACTCTCATATCTTTTCTTTTTCACATCTAGGTCATCATCATGAGCACATCAAACATTAATATACGATCAATCTTGGATAACAAGCTGGTTGGCAACAACTATTCTGACTGGATCAGGCAAGTGAGAATTGTTCTCAGGGCTGAAAAGATCCATTATGTCTTGGATAAAGATCCACCACCACTTCCATCAGATGATGCCATTGATGAGATCAAAGGCATTTATCGAAAATACATGGAGGATAGTGAAGCAGCAACATGTCTGATGCTGGGTGCTATGTCCTCGGAGCTTCAGAACCAACATGAAATGATGGATGCTAGAACCATCGTTTTGCATCTAGAGGAGCTTTATTCTTCTCAGGCTAGAACTGAGCAATATGAGATTGCTTGAGCTCTATTTAGTTGCAAAATGGTGGAAGGCACTTCAGCTGCTGCTCATGCATTGAAGATGTATGGGTATATTGAGCATTTGAGTAGACTTGGCTATGTTATGGATAATGATCTTTACATAGATTTAATCTTGTACTCGTTGGCTCCAAGTTATGCACCTTTTGTGCTTAACTTTAACATGAACAAGATCCAAGTATCCATTCCTGAGTTAATCAACATGCTCAAGACAGCTGATGGATCATTTAAGAAAGATCCAAAAAGTGTCATGGTTGTCACTTCTGCTAAAGGCAAGAAGCAGAAGAAGAAGATAACCAAGGCGCAGCCAAAGAATGGTGGGATCTCTAAGAAGAAGGTTGCCAAGAAAAAGAATCCCAAAGGAACTTGCTTCCATTGTGGAAAGGATGGTCATTGGAAGCGTAACTGCAAGGCCTATCTAGATTCTCTTAAGGAGAAGAAGCAAGCTGTTGCATCTACTTCAGGTATTCATATGATTGAAATTAATACTTATTCTATTGCTTCAAAACAATCTTGGGGTATTAGATACTGGATGTGGATCTCATTTATGTAATGATCTACAGGGGCTTAGAAGCTTTAGAAGAGTTGGAAAGGCAGAGATATGTTTGCAGTCAGCTACTGGACAGAACATCTCTACAACAGTTGTGGGGACTTACTATTTGCCTCTTCCTAGTGGATTAGTACTGGAATTAAATAATTGTTATTATGTTCCAGCCTTATCCAAAAGTATTATTTCTTTCAGTCGTTTGATGAACGATTATGATATTTCTTTAAAGGACAAATGTTGTTACATTTTTAAGAACAATATATTTTATGCAAAAGCTATCATTGAGAATGGTATATTTGTTCTTGATTTAATTAAAGAAGTACATAATGTGGATACCAAGAGAATGAAACATGATAATCTAAATACCTCATACTTATGGCATTGTCGTTTAGGCCACATAAATGAAAAACGCATGACCAAATTGCACAAGTCAGGTGATTTGGGATCATTTGATTATGAATCATTTGATACATGCGAATCTTGTTTATTGGGAAAAATGACAAAAGCTCCCTTTATTGGTAAAGGAGAACGAGCTAAAATGGTTTTGGACTTAATACATTCAGATGTATGTGGTCCAATGACTACACATGCTAGAGGAGGTTACTCCTACTTCATTACTTTCATAGACGATTATTCCAGGTTTGGATACATCTATCTAATGAAATATAAGTCTGAAGCATTTGAAAAGTTCAAAGAATTCAGAAATGAAGTAGAGAAACAACTTGGCAAAAGTATTAAAACACTTAGATCAGATCGAGGTGGAGAATACTTAAGTCAAGAGTTTCAGGATTATCTTAGAGATAATGGGATTTTATCTCAATGGACTCCTCCATATACACCACAACACAATGGTGTATCCGAAAGGAGGAATCGAACACTATTAGATATGGTTCGATCAATGATGAGCCGAGCGGACTTGCCTAAGTCCTTTTGGGGATATGCACTAGAAACAGAGAAACTGCTGTTTATGTGTTAAATAGAGTTCCTAGTAAATCGGTTGATGTTACTCCATATGAGATGTGGAATAACAAGAAACCCACGCTTTCTCATATGAAAGTATGGGGTTGTCCTGCTTATGTGAAGAGGACAATGTCAGACAAACTGGATGTTAAGTCTGACAAATGTTTATTTGTGGGATATCCAAAAGAAACGTTTGGATATTATTTCTATCATCCCTTAGAACAAAAGGTGTTTGTTTCAAGGCATGCTGTCTTCTTAGAAAGAGAATTTCTCCTACGAGAGGACAGTGGGAGTAAAATTGAGCTTGGTGAAGTTCAAGACCCACAAATAGAAGATGATCAATCGATTGAACCTGAAACTGAATTTCATAATGATGAAATCACAGTTGAACCTGATTATACACAAAATCCTAGAAGATCTACTAGGATGCGTTCTATCCCTGTGAGATATGGATTTCACATTGATTCGGATAGAGGCATAACTGTAGTAGAGGACAATGAGCCTACAAGCTATCAAGAAGTTTTGAACATTTCAGAACGTGATTTATGGCTTAAGGCTATGCAGTCCGAAATGGACTCCATGTATGAGAATAAAGTATGGACTTTAACTCAACCACCTGAAGGGATAAAACCCATAGGGTGCAAATGGGTCTTCAAAAAGAAGACTGACATGGAAGGTAATATAGTTACCTATAAAGCTCGCTTAGTAGCAAAAGGTTATCGTCAAAAAGAAGGTATTGACTATGACGAAACTTTTTCTCCTGTAGCGATGCTTAAGTCTATAAGAATACTTTTAGCCATTGCAGCTCATTATGATTATGAGATTTGGCAGATGGATGTGAAGACAGCTTTCCTTAATGGAAATCTTACCGAGGATGTGTATATGACACAACCAGAAGGATTCACATCAGGAAATGGCGAAAAGGTATGCAAGCTTCAAAGATCCATTTATGGATTGAAGCAAGCCTCTAGGAGTTGGAACATACGATTCAATGAGACAATCAAAGAGTTTGGTTTCTCACAGAATGAAGATGAACCTTGTGTGTATAAAAGGGTCAGTGGGAGTGCAATTGTCTTCCTAGTTCTATATGTAGATGACATATTGATCATGGGAAATGACATTTCTCTTCTCCAATCTGTTAAAATATGGTTATCCAAGCAATTCTCCATGAAAGACCTTGGAGAAGCATCCTATATTCTGGGAATAAGGATCTATAGAGATAGATCCAATAGGTTGCTAGGTCTTTCTCAAAGTACATATATAGATAAAGTATTGAAGAGGTTCAATATGGATCTCTCTAAGAAAGGGTTTATACCCATGGTGCATGGGAAACACCTTTCTAAGTCTATGTGTCCACAGACACTGGAGGATAGAGAGAGCATGAATAGAATACCATATGCATCTGCAATTGGTTCTATCATGTATGCTATGTTATGTACACGTCCAGATGTAGCATTTGCTTTGAGTGTCACAAGCAGATTCCAATCTAATTTTGGAGAGGAACATTGGGCAGCTGTCAAGAATATTCTTAAGTACTTGAGAAGGACTAAGGATGTATTCTTGGTATATGGAGAGGGCAGTTTGGAAGTAAACGGGTATACAGATGCCAGCTTCCAATATGACAAAGATGATTGTAAATCACAATCTGGTTATGTGTTCATAATGGGAGGAGGAGCAGTTAGTTGGAAAAGTTCCAAACAAGAAACAACTGCTGATTCCACGACAGAAGCTGAGTACATTGCTGCTTCAGAAGCAGCCAAAGAAGCAGTCTGGATCAAAAAGTTCATAACCGAACTAGGAGTGGTGCCTAGCATTGTTGATCCGATTCCATTATATTGTGACAACAATGGAGCCATTGCGCAAGCAAAGGAACCACGGTCTCATCAGCGATCCAAGCATGTTCTCAGATGCTGCCATCTCATAAGGGAAATAGTAGCTAGAAATGATGTGAAAATAGAAAGGGTTCCCACAGATGACAATGTGGCGGATCCCCTCACTAAAGCACTTTCCCAGATAAAGCATGATCACCATATAAATAGCATGGGTCTGAGACATATGAGTGATTGGCTCTAGTGCAAGTGGGAGATTGTTAGAGAGTATGCCCTAGAGCCCATGTAATAGGGATGTTTTTCATATGTATGAAATTTATATTCTTAATAAAAGGCATCATTCATTTATTAATGCTGTGTTTGAATACATGAGTTTGTAAATCTTAGATTAATAAATGAAGTCCTAGATATTATAAACATAGTGCAAAGGCAATCATGAAAGTGTTCATGATGTGAGATGTCTATCGCATGCAAATGTGTTAATATCTAAATATCCCTAGTCATAGAATTAACAAGATAGGACATTGTTAATTCGGACAGACTAGCACATGTTATGCTTCTTGAATGGTTCAAGCAATGGTTCTCATAATTGTGATTATTGATGATAATCAATGCTAACATGTGGATGCTTGTTAGAGGAACAAGTTCATTGGAGACCTGCAAAGAGAATCCTCATATGGATATTAAATCTATGTCAGTGAGGAATCTCTTCATAGCGGTTGTGCAAGTATCCTTAGACTTGAGATCACCAAAGTTATCTTAAGTAGCAAGTGGTATACTTTGACTCCATAACTGATTACTTCCAACAGGGAGTGAACATAGTTAGGAGATTGGGTATATCATGACCTACTTGAAGATAGTTGAGTGATTGATAAAGGATTCACCATCCCAGATTTAACAAGGGAAGTTATCTCACATGATTCTATAATTACCTTGTTCAGTGAATCTCTGGCCAGAGTAATATGCCGAGATGGATGGAGATCCATGAAGGGCATTTTAGGAACAATGGTTAAATTAATAGAACATACATAATTAGATTTATATGAGTTGACAGAAATCCATACTCAGAATCTAAATGAGATAAGAGTGGTGAAAGGAGTAATTGCACTGTAACTGTTTCTATGGAAGGGTACAGTCAAACCACATGACTTTCCTGACATTTGGGTAGTCATGATGCCTAGCTAGAGGCCAATCATGACTTGTATAATGATGTATCAAAATATCAATAGAGATTGATAAAATGATTTAAAGGAGTTTAAATCATGTGATTTTTGAATAGAACTCACAATTACATATTATACTGCCAACATGGACAGGAACCCAATAGGTCACACACATATAGAGAAAAGGGTAAAATGACAAGGATAATAATATTTGATATTATTATAAAGGTAGAGAGGAGAATATGATAATAATTAATTAAAGAGTTTAATTAATTATTATCAAATAAAATTGTCCGCGGAACTTTTGAGAAATGTTCTGTAAATTGGACCTAAATGAAATAATGTATTTCATGATTAATTATTATTATCTTATAAGTGTTATAAGACTACTATAAGTGTTATAGGACTGATATAATAATTAATAGGACCATTGGAGAAATTATAGAGGGCCAAAGGAATGAAGAAGTTGGAGGAAGCCCTCCAGAAGAGGGCTACACGCCAACTCCATACAGAAAGGCTTAGAGGGCTTTTTCTTGGACCAAATTAATTTATATATGTTACATAAGTGTTATGGAACTCACATATTTAATTTGGTTGGATTTGGAATCCATTTGGGTATTTAAATCCAATTAGATGCACAAAGGGCCTAGTTTGTGGATTTTGTGCATGGTCTTTTATGAAAAGATTTAATTTGGATTTAATTAAGCCCAAATGATTATAATTAATTCCAGAAGCCCAATTAATAATTCTCCAGCAATTTTAAAGAGCCCAATCTCATTAAGGAGTTGGAATTTTAACCTAACTATAAAAGGCCAACTAATGAGAATTAGGGTTAAGTGATTAAAACAAAAGGAAAGTCCTTTCTCTAAAAAACTCTCTCCCCTTTTGCGCCACTTCCCAAGCTAGCTCTTGGGAATTTCGGCCAGCCCTAGTTGAACACCAATTTGTTGGTTCAATTTACCCCTCTCTAGTGTGGATTACTCATTGGAGGTGTTCGATTTTGGACACTGTGGTTTGCGACAACCCGGTGCGAAGTAAAATCAACTGTTCAACAAAAATCAAAGGTGATTTTTCTTATTCTCATATAGTTATATTGTGTATTCATGGCAAGATCAGATCTTATGGTTAAAAAAATTTAAAATTCCGCTCATGTATGTGATGCATGTAACCATAAAAATCCAACAGTATGGTTCAAGAATATCTAAGTAAGATGAACTACTTAAACATCAACAATATAATCATTAAAACATAAAGATGAAGTTCAGAATGCACCCTTGATGAAGAGAAAATAAAACTTGAAGCTCTTTCTTCTGAAACCTTGAATTCTTCCTTAAATCCTTAAATTAAACCTAACTAAAAAGAGAAAATAAAATCCCTAATTTACAAAGACTGAAAGAAAGAATAAAACTCTAAAAACTCAAATCATTCTCCTACTGTTCCTTTAATATCAATACTTGAAGACCCCAAAATAGGAGAAGTTCTACTTCCACTTAACTACATAAAATAAAGAAAAAAATTGACTTTTATAGTAACTAGGAATAAGGGCCTCAGTAAGGTTGATTTTCACCCCTACCAAGGTGATTTTTCTTTTTTAATTTTGTGAGTACATCGGTTGGGGTGAGTTTCATCCCCATGGAGGTGTTTGCCTCTAGACTGCATGACACTAAATCCTCTTTTAGGGACCTCGATTGGGTTGATTTCCACCCCTACCGAGGTGATCCACTTATTTGCTTTAATTAAGACCTACAAAACACTAAAATTCAATTAAACACACATAAATCAAAGACTTATAAAATTAAACACAAAATTAACTAAATTAACACTAAAACAACTCCTAGACACACTACAAACACACTAGTAAATATAGTCATAATTCAAAGCTATCAAATACCCTACACTTGGTCTCTGCTCGTCCTCAAGCAAAATTAAACAAATCAACTTCTCAAAATAATCAAACTTTAACCAAGAATCATGTACTTCAAAATCATTATTAACAATTAACAAGAGCACTTAATAAAATTTCAACCAGATCAAATTTAATTTAGAAAATATAAGCCAGTTTTCATATGTGTATAAGACTAAAATATTTTAAGTCCTTTTAAAATTAAAACACTAATGCAATCTCATAGTCAAGATTTAAAATTAATTTATACCTAAATATGCAAACGGTTTTATGCTTGAAATTTTAAAAATACCATAAGCCTTTCCTTTAACACCCGAACTTGAAGGTCATCTTTGGTAAACAAATTAAAATCAAACATATAATCTCTAGAACTTCAATAGGTTATAATGTGGTTATGTCAATGGTTAACACAAAAATGGATAATAGTAAACAAGAATAATAGCCACTATCTGATTAAATAGACTAACATCTTTAAACTTCACTCCACTAAATCAAAAGCATACCACTTAACCATACTTGCTCACTTAACCTTTCATACACAAGATATTTTAAGAGAAAATCGTTGAAACTCCTCTTAATTTT
Source organism: Excoecaria agallocha (assembly GCA_037975025.1). Taxonomy (NCBI): domain Eukaryota; kingdom Viridiplantae; phylum Streptophyta; class Magnoliopsida; order Malpighiales; family Euphorbiaceae; genus Excoecaria; species Excoecaria agallocha. The sequence continues at coordinate 99,710,238 of CM075807.1, read as the reverse complement.
CACAATTTAACCATCACAACTCTTTTCATTTCCCTTGTAAATACCCCACACTTAAAACTTTATCATAGATTACTAGCTTTAATTTAAACTTTCCTTCTCTTTTTCTTTTTCTTTTTCTTTTTTTTCTTTTTTAAGAACTTGATAGCTTCTTTGTTGGCAACCAATGATAACATACGTATTTACTAGTTCAACTTCCTATTACTTTCTTGACTTTAACATCAACCTTTGACAATAGTATCCTAATAGCCCTTTTTACTACACTTTTCAATTTTCTAATAAATATTAATCCATCTCAATCCTAGAATGATCAATTCTTAGAAGGAAATATAAAGGATTTTTTAAGCTATATGGTAAAAAGATGAGTGTAAGAAGAAAAATAAATATAGCACGCATTAAGCATGCCTCATTAGGGTTAAAATGGCTAACAAGGGAAAGTAAGCAAATAGGGTAAGTAAGAAAAAAAACTCAGTTATGGCTAAACAATAAAAATGTGCTTATATCACTTTCTAGATTGGTTGAGTTATTTCTATGCTTTAAAATATGATGAGGAAGGTTATAGTCTCCTAAAATTCCTTGCTCAACTACCTTCATGCACTGGTTTTTTATTTCAAAACTAGTCTTAGTGTTCAAAATGTGGAAACGAACATGGGCATAATTGGAATAAAAATATTATTTAGTGGTTAATTAAGACTTAAGTATGTTATTGTGGGTTAATTTTAATAAACTAAAAGATGTTGGGGTACAATTAAAAGAACGGAAATAGTTAATTAAAAGGTAAAATTTGAAAAGATGACAATATTTAGGGTCAATTTTAAAATAAAGGAAATATGGGATAAGATTTTCAAAGAGACTAATAGTTCATAGGCTAAATTAATGGAGGATAGTAATTTTGGGGTCAATGTTAAATGAAGGAATTAGTTGGGGAGTGATTTCATAATAGAAAGAAATGTTGGGATTGAATTTTGAACTAAAAGTAAGTGAGGGAAGATTTTTGACATGCAAATTTGTTGAGGACCTAAAAGAGACTTATCTACCCACTTTACACTTTGGAGTACTGCATGTTGGAGAGAGTAAAACCACTTTGAGGGTATAAATAGGGGGAGGGACAGATTTTGAAGGAAGAACATAGATTTTTCCTTCATCTCTTCACCTCTTTATAAAAGAATATCTCTTTCTTTCTATTTTCTCAAGGAATTTCTAATGCATGTGGCTAGATTTATGGGTTTTGAAGGTGATATGTAAAGGTAAAGGGTTAAATTTCATCATCTTATTTCTTATTATGGTGATATATTTCAAGAGAGAAATTATTGGACATTAATACATGTATGAAATGTAAACCATAGAAGAGGAAGTTAAGAAGAACAAGAGAAAAAAGAGTTGAACAAAGATTGAAGAGGAGTGAATTTTGGCTAAGGTATGGGATTATTATAATTTATTTTCATGCATGTGTGTTAGAGAATGAAGAGAAGATATGGATTAATTGCATGAAATTATGAATATAGATTGTGAAAATTAAATCTTGGTTTGCTTATATAGAAGAATGCATGTAAGGACCCTTGAACCTATTTCTGTATTTCATAGATATCTTGCGTTTTAAGATTTTGATTTGAGTAAACCTAGATGGTTCTTCCTTCTAAGACATAAACCTAAAATTTTGTAGAAGAAACCTGCACTTGATTCTGCCTTTAAGTGCTCTTAAAATTAACTTGAAGTTCGGATTGAGCTGCTGCCTAGTTGCTAGAAACATGTTGACATATTTTTGCTATAAATTTTTGTAGAGAAGTCAAAATCATTTGAGACAAAATTCTAGTTAAAATAGACTCATATAATAACAATTTTAATGAAGGAAGATTTTTTAAATTCTGTACCTATTTTATTTTGTGAATTTATTAATTGGTGATAAAAAATAAATTGGATACAGCAATGTGCAGTCTAGAGAATAGGAACAAGTCTTAGTAATTTGAGTGTTTCTCTTGTTATAGAGGTAAAAATTTTATGAATCAAAATTTAGGTTAAATTAGAATTATATTTCTATAATTTTTATGAAGAAATCATTATTTAATTATACTTCTAAACATGTTAAAACATGGCTCGAATTTGGAACTGTCTGCTGCATTATTTTTGGAACAATACTTAATATTTTTGTAATATCTTGAAATGTAAAAATGATAATTGGGTAATTCCAGTTGGGTTATAAAATATACTCTTATATCTACCTTTTCTATGAAGAAAGCATAATTCAATTCTGTTACTAATTATGTCAAAAAGTAAATTGAACGTGGAACTGTTGACAATACTTTTTCAGGGACAATTCTCAATGTTTTTGTAATTGAATAAAAAGTAAAAATGATATTGATGTTATTTTTACTGTTACCGAAACTAGAAACATAATGGATCATGTTTGTAAGAGATCATTTTTCCCAGGAATGTCTTTAGATAGGTCTAATATAGCTTTCAAAATAAACTTGAAATTCTATCTCTATGCAGATTTGTTATTTGAGTTTGCCAAGAACCATCTTAAACCTCTCTTGAGTATTTTTGTATTATAAGAGCAGCACATAAAGGAAATTAAATGCATAAAATATATAATAGTATCTTATTGAAAAGTATTAGGCATGATTATGTGATGAAGAATGTGTATGGTGATTGCAATGTCAAGGTAAATTATTATTTACCTACTTGAGATAGTATGAATATAAAATTATATGAGGATTATATGTTATGCCTATATCTTTATGCCAAAATTATAGTTACAATGATAATAAAATGGAAAGTGTTGTTGTATGGAAAGAAAATAATTGATAAAGTACATGAATACATGGAAGTATATTTGATTATAGATAATCTGACAAAGTATATGATGGCATTTTTTTAGGAGACGGTTTATACAAGTGTATACACTAAGATTGCATAGTTTCCATTTATTGCTTACTTGAGTAAAATTGTATAAATTGTTATATGAATTGTGCATATATGTTTATGCACTAGAGAAGGTATATTTTTACATGATTATGCACATGTGTAAATAGAATAATATAAGGACAATCTTGATATATGAAATGAATATGAACATAGTATTGAACATATATGTAATATTACTTGATTGACATAGTATGGCTATGCATATGTGTTACCCAATGTTAGCATTCTAAAGTACATTATTACATGGAAGTTTTTTTAATTACATATAATCTAGCAAAGTACAGGACTACAGTAATTTATGCTTAATTATAGAAATCAAGCTAGAGTACATGATCGTAATATTATATGAGACTGTGTATACATGTATTATACTAGAGATTGCATAAATGGTGATACGAACATATGTATACATGATATGAAATGTGCATACATGTTTATGCACTAGAGATGGTATGTCTTTTACATGATTATGAACATATGCAAATGGAATAATATAAGCACAAGCCTAATATATGAAATGAATTTGAACACAGTATTGCCTACAAATAGAGTTCAATTGTGGATAGATAGACACCTATAGGGATAATTGCAGCTGCCACCATTTGGCTCATATGGATCTAGAGTACAATTGATCCTGTTTGGATCATTAGCCAACCTCGTTTGGGTTGCTTAACCGGTCTAAAGTATAGTTTGGCCCCACTTGGGTCTATCGACTTGATATCTTTGGATATCTACCTTTTTGATACCTAAGTGTATCCGTCGTTCCCGTTATCCACTCTTAAAAGTTAAACAGGCTATCTAATATGATTACCGTAATTAAACTAAAAGCATAAATGCTCCTATGTCATCGTTTAAGTAATGTGATTCATTTTAATCACAACTATGGTTGAAATTATAGTATATGGAATACATGATACATATATGAGGCTATATTAAAAATATGAGTACTTGGCACTTTAGAATTACATAGTTATACTAGACCAAGAAGTCATGCATATGAACTTGCCTGATATTGATACTTTATCAACGATCTAAATGATGAATACATGATCCTTATTGTCAAATGCTTATATATATATATATATATATATATATAATTAAGAGCTCAGTCTACTATTGTACATTAAAACCAACATCCCATTTTGATTCAGCCTTTTGTCATGCCAATGCTTGATTTTCTCCTTATAGTTTGCAGCATTATCATAAGGCCATTGTCGAATTTCATCTAACTCATTGAGCTGTAACCTTTTTTTTTTCTCCTGCAGTTCTCAAATCAAGGTTAAGCATTTTTATAGCCAAATATACCTTATGCTCTAATTCGACCAGCAAATGACATGCTTTACCAAAAATTAGCCTAAAGGGAGACATGCCTATAAGGGTCTTGTAAGCAATTCTATAAGCATATAAAGCCTCATCCAACTTGGGAGACCAATCTTACCTAGTAGTGTTCACTATTTTTTTATGATGGCTTTTAACTCCCTATTAGACATTTCTACTTGCCTATTTAACAGAGGATGGTAAGGGGTTATAACCTTATGTCTAATATCGAAATTTTTAAGTAGTGTTTTGAATTTGTGTTTGATGAAATGCTTACCTCCATCACTAATGATAACTCTCGGTGCCCCGAACCTAGTAAAAATATTCCTCCTAAGGAATTCAAGCATAACTTTAGCATCACATGTCCTAGTAGCTACTGCTTCTACCCATTTGCTCACATAATCTATGATTACTAGGATATATTCAAAGCCAAAGAAGTTTGAAAACGGTCCCATGAAGTCAATACCCCAAACATAAAAAATTTCAACTTCTAACATAGTATTCATGGGCATCTCATCCCTTTGGATATATTTTCTACTAATTGACACCTATCACAAGACTTTATAAAGGACTCAGCATCAATAAAAAGAGTAGGCCAAAAAAAACATGACTGTAAAATTTTTGCTACTGTGCAATTTGGCCTATGGTGTTCACCAGCCTCTCTTCCATGACAGAGTCACATAATGTCTATTTGCTATTCTTTTGGAACATATATTCTTCGCACTTGATCCAGATATATCTTGATTAAATACGGATAATCCCATAAATAGTATCTTGCATCCGCTTTCAGCTTTTTCTTTTGCTGCCACGTGAAATCCTTTAAAAGGTAACATCCTGCGAGATAATTAGTGATATGAGCATACCAAAGAATTGAATTATTACAAGAATAAATAGTACATATAAGTTCATAAGGAAATAAGTCAGAAATTTCTCCCTTTTTAATATGAGCATGATTCAATCTAGATAGATGGTTAGCTACAAAATTTTCAGCCCCTTTTTTGTCTTTTATCTCCACATTAAATTCTTGAAGTAAAAAAAACCTATCTAATGAGCCTTGGTTTGGATTCCTTTTTAGCAAAGAGATGTCAAAGCGTTGCATGATTCAAGCACACTATCACTTTAGAACTAAGGAGATATGGCCTAAATTTTTCAAAGCTAAACACTATTGCCAAAAACTCCTTCACTATGGTGGTGTAATTCATTTGAGCTCCTATGAGTGTGTGACTGGCATAATAAATGGTATGAAAGAATTTCTCCTTCCTCTATCCTAAAACTGCTCCTACTATAAAGTCACTAGCATCACACATGATTTTAAAAGGTAGGTTCTAGTTCGATGATGCTATGACAGGTGATGTAATTAACTTATGCTTTAATTGATTAAAAGCCTGCAAACATTCATCATTAAAGTTAAATGCAACATCTTTAAGCAGTAAATTAGAAAGTGGTTTAGCTATTTTAGAAAAATCCTTAATAAATCGATGACCAAGGAAACTTCTAATTCTTTTAACATTCGTAGGAGGAGGCAATTTTGCAATTACCTATACTTTTTCTCTATTAACCTCAATTCCATTTTCAGATATTTTATGCCTTAAAATGATGCATTTTCTTACCATAAAATGATATTTTTCTCAATTGAGGACCAAGTTAGTTTCCTCATACCTTTCTAAAACTAATTCTAGATTAGATAAACATGAATCAAAATCATGATCATATAAAGTAAAATTATCCATGAATTTTTCAATAAAATCATCAAATATAGCCATCATGCATCTTTGAAAAGTAGCTAGGGCATTACAAAGATTGAAAGGTATTTTTTTATAGGCAAACGTGCCATAAAGGCATATAAATGGAGTCTTTTCTTGATCTTCTGGGGCTATAGGAATTTATATATATCCCGAATAACCATCTAAAAAATAGTAAAACCTATTTTTAGCTAATCTCCCTAACATTTGGTCAATAAAAGGCAAAGAAAAATTATCTTTTCCAGTAGCACTATTTAACCTCCTATAATCAATACATACTCTCCATCCTGTTACTGTTCATGTTGGGATTAGTTCATTGTTTTTATTAGTTACCATAATCATATCCCTCTTTTTAGGCACACATTTCACAGGACTCACCCAATTACTATTAGAAATGGGATAGATTATACCTACATCAAGTAGTTTCAATATCTCCTTTTTCACCACTTCTTGTATAATCGGGTTGAGTCTCCGTTGGGGTTGCACCACCGGCTTGAAGTCCATCTCCATTGGTATTTGATGTGTACAATAATTGGGACTAATTCCCTTCAAATCTGAAGTTTTCCATCCTAAAGCTCCTTTATGCTTCTTCAAGACCTCCACTAACATTTCTTTATCCAACCCTGTCAAAAGTAAATAAATAATTGCTGATTTTGCATTTTCCTCTAAAAATACATATTTTAAATGTGAAGGAAGAGTTTTGAGTTTAGAGTTTTTTTCCACCCTTAGGAGGGGTCTGTTCATCCTTCTGTATTCCTTTATTGTGTTCTTTTTTTAGTTCTTTTATAAGCTCTTCCTCTTGCTTTTCCATTTCATTCTTATTAATTTCTTGAATGTATCAAGCAATCTTGAAGCTTATCATTTGACAAAATTTTCTCTTGCGTTTCTTCTACACACTCTTGAACACTATCTATGAATTAAATAGATTGTTCAAAGTTATAAGAAAGATTTTTCATCACCTTATTCATGTTAAAAATCATTTCCTCCTCATTAAACCTTAAAGTAATCATTTGCCCATGAATGTATGTCAATGCTTTTGCTGTGATCAAGAATGTTCGTCCTAATATCAATGGTACTTTACGGTCCTCCTCCATATCCATTATCATAAAATCTACCGAAAATATAAAATTTCCTAGTTTTACCAACAAATGCTCAATAATACCCTTAGGGCTTTTCACAGATCTATCCGCCAACTGTAGTATCATTCGGATCTCCTTAATATCATCTAAATTCAATTTCCTACAAATTGAATAAGGCATCAAATTAATACTAGAACCTAAATCACATAAAGATGTCAAATAAAATTTTCCCTTAATTCATAAGGTAATGTAAAACTACTAAGATCCTCTAATTTTTCAAAAATTTTATTCATTGAAATGGCACTATAATTTCCAGATAATTGAACCGTACCTACACACTCTAACTTTTTCTTATTAGAACATAACTCTTTCATAAATTTAGCATATTTAGGCATGTGTAACAAAGCTTCAGCAAATGGTAAATTTAAATACAATTTTTTAAACATGTCTAAAAATCTAGATGATTGTTCATTATTCTTTTCTTTCCTAGATAGAGATGGAAATGGCAACTGAGATTCATCAAGCACTGTAGAAACTAATTTCTCCTTACCCTTACCTTTCTCACCAACAGGTGATACCTCATCAATAATTTTAGAATCAGAAACACTTACCTCCGTTATTGGGTTCCACCACTTTCAAAAAATTCTTACCAATTTCAGCTTCTTGTACCTCTTTCCCATTTCATAAAGTGATTGCCTTGGCTTCCTCATTTGAATTATGATCTACATTAGATGAAAAAGTACCTTGGATTCTATCGGACAAAGAATTGGCCAGTTATCCCATTTGGTTTTTTAGGTTCCTAATGGATGCCTCTTGGTTTCTCATCCAAATATCTTGAGATTTTTACCTAGCATCTTGATTAGCTAATATTGAATTTTAGGGGGCCATAAAACTAGCAATCATTTCTTCTATATTGGATTTCTTCTCTTATGGGGGTTGAGGCTTTTGAATTCCCAATGGTTAATAAATTTGTGATTTGTATGTAGCTTGATACTGTGGTTGTGCTTAATTTTTGTATGGAGGATGTTTATTGTTATGGGAAACTAAGTTTTGGTTAAGGGGAGCCCTATAAAGTTAGGATGATTCCTCCACCCTGGATTGTAGATATTGCTATAGGGATTTAGAGCATTTACTTCCTCTACCAAGCCTTTCCCATTCTTAACTCCTATTGCTCCTTGATTTTCTGCATAAATATCATATCCATTAGATAACATTGATATATTTTGAGCCTTAAGCTCATTTATTTCCTTTAAATGCTCCTTTCTTATCAATTCCATTTGTGCCTTAAGTATAGTTATTTTATCCACATTATGTACTTCTTGCTTCTTTTGTATGGTTTTTGAGCTTGCCTATTGAGCATCATTGGTAGCCATCTCATCAAAAAGTAAGAATCCTTCTTTAAGAATTTGATTCATAAAGCTTTTATTTGATGTTGTGTCTAGTAGGGATCTCGTAGCTTGATTCACCTTTACATAAAAGATATGCATTAATAGATATATAGAAAATTCATGGTGTGGACAACTTTTCAAGAGTCTACTAAATCTTTCCCAAGCCTCATGAAATGGCTCCTCATAAAATTGCCGAAATTCATTAATATTTTTCCTAATGAGGGCTATTTTGGTAGGTGGAAAGAATTTACATAAAAACTTCTCTTGCATTTGTTGCCATAAGTGGATAGATTGATTTGGTAGAATTTGCAACCAATCCCTTACTTTACCATTAAGGGTAAAAGGGAACAACTTAAGTCTAATGGCATCCATTGACACATTTGGAATTTGTACCATATCACTAATTTCTAAGAACATATCTAAGTGTTGAGTGAGATCCCCTATTATTAAACCCAAAAATTGATTCCTTTGTACCATTGTGATGGTAATGGGTTTTATCTCAAAAGGTTGGTGATGAGGTATCCTAATGGTCCTATGTTCTTCATTCCACCTAGGAATAACATAGTCTCTAATGGTTCTAGGTCTAAATCCATTCCTTTGAGCTTTATAAGGCACGTTTTGCTCATCTATCCTAGGTGGGGATGTATCATTTATAAGTGGATCATTATGAGGTACGTCATCTATGTTAAGAGGTGGATCTACCTTTATCCCTTGATTATTCATGGTGTCTCGTAGTCTCCTAATCTTATGAAACGTCCTTTCTATTTTAGGGTCAATAGGCAAAATTCAATCACCTCTTACTATAAACTATTGACACCTGCGAGATAAAAGAAGAGAATTAGAAAATAGATAAAGAAAAATAGAAAGAACACACAAAATTCAATTTAAAAATCTAAAATAATTAAACAAATGCTAATGCTTCCCAACGACAGTGCCAAAAATTTAACCGGTGTCTAGCACATGTACTAAATCGGCTAATAATATAGGAAAATATAGATTAAGACCCTGAATATCGAACCCAAGTGAACTGTGCAGGTGCAATGAATTCCATATTCTTAAAGCGAAAACTTGTGTGGAAAGAAAGAAAGAATCCCAAAGTTTGATAATGAAGAGTAAACTAAACTTAAAATAGAAACTTAAACAACTAAAAAAATAAAACTGATCCAATTAACTATAAACTTAAGCATCTAAAACTGAATTCAAAACAAAGCAAGTAATAACAGTAAAAAAAATTCAAATGATAACAAGACTTTCACTGAAGGACTATCCACCTTAATTTCTTATGCATATAACTTAGTTAAAGATAATACAGTTGATTATGGAAAATCGGTAATAAATTCAGATAACTTCTTAGAATATCTTTCTAAGTATCAAGTTCCATTACTCTGAACAATTAAATATTCAGCATAAAAATCCAATTTATAAGCTCATAAATATCTGTCAAATCTTTTCTCAAGGAATCTCACTTAAATTCATTCTTAATTCACCTCTTCATAGCCTTAATTCACCTAAACTCAATACACAGTTACCAAATTTTCCAGAAAAATACCGTGCATCAAATTAAATAAGCTAAACTATGAACATGCATACCTTAAGCCAATACTACAGTTGATTGTTAACCATTTCTCAACAAATCAACAATCAATATAAATATAACTCAAGATAAGAATTTTTTTCTTAGGAATTAAGAAATAATCAAACTGCATTTAATTAAAGAACAAATAAGTCATTACATAAAGAAATATGAGGGTTCAAGTTTCCTTAGCAAAAGAAAAAGAACTACTCACTCATTGTCATAAAACTTAAACAAAAATAAGATAAAAGAATGATATACATAAAACCCTTCAGCTATTCTTGAAGTTTCCTCATAATTTTTCAATCATAGCCTCCAAATTCTAAATGAAAAACTAAAACAACGGCTACGAATTATGTAGAAAAAAATGCTCTCCTAACTTGGCATTTTCCTATCCCTTTTATAGCTTGAAAAGAAAAAGTTAAACAGCCTTCAACTTCCTATTTTGCATGACTTTTAATTTCATCAAAAGACTTCTTATTCAGTAGAGAAGAGAATTCCAATTGCAACCCAGATTGTTTAACTTGGTAGAGCATGATTTTAATCCTTCGATTAAACTTATTGTGGCTTAGCTCACTCGGCAGAGTGAAATATCACTCTACCGTGTATTTGCTCTTACAACTCACTCCATGGAGTGACTTGGTTTTGTAACCCATCAAAGAAATTCTCAACATTGCAAAGCTAAAAGTTCATTTTAATCCTTATATTTTCTTCCTTTTCTTCAATTAAATCCCTAAAAATACCAAAATACACAATTAAATAACTAAAACATCAATTTAAGCAATTAAGTAATAAATCAACTAAATTATCATTAAAAGTAACATAAAAACACACTAAACACATATTAAACACAAGTTAAAATATAGTTAAATTCACACGTATCGTCTAGATTATTCGTAATTTTGTCCCATATCATTTTGACCTCCATACTTTGAGTTATACTCAAAATACTACAACCTGTCTACTACACTAGATAACAGTACATTATGAACTTCAAGATAAAATTAAGACCACTTAAAGGCAAAATTAACCTTAGGTTTCTTCTACAAAGTTTTAGGTACATGTCTTAGGAGTAATTACCAATTAGAATTACCTAAATTTAGGTTATAGAACTTAAGATATGCCAAAAATACATAAACTAGTTCATAAATTAATTACATGTATTATCTTTTATATAACTTATCTTAATAGTAGAATTCCATTTTCTTATGTTCATGTATTCATACAATAATCCACATCTTCTCCGTAATTCCTATCTTTTTTAACAATGTAATCTACTACAAACACTCATATTCCTATACCTTGGCTAAACCACAACACTCTTAAGTCCCCTACTACCTCTTTGCCCTTGTTCTACTTAGCTTCCTCCTTTACAATTCATATTTCATACATGCATCAATTTTCCAGCATTTCGTCTCCATTTGAAATGTAACACAACAAGAAGAAATAAGAAGAATAGGAGACTAGATAGAGTCTTAAACCCATTACCTTCACAAAATCATTTCAAATACCCTTTTATCAACCACATGCAATAGAATTTTTCCTTTAGAGTTTAAAAGAGAATGTTTATCTTTTGAAAGAGAAAAGAGAAGGGAAAAATTTAAGTTTCCTCTTTTCTTTGCCGTTCAAGCCTCGAAATCCACCAATTTTTTATTTTCTCACTCCTCCATTCAAGGCTTTTATGATTAAAAGTGGAAGGAAAAGTTTCATTTACTCCTTTAACTTATTGCATATCAACTATTATCCCCTAACTTTATTTTCTCTTATAAAATCAGCCCCACTTATATATTCTTTCCTTAATTAACCCCTCACTTAACTTTTCTCTTTTTAAAATTGACCCCACATATGTTTCATTTACATAATGACCCACAACTTATTTCTTTTCTTTCAATTTTAACCCATTCTAACTTTATTTCCTTTAATAACACCCTAACATTCTTTTCTTTTATTATAATTAACACTTAAAATCACATTTATATCTCAATCAACTACTTAACTATATTTTTGTTCCCTTTACACACATGATAAAATAAATATTTTACCCTCTATCACTAATAACATTTTATTCTCAATATCTTAACTTATAATTCTTCATCTAATTAAGCTTAATTAAACCTTAATATCATATTAATTCCCATGAATCCTCCTAGGGCCAATGTTGGGTCCTTATAAATACTAGCTAATACACACTGCTGCACGTCAAATCCATAATAGATACCACAACAAATTCTAGAGTAACTAGCTCAAATGCAAGAAATGACACAAATTAGGATAAGGAAATAGTAAACCGAAGGAAATAACACAAAACATAATGTAACAAAGCCACATTAAGCAAAACAAAACAATCTATGAAATTAAAGACAACTAAAAATTCTATTAAATTCAAACAAAATACGCTATTACAAATATCTAAAAAACCAGTTTTCCCCCAAAAGAAGCAAAATTGAGAGAAAACAAAGATAACCCAAAACTAATTATAAGGAAATGAGTTCAAAAGTGGCAACCACAATAGAGAAAGAAGAAACTCAAGGTAGCCACTAAAATCCAAATGTTAAGTTTGTGGAAAATCAGCTAAAGGGTATGCTTACTTCTGGAATGCTTAAGAGATAAAATTTTAAGATTATCAAACTTTAACAAATTCATATAATTAAATATTACTTGCTTCAAGGGAGATGATGAGAAGGAAGTTGAGTAATTAGAGCCTAAAACCTCAAAATCTGCTCTCTCTTTGCTCAGATCTTGATTTTTGGTAAGGTTTTTGTAACGCTCACCCTTATTACCTTTTATTTACATATTTCTTTATTAAATTGTTTGCACAATTATTAATTAATTTATTCATGTATGATTCACACTTCTTAGGGCATATAATTACAAATACATACATATATATATGAGTTTTATACTAGTTACAAAATTTTGTTATGTACATTACAAACTTTGACTATATAACAAAATCTTCCTCAAGCTCTAATTCTTGTGGCTTGTAGATGTTGCCTAGACACGTATTACTTTGCTTACACCTGTGAACCTACACAGGAAAACGCACATGCTGAGCAATGGCTCAATGGGGAGGCAATAATAATAATAATAATAATAATAATAACAATAGTACACTTGTTATTCGATAATGAATACAAAGATAATATAACCATGCCACATGCTCACTAACATGTCAATAGTACCACAAGGGAAAAAATACTATTTTCATACAAAGCATTCACTCTGTGATGCTCATTCACTCGTGATCATTCACTCATTTACAATATTTCATGATTATTATACAACCCGAATTTTCATGAAGAGTGGATAATGGGACAACATTGGATATCATTAAACAGTATCAAACACTCACTACAAAAAAACTGCCAATTAGCGAAGGCATTATTTTCGTCGCAAAGTTTGCGACGGATTCGCGACTGTTTTACAATTTCGTGGCGGGGAGGATATTTTCTATTTTTTTGCGATGAAATAGCGATGGATTGAATAAACAGTCGCTAATTATTGGCGAGAAGTATATGCGCTATGTTTTGTGATGTTTCATCGCTAAATTTTACAATTTCATGAAATTAGTTCTAGAAACTTTAGCGACGGACATTTTAGTCGCTAATTTTGAAGGGAAATTATAGCACCTTTTTAGCTACGGTTTAGTGACGAAATTTGGTTTGTCGCTAATAGTAATTTGTTACCGTAATTATAGCACCTTTTTAGCTACGGTTTAGCGACGTAAGTATTTAGTCGCTAGTTCGTTGCAAAAAAATTAAAAAAATAATTTTTTAATCACTCACATGATTTATGTATAGTTTCAATTAATTTTAAAATAGACCAAATGAAATAAATATTTTATTTTGTAACAGAAAATTATAAATTATTTTATAAGCTGATAATAAATTTTTATCAATTATACCAAAATCTAAAGTTATTTATTTAGAAAATTTATATTTTTAGTAATAATAATAAACTAATTGTTACGATTATTATATATTTGCGTGTTCAAGATTAAAATAATAAATATTTATAAAATAGTAATATAAAATTTATTATTTCATTTAAAATAATAATAAAAAAATTTGTAATTAATTTTTGTTTTATAAAATTTAAATCAAATATTAAATTATTAGGAATTCTATTGATTTCTTTATCAATTATCCCCAAATATAAACTTATTTATTTAAAAAAATTACATTTTTAATAATAATAATAATAATGTAATTGTTATAATTATTATACACTCATATTATGAAAAATAATAAATATAAATATTTATATAATAATAATATAAAGTTTATTATTTCATTTAAAATGATTATGAAATATTTACAATTTATTTTTATTTTGTTAAAATTTTGAGCAAATTTTAAATTATTAAAAACATTTAGTTATATATATTTACAAAATTATCCTTGAATACAAGGATAAAATGATGAAATTTGGTAGGGGCATTTTAGTAATTTTAAAAATTTACCATACATATAAAAATAATATTTTCTCTCCCCTCACTTCTCTTCACCGTTTCAATTTAATGCACATATGATGTTAAGCTTAATTTATTATTTAACTGAATAAGAATTAATTAATTGAATTAACTTCAGTTTTTAATAATTGAAATGTCTAGTTCTATAATTAAAATTTTTTTATTCATACTTAATTGTAATGTCCCATAAATTTTAAATCGTGCAATAGCACTTTTAATACGGGTGTACAGTATTTTGATACTGGTTCTAGGATTGATTTGTTTGAATAATTTCAAAATTTTAAAGTGATAAGTTGAATTTAAAGAAAAAATTTAAGAACTAATGACAAAGGATTTAAAACAAATAAATGCATAATAATCACAATAAAAAAATGCAATTTACCGACGAAATTTAGTATTTTATCGACGAAAAATAACCGTACTGATGGTTTTTTATTAATTTACCGACGGATATTGATATGAGCTTGAAAAGCTTATAATAGTGTGCTTTAATGTGTGATTTTGGTTAGTATTGTGTTTATTATTTTGGTATTTTACCTATATTTTGTTGCTTTTATGTGTTTTGTGTGTGTGGTTGTTTTATTTGTTTTATAGGAAAAGGGAATGAATTACAGCTTAAAGAAGTCATTTGGAAGAAGGAGAGGAATGAGAGTTGAAAGGGTCTTATCGCGAGCGCGACAAGGAGCAGAGGTCGCGATAGCCAGTGGAGCCAGCCAAGCATGAGCGTGTCTTGTTGCGAGTGCGACAAGAGTCGCGAGGTCGCGACAAAGTGCGGATGAGCAGTTGGAATTCTGAAGTGATGCAACTTTTCATTAACAATGGCAACTTTTGTGAAGGGTTATCTTTGAATAGCCATGTCTTTTAGGGAGGCATATATATGCCAAGTGAACAGATTTTTAGGGATTATGAATTTTTAGAATTTGATTTTTGTGATATTAAGAACATTAGTTTTCTTTAGTTCTTTTGTTTAACTTTTCATGACTTGAAGAGGAGACAAGTAAGCAAAGGAGAAGACATCTTGTGTGAAGGGAAAAGGGTTGAGAGATCCCCTTCTTCTTGTTCTTATGTTATATTTTTCTTCCTTGTAATCTTTACATGAATATTATGTTTGCATTTGTTTATATATGACAATTTTCTATTTCCATTTACTTAGTTAATCTTTGAGTGTAGAATTTACTATTAAATTATATTAGTATCTTTATAAGTTAAGGAAGACGACCTTCAATGTGCAATTCCTTTTCTGAAAATTAACATAATGGTTATAAATAAGTGAGTTAGCGAGAGCAACATCTTATTGAAAGTTAATAGGAAATTCATTATCAAAGCATAGTTAGAGAGATCACATGTGGAGATAATTGCTATAGGTTGGTGTTTAATCTTAAAATGTGTAATTGAAATCCACTAGTTCATTAACGAGAGTTGAGAATTAGTACTTTAATTGCATGTTTTAAGCAATCTAATTCATGTCGAGAGAGTGGTTTAGAAATTTATTCCAACTTGGCTTACTAATAAGATTAAAAATTATAGTTAAAATAATGGTATCAAATGCATGATTATTTAATTTCATAATATTTATTGTCTTCTTTGATTATACTTAACTAGGATTTAATTAATTTTATGCAATAAAGTAGTTAGAATTAATTTTCATTTAAGAACATCGTAAACAAGATTAAAATTGAGTAGTAATAGTGGGTAATTAAAATCAACATTCCTCGTGGGATCGATATCTGAAGTACTATAATCGGTACACCGTATACTTACGGTATTTAAGCTTTTAGAAAAAGCATAACAGATATTACCGACGGGATTGTAAAAAATAGTCCGTCGGTAATGTTACAAAAAAACCGTCGACTGTTTTGTCGCGTTGACCCTTTACCGATGAAATATTCCGTCGGTAAAATTAATTAATAAATTATTGATTAATTTGTAATATAAACAGAGACGAATTTTTTCGTCGGTAAAATTGTCGACAAATATATTTAGTATAAATATATATTTCAATTAAAATGGCAGTGAAGGATTTTTTCGTTGGTAAGTTGTTAGTAACATTAAATTTTTTATAGAAATTAATATATTTTCTGTTTGAAAATCTCAAATTAAAGACTAAATATAAAAAGTCTAAAATTTAAATTAAAGATATATATTAATTGATAATTTTAATATATAACAAAAATAATATACATCATATATAACTATTGTTCAAATATATTTGTATAGTGCACAATGTTTTACAGTTGTACAAAAAATTATATATTTGTAACTGCAATGTAAGCAATACCAATATCGGTATTGTACATGAAATTTTGCAGTGTTATACAAAAAGCATCTAAAATAGTCTAACAGCTATACAAATAATACCAATATTGGTATTATGTATAAAGTTTTGTTGTGATATACAAAAAATTATCTAAAATAGCCTATGTAAATTCAGAAGCACTAGCTAGGATGTACCGTGGCTGTCCATAATAGCAGAAGGATTTGTGGTAGGTTGCTGATCCCCATTTGATAATTCTTCTCGTACCTTATTTGTTAAAACTGGTAGCAATTTGTCAGTCAATTTCTCTGTCAATTTTTTTGTGAGAACATCCATCAAGCTAGGCATATATGCACTAACTGCCTCTTGTACGATATTTTCTATGTTTTCTACTGTTGTATGCTGTGCATGCAATGGTGAACCTGACTATGCACTTGACCTGTGTGAGTCACGAAAATTAAGACCAAAGTAATGCATTCCTGCAGATCTGAGACCATAAATCCTACTCTTCTTCGATCCTCCAACAGGCTCATAATAAATTTGGGCCTCATCAACTGAATTTCCTTGAGACAAATATTGTTCTCTCAATTCAACAACCTTATCCTGTGATCAAATCAATATTGAATAACAACTAATGAGACAGTCATCGTCATCCACTGAGAAGTAAGTTTTACAAAGCAAAATGATCACAAGTAAAGTTTTCAACCATTTTAAAATGAAATGTGTTCAATAATTTCTCTTTACTTGCATCTAATGATTGTTAGATCAACAAAAAAGTAGAAAATATCCAATTAATATCCAAAAGAATGACATCCTATGTTTGCTTATGCCATGTTCTAGTATTCTACAATGAAAACCTAAATATGAAATTCAAATTTGGTATTTCCTTGTACCATCCCATGATAGACTAGTTTTTGTGTCTACTTCTCCCACACACAATTATATATGTACAATTTGCACTATTTTTGTGGATATGTGTTTATGCTTATCCAGGCATTGTTTAATAACATTGCTTGGTTCCATCATTTTCATAGGCAGATATATAGAGGCATTATAGCATAAGCTCTCTTCAAGAATCAAATTGAAAACAAGACATAATTAAAATAGGGTTAAAATAGTTCAACAATGACTTACTTACACTACTTTGGCTTTAGTGCCCAAAAAGGAAATTCCATCATTCTTGTGTGTATGCATATGCAAATGCATCTCTGTTGGTGTAGGTTCTCGGCCTAATTTTTTAGTCTACACATTATTTGAAACAATAAAGAAAAATTGCTGAAGGATATCAATACAAAATATTTAAATCATATCGTACATCCAACTACGATCCAAATTCTCCATTTATCCTACAATAGTATAAAATAAATTTGAATTGCAACGATCTTAATTAAAAAAAATAGACTTATAATTTCAAATTACTAACACTACTACTTAGTGAGTGTATATATAAAATTAGCTTTAATTAAAAATTTATAGGTGCTTTTATTTTTTGTTATTAGAGCAGTATGATTCTAATATATTTTTGCAAGGGTAAGTGACAAATCAAAGTGAAATGGAGAGCCTTAGAGTGAAATAGAGAATTCTCACCAACAAATATTAGGGAATGGCAATGCAATTTTATTAATCCTTCAAAAATGTATAGTCTTCTGCAATATAGAGTAAAATATCAATTCAGAATAGCTCATGAACGTAGCACAAGCCTAACATTATGTAGCATATGGCACCTTTTTGTGTGTGCAGTGAACATAAAATAGTGTCCCTGTTTCATGTAAAATAGTCCACAATAATCAAGGTGAAAACTTTTATCATTTGCATGTATTCATTGTAAACTACTAAGAAAAAAATTATGTAGACAACAGCAATTACCCATTTAATGCTTCAAGAAATCGCCAAACATTCAAACTCTGCCTTTCGTCCAGCAAGGTAGTTTTGTTTTCTGCTTTAGAGTATTTATCATAAGAGGTGAAAATATATTATTGAATAACTAGGGTCACAGGACTCACTCTTCTATAGCCCTGGACTATATCTGATTCTGGTACTTAAGGATTGCCACGAGCTTCCTGGTGCCACCAGTTAGAACCAAGTCAAAAAGTAAACGTGTTATATAATAATTGACATAAAAAAATTCAAAAAGTAATTTAAAAAAAACTAGTTGGAAAAACATAAACAACACCATATGCTATAAATAATAAAATAAATACCTTATTCTATAAATAAAATATGCTATAAACGTTAATAACCATTTGGAATCAATATATGGCATGTTAATTGCTAAGATCATCTATCAAGAAAGCAATATTCAGGAGAAAAAAGTTAAATATTTCTATTGATTGCCACTTGTCTAGAAACTAAATAAATATATTATAGTTTAACAGCAAGTTGCAAGCTCCTGCTTTGACATTTAGATCCGTGTAAGCAGTCAAAAACCACAGAGTAAAAGTTCACAATATAACAATATTGATGAGTACAAATAAAAGCTCTATAGATTTGGAATAACTAGAAGACAACTCTATTATACCATACCAAAAGGAACCTAATATAACAATATTGACGAGTACAAATAAAAGCTCTATAGATTAAATACTCAATAAAGTGACCAAATTATTTGATGTAAATTATAATAACTAAACTTAATATGAATTTTCAAACATTGCAAGGATATAACTCCAGATACTTACTAAAGATTTTATTTAATCATTTGTTTACATTTTGCATTAACGAGTCAAATCTCAATTTGAAATTACTTGAGTAAACCATTTGATTTCAGATTTCCCCCAACCAAAAGGAACCTAATATCACTGGTGTTCCTGATGCTAATGGAAATATTAGGAAAGCAGCAAAATTTTCCCACACTAGTGGTGTTTACGTTTATTAAAAGGGAAAAAGAAAGGTCAGTGAAACAGGTGTTCAAAAGGATTAACATTATTCTTTAAACAGAATAAGAAAATGTATAATGAGGGTCAAAAAGTAGGCAGAAGAAGAAAATTCGTACCTCAAATACCAAGGAAATAATGTGGAGAACAGGACATT
The DNA here is from genome assembly GCA_037975025.1 of Excoecaria agallocha. Classification (NCBI taxonomy): domain Eukaryota; kingdom Viridiplantae; phylum Streptophyta; class Magnoliopsida; order Malpighiales; family Euphorbiaceae; genus Excoecaria; species Excoecaria agallocha. The sequence continues at coordinate 99,690,462 of CM075807.1, read as the reverse complement.
TAATAAAAGCAGCATAACAATATAGATCCAAAATCAATATACTTTCTCACAAAAATTAAGGAACTCAAATTTTCAAAAGTATCTTGCGTGAAGCAAAGTAAACATATGAGACCCTAATTCACTAAAGGCTAAATTGTAAATCAAGTAAAAAATGAACTGATGAAAACAGAAAGTACACTACCACGACATATTAAATCCTCACTTTAAGAGAACTAAAGTGAAAAATATGAAAAAAAAATCAGCACAATAAACATGTGCTAGAGAAGAAACACAAGATCTTCTCCAATAAAATCTCACATGTTTCTCGAACAGCAGAAATAAGTGCAAGATAGGTTTTGTCTCCTGTCCTTTGAGTTTTTGGACGGAATTTTATAATCAATTATTTTCAGGTGACCAAAAGCCTAACTTTCAAATTAAGTTAAATTTTTAGAAGTTTTCTTTCTTTTTCTTTTCTTTATCTTTTTTTCTAAAGTTAAGTTTTGAAGTTATTGATTAAATTAAGTTCTTAAAAATTCATTGAATCTTTTTTTTTTACCTTTTTCTTTAAATTATACATTTTACATTCTCAATAAATATATCTATATATTTTAAACACTAAATTAAATTAAAGTTCATAGAGCATGGGGTTATATACCTCTTGTTTAATTTATACTCTGCTCTCCACTAACAAACCTTCGGACTAATAACATCAAAAAGCCCAATCGAAAAATGAAAATGAAAAGGACTAATTTTTTTTCTATCAAGTCAGACAAACTGAAATTTTGCACCCACATCTTTTCCAAGAGTCATAGTACTAGAAGGGATCAACATGTTTGAGTTTTTTCGTTTCCACATGCATGATCATTTGCCATCTAAAACCCCAAATTAATCTCAAAATTCACTTGACATATACCCATGATAATCCAATTGTGGAATAAGCTAAGCATATGCACTTGACTAATTCAATTGCACATGCATAATCCATAACCTTTAACTTATTCCCCTTGAGGAATGTTTCGATAAAAGGGAAAGAAGATAATCATCTAAATGTATTTTTCCACTTTTCAGTTCTGTATATGCTTTCAGCCAAAAAAATGCTGACAAACCTCAAAAACAAATTACATTCCAAACTGCCTTCGATTTTCCAATCACAGAAAAAGAATTAAAGAAAAGCAAATTTTGAAACATAAAAAATGTTCAACCGCATTAAATCAATACAAAATTCAATCATCGTCCCTCTTGCAACGAAATGATAAGCACGAAACTTAAATGGACCTTCTAAATATGTTTATCAGTTTATCCATCCATAGAAAAACTAAAAAGTTAATGAGACAAATTGCCTCTATTATTACTTTAATCATTTCAAGCTTCAACCTCCAAACCTATAAAAAAATTATTGTAGCAACTAGTCTAAGATCACATGAATCACATTCTTGCCTTTCGGGGTATTTTAGGGAATTACCTCTATTATTTCTCAAATCGATTATATCAAAGCACATTTTCTTTTTTTAAAGTTTAGGTCGGAATAGATAAATGGGTAAGAAAAATGTAATAGCTGGGACTGCCTATTAAGACTACAACATTATTGGAAGCAAGAAGCTAAATCAATTAAAGGAAAAATAAACTAGCAAAATGACAGTTTTCCAAGCAACTTAAACAAACAAAAACTAGCAGATCTGAAACAAAGCTACTAATTTGCATTGAAAACAAATTAAGAACAAATAAAATAGACCCATTTACCAAGCAAAATGAGAGAAAGAAAAACAAGGATTCACAAAAAGGAGAAGGAGAAGAAGAAAGCTTACGGTGTTCGATTGAATGAGGAAGGGACAGAAGGCTGGATTTACACTTGCAGTAAAGGGATCTGAGAAACATGGTGGGGGTATAACGAAAAAGGGGCGGTGGCTTTTTGGGTAAAAGGAAGAAAGAACTGAAATAGGGTTTTGGTTTTCTTTATATATATATATATATATTTAAATTTTAAAATATATATTTCAAGTGTGGTAAGAAAATCAATAGGAAATTTGATTATGGTGAGGGACCAAAAGAAAGATGATTAGGAGGTGAGGAGGAGACATTTATGTCACAACCAATACCCTAAATTTATAACATTCCCACATGTTTTTTTCCCTCTCAAAAATTATTTTTTATTATAATTTTGTTATAAATTTGTAATATGCCTAATTACAATTTATAATGACATTCTACCAAATTATCACTTTCGTAATTGATTTTCTTTTATATATCTTGTGATGCGGTTCAAGCTCTAATAATTGATTATTATTTAAGTAGGTATTGTTGAAGTTGAGATTGGAATTGGGATATAATTTTGAAATCTTTGTCAAATGTGGGTTCGTTATTTAGTCCTATCAAGTTTGTGCAATTTGCATATGGAAATATGCTTTCTACCTATTTTGCATTTGTTAATGTTAATTTTTTTATGGAGATTTTCATCACTAAAATTTTTTATTTTTATCTTAAGAAAATAATATATATGTGCAAACATCCACATCATCAAAAAACTATTCAACAAAATTGAGAGTTTATTTTTTCAAAGAAATTTAATTTAATTGAGAATGAAAACTATTGATTTATTAGTAAATGAATTTCTTTTATAGGATTTTCGTCTTTAATCTGTCGATAAAACATTTAAAATAAAAGCATACATCATATTACCGATGAAATTTCTGTCTGTGCATAGAAAAAATGTTTGTTATAGGTACCGACGAAATTTATCGTCGCTAATTCATCACTAAATAATGGCGCCAAAAATTCGCGCCAATTTTACTGACCGTTTTTATTTTCCGTCGCTAAAAATTTCACCTTTTTGCAAGATTTTTATTTTTTCCGACGGATTTGCTGTTCCGTAGCTATTCCGTCAGTAATATCCCATTATTTGCGATGGAATTTTAATCTGTTGGTAAATTCAATTTTTTTTGTAGTGAATAATTAAAATAATAATAATAAGATTTAAGTTTCTTATTGGATAATAATAATAATAATAATAATAATAATAATAATAATAATAATAATAATAGTAATAATTTAAGAAGACGTTTAGATTCTAGAAGCTTGGAGTGAGATATTTATTGAATATAAAAAAAAAGATGAAAAGAGATAAAAATTTTGGGACCAAGAGAGTTTATGTGGCCACAAAATTTTATAAAAGAAAGTAACCTTTAAAAAAAGAAAAGAAAAGAACCGAAAAAGGACCTAAATGGAGAGAAAGTGGAGCAAGAACGTGAGGGAAAGGAGAGGGTGCCGCTCTCCCCATCACCGGTCACTGGCCCAGCTCATCAGCGGTTTCTCTCGCCATTCTCTCTCACCACTGACTGCCTCGCATCATCGTTCCACCCCCAACATCGGTTACTAAGTATATAAAACTCTACTCGACTCAAATAATCATAATAACTCTATCTGAATATCTAATTCGGATCGAATTATTCGATTTATTTGGATAGAGTCGGATTTTGCACATCCCTAAAGACATTGCTAGACAATAGAGTTCAATCCAAAACTTAAACTCATACAAGTCAAAATGAATAAATTTTCTAATTTAATAAAATTTTTTAAAATCATACGAATCAATTTATATTTAAATTTTTACATGTTGTATTTGAATATAAATTGGATTAAATTTTGACAAATTTAATATCATATCATATAAAAATATTTAATTTTTAATTTATAACTACATAAGTATTTAAAAAAATCAGAAAAAATAGTTTCAATTTGAACAGTTAAAAATCAAACTTTTTTTTAAATCCCCTCCCCTCAATTTTGTTGACAAAAATAAAATTATAAAAAAAGAAAAAAAGCTTATTTATTTTGACTAGATTATTAGGGAATTTTAATTTTTGAAATTATCTAACTTAACAAATTATCTGATTAGGGAATTTATTTTGACTAGATTATAGGTATGAAAATTTATTTTGGCTAGAGTACTAGAGATTCATAATTTTTGAGACAATTCATATATATATATATATATATATATATATATATATATATATATATATATATATATATATATATTTATTAAAATTTTAATTATATATATTTAACAAATTATCCTCAAATATAAAGATAAAATGATAAAAATTAAGAGGGACATTATAATATTTTGAAAATGTTAACCCTAGGTATAAAAGCTACTTTTTCTCTCCCCTCACATATTACTTTCTCTACTCTCATTCATGAACCACAAGCCTCAAAAGAGACCTAAAAGGAACAGCCACAAAAGTCACCGCCAATCTCTACATCTTTGCTTTCCCGCCGAAGGAGGAGAAGCATGCTTTAGTTTTCCCTGCTTGCTGATGTGGCAGATCGTGTTTCACATTGAAGATCTGGTTGAAGGTACAGATCTCTCACCGATTATGGTGGTGCTTGATGTTGTGGAGAAGGATGACACCAGAACCACCAGATCCGTTTATTGTAATCAGTGTCGAGTCATCGGTGAGTCTACTCTATCATAGAGTCACAGCTCTTTTTTCTTTTAATACATGAGTGAAAATGGCCTTTGCTTGAAGATTCAGAAACTGCGGTGATTCAGAGGGTTTCGATGATGAAAGTAAGTTATTGAGGACCGTGTTTTTAGGTAATTGAGGGCTTGATTTCTTTTTTAGATTTTCGAGATTGTTTATTGTCTCTATCTATGACTTGTAATATGGAGTATGTGCTGATTCACCTTGCTTTTTCTATTGTGGATATGAATCTATATGCTTTGGTGTTTTTTGGCTATGGTTTTGGATTATGAATGGATGTATTCTTATTTTTATGGTTGGTTGGTTACCCTTGCTGGGTCAGGTATGCCATTTATTTTGGTCTTTCAAATCATTGACTTGCTAAGGTGTTGCTTCCAATTTGTTCGATATAACTTCTATAAGAAGATTCTAATGAAGGAGTTATGTTGAACCCGTGGTTTTTGCTTTCCTTTTTTTTCCCTTTCTGAGTGGATATTTTGGTTTATGGTTTTGAGTCATTCCATGTATGGCAGAGGTTATCAGAGCTAATTGCTTGGGTGATTTTATTATTATGCTCTTGTTCTGCTAAGCTTGTTGTTTGTTCTATTGGTGTTTCACTGTAATTTTTTTGTTTCTTTGATCTGTTGTTTCTATTGTGAACTGCAAGTTTAGAGTTATGTGTTTCATAGGGTTCTGTTGGTTTTATTTGCTTGATTTACTTTGGTGGCTGTGCTTTTATCATTTTATGTTAGTGTCGCTTCTTCTGCTCACCCTTTTTCTTTGGTGGCTGTGCTTTTATCATTTGCATGAAGAAATTTTTTGTAACTATTTGGTACAAAATGGGTTAATTAAATTATGGTAGGAATCAAGAAAGCAATAAATAGCAACATCTTTATAAGTATTTTGAAAAATCATTCCATAAAATGTGATTATTTTTTTAATTGATCAATGATTAACTATAATAAAAAAGTAATATTTATTAATTATTTTGCAGTGTAGCTGAAGGAGATCTGGATCCATTTACCAAAACAACATTCAAGGTATCTTCTTTGCGTACTTTATTATTTGTTTATGTTTATTCTCCCCTCAAGATCTCTTTTCAGGTCTAATAAGCATAGTTTAATTCTCTCTGAATTTATCAAATATATGCTCCAATTATCATTTTCCTTTCTAGAACTCAATAAAATCATAATGATATTTGCATGAAAAGACATGCCTGAGAAAAACTGCCATTGATGATTGTGAAGCTTTTCTAGCTGCTGTAAGCTATAAGGAAGGCTAAACAGGGAAAATTATGCATGAGATATCAATCTAGAGAGGAAAAGAAAAATATAGATGGTTCAGCAAAATCTAAATTTAGAGTATTGCTAGTGCTATATCTTTAGATAAATAGTTGCATTCCTGCTGCTGCTTAGGGACCCAACAAAACTGTAAGATATTATGCCTTGCATAAGTATTTTTCAAGGACTTTATAATTGTAACTGCACAAGCATTACCTGTGAAAATATAATTCACTTTTTTTCTAGCAGGTTGACATTCAAGGACTTGATGTCCACTTATTCTGCACTTGATTTGTTTTCCTATTCTTTACCTATAATGCTTTTATGTATTTAAGTATTCTTGTAATAACAAACACTTTCCACTTACTGTGGGTACAATGGTGGCTATTTACTTCTTTTATTGGTCAACCTCTCCTCATCTGCCATGTGCTAATGTGAAATGAAACATTTCTTTTGTTCTTTTTGATTTGAAAATTGAAGATACAATCTATAATTAGGCCAAGTTATGAGATGCTTATCTAGTGTCATCTACATTTTCTTAGTTAACTGTTCAGTCTGTGATATTGACCTATCATGTATTCTTTGTTTGCATTTTGGTTTGTTAAATAAAAGTCGCTGTTAGATGTAAGATGCTAATATGTAGGAGGTTGTCATAGGCTCTTTTGCATGCTTCGGTTGCTTGTTGTTGGAAGCTTATTGTAGAATGGGTTGCAGTAGGTGATCTATAATTACAATTATATGCAGTCTTTTACTTAAATTGCTGTTGTTGCTATTATGTTAGATAAATCAATAGCTATTTATAATTATTTAGCTTAAGTGTTTCTAATTTACCATAAATATTCATCATTGATGATGTATTAGAGTATTGGTAAAATAGCTCCCTATTAATTAATTTAAGTATAGTTAATTGCTTACTTGAAAACCAAATATTTAGCATGTTATTGATTAAATCTTTAATAATTGGCAATAAAGTACAATCGGATAATAAGAACTAAAATTACATCAGTTAACTATAAGGAAATCTACAAGTTGCTAATTTAAACATGATTAGTTTTGAGCCTAGCAATCCAAGAATCTTTCTTAATTTGGCTGTCCAACACAATTTGTTTAAATTTATCCCCCATTTTTTTACTCATGTTCTCAAATATCAAAAGCATCAATACCATTTTTTTCAGTCATGCATAGAAATATTTTCTCAAGGTTCAAAAGAATGGGACTAATGAACATCTTCCTTCCCCCTAGGCCTCAAAGGAAGCAGGATAGGCTTGCAGGCCTGATTGCTCTCTTTCTTCTGCAATTGCTAATCTCATCCCCATTTTCACTTTCTTGCTTGCACTCATTACAAGGTATGAATTCGTTTGTAATTTTACTTAATTTCTTAAAGGGTATTCTTGAAAATGACTAGTTTTGTTTTAGGTGTTTATTTTGGTTAAATAAAAGCTATGTATTTTTATAACATTTGATTGCTTATCAATTTTGTCATATGCTAATGTTTGCTATTGTCTTTCAACATAGAAAATATGGACTTGAGGATGATACAATTGACTTTATTAGTCATGCATTGGCACTCCACCGTGATGACAGCTACATGGATTAGCCAACTTTGGATTTTGTGAAGAGAATGAAGGTGCATTTATAAACTGTCAAATTATTCTTATACATGTCAAAAATTCACACATTTAATCCGTTCTCTATAGATATTCATAAAACAAATTGAAATATATTTTTTTGTTTTAGCAAATATCCAGAAACAAGTAAACAACCTAAATGACTTGTTAAGTCTTGATATTAATTATCCTGTTGAATTTGATTTTTTTTTGGGTTAGGTGTTTAGGTTAGATGTTTAACAATAAAGATAGGATGCTAAATACATTAAATTGGTTTAGGGACATCTTTAAATAGCCCCCTTCTTTGTAGAATGGATGAAAGGTTTGATGTTTGACTTTTTGAGTGGGCTATACTAGAAAGATAATTATTTTTTCACAATAAATACATGGATTTGTCACTAGCATCCTTCAGGACAATCTGGTTCATTTCTTAAGCATTTTGACAGCACAATAAATTTGTGAGATACTTTGAATGAGTGACAAACTCAATTGGTTACATTCTACCTAATTCTTTTTGATTGTCTAGTCTAGGGAATTTGAAGAATGTACTGATAAAAAAAATCTTTCAACCTTTCTAGTCTAGTGAAAATGGAAAATCCATTATGGCTGTTATAAAATTTTATATAAAATTTTTTGACGGACTGCATTATTCTCTATAATTTTCTTGAATTATGCATAGAGAAATTCATTTTTGTACCCTACAGCTGCTTAATTTTTTCCATACGGACAACTATGCATAAATATAACCTTGACTATTTTGGTTGATTGTATAGCTCTAACGATTGTGGTCTTTGCTTAACACAGCTATGTGCAGAGTCTTTACCACATTTTCAGGGAGGATCACCTTATATCTATCCAATGTATGGCCTGGGAGAATTGCCTCAGGTTTTTTTCCTACCCTGATTATTATTATTATTTGATAATTGATAGTTAGAAAATAGGGTGGTTTAATAGTTTAGGGTATTATTGATAGGCCTTTGCCCGTTTAAGTGCTGTATATGGTGGGATTTAGATGCTGAACAAGCCTGAATGTAAGGTACATACCGCATTATATGTTTCCTGAAAGCTGCACCATTTCTGATGAACATAATCATTGTCATTGTTGTTATTATTTCTGAGGCTTTTGAATATGTCAAGCATTGGTGCTTGCCTAATTTCAAGCTGAACAGATTTGCCTCAAGGCTCACCCCTTAAACAGTGAAGCGGTTCTAAAATTTGAGTAATTATTATGTCTTAGTGGGAATGGTATTTTCTTTGAAAGAGTATGAGTTAAATGTTGATTATCCTGGCATACGAATCATGAAAGTTACATCGTTTTGTCATTTTTTGAAAGTTATTTGGCAATAGTCCAACTTATCTTGTTTTGAGCTTCCACATGGTGTGATAGATATTTGATGGGGACTTTTTTTCAATGTTCTACTAATGCTATGCATGAAATTACTTGCATCATTGTCTTATTCTGGTAATAGGTAAAGTTTGATGAAATTACTTGCATCATTATCTTATTCTGGTAATAGGTAGAGTTCTATTATATCTATTAAAATATTATTCATGATTTTTTTATAGATTTAGATGTTTTGTCAATTGCTACTGTAGATTCTCCTATGGATTGTGAATTTGAGGGAAAAAAAGCTCATCTATGCAACAAAGGAAAGTCTAAAAATTGATTGAAAGTGAAGATGAGAAGCAGGAGAAGGAATAATTGTTGATGTTATTTAGGAGGATATTATTAGTATTTTGTTGTACTGTTTTAAGAGAGATTGTTTGATGACATTATGTATGATTTCAATTACTTTTATCAAACATTATGTACGATTTCTATTACTTTTATATATGTGTTTTGGAATAAATATATAAATATATGTGTATGTATGTGATCATTATTGTGTATAGGATAAAAATTAATAAATACTGCAAAAAAAATTAAGTATTGGTATAATTTAGGACGGATTCATGACAACAAATCTATCGCTAATATGTAAAAATAGGAATTTCACAAATAATTAGCGAAAAATTTAGCGACTAACATTCGTCCTAACATTTAGTGATGGGAGTTATTTGTGGCAACCTATTGTTATTGATACAATAATAACTAGCGACGGAAAAAGTAGTCGCTAAATATTATTATTATATTTCAGCGACTAATTATGAATATAAATTAGCAACGGAAAAAAAATTAGCGACAAAATATTTCGTCGCTAAATTTGCGACTGATTTGAATTTTTGTCGCTAATATATTCGCGACAAGGCTTTTAGCGACTATTCGTCTCAGAGTCGCTAAATGTCTTTAGCGACTGAATTCTAGTAATTAGCGATGGAAAATTTCGTCGCTAATTAGCAATTTTTTTGTAGTAACTATAGACATAAGTCTTGAAACACTAGATACCAAGGGTATCAACACTAGAAACCCACATGTGCCAACACTAGCAGTTGTAATTACTATCCTTTATAGGCATGCCTATCTATCTACTACTATGTGTAATCTAGGCTTTTAATAAATTGTGAACCACTTAGGTAAAACATGTTTCATATATTTAAAATCCTAACATTAATTTACTTAACAAAGCATGCAATCCTATCACTATATCATGTCATTCATATTCTTATACATTAAGGTTTAGTATTTAACTTTACTTTATTAATTTATTATGCTTTACATTCATTTTATGTCACTTATTACTCTTGATTTGATGTTTAACATGCTCTAATAGTATTTAGGCAGGTTGAAATATGCTTTGGCAGTCTTTTAGGACTTAAAATCAAAGTTAAAATAAAGCAGGAAAGGGTTATGGTCAGTAGCTTATACCTGCAGATCATGACATAGGTTTCATTTTGATTGTGGACTGGATTTGGACTATATCACAGTCAGTTGTTCATACCTGGTGACCGTGAGGTCTGCTCTACTTAGAGGCAGATTCTCAGTTTTAACTTGTACATCATTTTTGACCTAGTATATGATGTTTTTAGGGAAGGTGGTCTTCTACAAAATTGTTTTAATATGCCTTTAGTTTCCAAAACATAAAAAAATATCTTCATTTTGACTTCTAAATCTCAAGATATCATTAAAACATTATAGACTATTCCAAATTACAAACAACAAAGGTATCTCAACTTCACGCTCAATTTCAAACACCTTAAAGGAACATTCGGGTTTTAGGATCTTCTATAAAGTTATAGATCTATATCTTATCATTCATTTACAATTAAAATCACTATAATTCGACATCTACAGAAGGAGTTATTCATTTTACACTGAAATTGGTTCACATGAAACCTAAGCAAGTCTCAACTCTTTCACTTTCTAAAGCACAAATAATCTTTTTCTTGCCACAACAGCAATAACAATTATTTCCATCATTAATCAAAAAGTAATTATAGCATATAAACCCACTTGAATCAAATAAATATATAGTATAGAGAAGAAAACTCCCAAACCTCAAAAGTTGGCCACTCTTACATCTTAGTGCTCTTCTTTCTCCTTTCCTTTGCTCTTGCTAACCCTTCCAGCAACTATCATCAAACTTTACTCTACCATTAGTCAAAATAGCAAATACATATTCTAAATAATGGCAAAACAAAAGGGAGCTTCTTAACTCTATGTTTTTGTTTCTTTTTCTTAATTTTACTTTAGTTTTAGTAAGTAGTTTTCTTTACTTTTGCTAATAGATACTTGAATCTTTTATTTTCATTATGATGAATAAATTGAGCTTTAATTTCAATATTAGTTGATTATTTCTTAGCTTTAAACATATTCTTATCTTTAATTGTGTTAAGATTAATATTTGGTTTATTGATTCAATAACTGAAAATTGGTTTAGGCACTATCACTGATTTGCATGTTCTTAGGTTAACTCTTTACTATTTATACATGATTATTTTCTGATTTTGAGGTAATTATATATTGATAATATTTGTTAAGATTGAGAGAGGAGGAACTAAGAATAAATTGAAGTTGAATTTACTTGGAAGAGAGTTCAATGAAAGTTTAAGAAGTTAAACAAGATTTTTATGCTAAGTGTTAAATTGTTCATAAAAAAGAGAATTTGATGCTTAAGAAAGATATTCTTGATTCAAGGTATCAGGCTTTTTTTCATCTAGTTTTTTTTCCATAATCACTGGTGTTTCTATTGAATTTAAGTCATTACAATGAAAGTTAGGGTGGATGGTTCCTTTAGCAAGAGAATTTTAGTTATTATTTTGTTTTTAATTCATGTTAGTTTAATTTTAGATTTTATTTTGTTTAATTGTTTATTTAGTTTAATTTTTACCTTTAAATCAAAAACATTTGGGAAACAATCTTAGATTATTTAATTCATACAGAGATATTCTTCTTAACAATCCATATTCCTTTGGGTATGATATTTGGGGTGTTAATCTATATTTTCCTATATTACTAGCTGATCTAGTACTCTTGCTAGAATCCGATCAAATATTTGGCACCATTGTCGGGGAACAATGATGTTGTTTATCTAATATCTTTGATTGAGTTAGTTTGAGATTTTATTTTTTATTTTATTTTTTATTTGGTGATTGTTCTTTGTAGAAAAATTTGAGATATTTTTTATGATGATGCAAGATGATGTCCAAAACTATGAGTTGTTCCTTTTGAAACAATAAATCAATGATTTAATAAGAGAAAGGGAAGAGATAAAACTATTGTGTGTACAATCACAAATTCATTATGCACTAAATTTTTATGATTCTTTGAGAGCACAAATGGAAGGGTTAAAGAGAGAGAATGAAGAGTTGCAGTATTTTAAAAGAGGCTTGTAACTCCAAAAGTCAAGTTCTTCTTAACTTGCTTATGAATAAGGAGAAGCAATTTTGGATTGAAAAAGAAAAATGAAGGGCCATGTAAGAGGCTGTTATCTCCGAAACTTGAGATATTTGTGACTTGCTTACAAGGAAGGAGAGGAATTTTTATGCTGAAAAATAGGAGTAGGAGGCTACATTAAGAAGTCAAGAGGAAAAGTTTAGGATTCAAGAGAAAAAATTAAGAATTCAAAAGGAAAAATTAAGGATTCAAGAAGAGAATTTAAGGACTCAAGATGAGACAATCAAGAGTTAAGAAAATTTACTAAGGGATTAAGAAGAGGGCATTAAAAAGTTGGAATCTAAACTAGAACTCTTGAGTGTTTCAATGCAATTTCAAAGTGATAGTGACAAGGAGAAAGAAAGAAATCATTCATTAACGGTGGATAAGGAAGAAAATGAACAATTCATATATGAAGACAAGTCTTGTGGCCATTTGGAAGATGTGTTAGAACCTCTTGTGGAGAATTTATCACAAAAGAAGCAAGAATGGAAAAATTCTCAGGTAGAGATATTAGATTCAATCTGCTTGAAGGATTTATTTAGGCTAGAAGAGCCGGTAGAGTTTGTTCTAAATAAGCCAAAGTAGGAGTCATATTTTATTGAAGATATGGAGTTTCCAGCTTTGATAAACTATGACACGTTTCTTCTACTAATGGGAGAAAATGAGGAGCAAAATCTGAAGAGATCAATATTTAGATCACAAGCTTGACCTCCAGAGAGTAATATGAGTCGAGCTGGGACTCAATAACCAGAACTTCTCTAACTCTTCTGTTTAAATTTTTGTCATTTTTTATGATTTATATTTTGTATGTTATTTTGAATAATTTGTTTTTCCATTTTTTTAGTTTTAAAGTTTAATGCATGTTTCTTATATTTATTGGTTTGTGTGCTTTAATTCATGAGTTTAAGATTTGGGTTTGAAAAAGAAGCTACTTCTAATGATTTTTGTGCTTTATGATTAAATTTGAATTAGTAAGTACTTCTTGGGTAATTATAGGAATAAGATGATTTTTGAGGTAAGTGAATCACAACTTAATTGAACTGAATATGATTTTATGTTTCTTAAGTTGTTTAGATGTGAGTTTGACTATAGTTGCTTGGTGATAAGGAATTTAAAGTAGAACTTTGCATATGCTGAGTTAAGAATGGACTTAAAATGTAATTTAATTAATTGATATATTTGCATATTGCTTGGCATAATTAAATTGGAGCTTGAAAAGGATTTAGAAGGAAAAGGCATAATTAAGTAAGTATGAGTAATGTTTTAGTCACACGGAGTTGTAATTGGGTTATATGGTTCAAAAATAAAATTTGAAAAAGTTTCAGCAAAAAATGATTTATCTTTGATATACATGAGTGCAAGTTTAATTCGGAGTTCATATTATTGATGGGAGTGATTAAACTGTTGACAGAATTAAGTTGAGGCTTATGTTTTTTCTGATGTTTTGTTGTACAGAGAACTTTGAATTTTCAAGAGTAGTAGCAAGGCTAGAAAATTATTTCGAGGTCCAGTAGCCAGCCACGCTCCCACATGCCTAATTGCCTAGCTTGCCATACTCTCACAAATGCTGCCCCTTGCCCTCGTATGCCTGCGCACGCCTTCCATGTCGCTTACGTGCTCCCGCACATGCCGCCAACCTTCGCCCTACGCTTCCACACATGACAATCCTCCCTCGCTCGTGCGCCCATGGACAGCCCCTACCCCCGCACTCCCTCCTCCCTTCCCTGCCATGCGCCAGCACACTTAGTCCTAATTGCCTATGTGCGGCCATGTGTCTCTTTGCTACCTCCTTTCTCATTTCTTTTTTCTTTTCATCCCTTACATCACTCACTCACCCGCACTCACATCCACTCTATCACTCACCCACATAATTTATAACTAACTCAAGCACCAAAATACTCATTTAAGCACACACTTACACTTAAGTAACTCAAATTTTGATTTTAGTTGTAAATCACTTGCACATTTTCACTTGTGTTGAGTCTTTATTATAGTAGGGACTATTTTGATCATAATTTTTGTTGTAGGTGCCAATTGACTATTATAATATATTTTTGGAAAGCTCATTTCAATATTCACATTCATTACATGGTCCAATCCCTACGTAACAGCTCATTTCAAGCCCTAAAAATGATGTTTAAGCTTTCAAGTTTTAGGGGAAATTTTTATTAGTTTTTGATTTGTTCAATAATTTAATTTGCTTGCTAAGATTAATATGCATGAATTGGTGTGAGTATATTATTCTTAAATACAAGTTTGCTTAGAGTTTAATTTTGAATTGAGTTATGTTCATCTGCATTCCATTACTCTTAGCTACCTATGGTTTGGAATTGAACTTAATTGTTGGCTTGATATAGGTTGTGAATGTATTTATAATTGGCCTATTTTATTTTATGCTTACCATGACCAATTGAAATCTTTCTCTTCCTTTTATTTAAGCCCAATCATCACCAATTAGCTTTACATTTGAGATTATGCATTCACACACTGTCCATCTTGTAACATATGGATATTATGCATTGAGCACTCAAGCAAGTTGGCCTAGTTATATTTATTCACTTAGTTCCCATGATTATTAAGTCTTGTTCATTGCACTGTATTGGTTTTAGAGGCATGTTTGCTTGTTTAATTAATTCATTGGATTTCATGAATCTTTTGGGCTTAATTGTGGTTCTTTGTTTATGTTATTCCTTTGAGCCAAGTGTGCAATTCTTCTACTTACATTTCTCTTAGGCACTAACTTGTTTCTTAAAAGTTATGTAGTGAGTTGAAATTTTTGATACTTTGCTGAGGACAGCAAAATTTTAAAGAGGGGGATAGAGCTCGGCTAAGCTAGATTTTGAAGATCAAACTAAAGGAGTTCTCTTACCTTACTCTTTTTTTCTCATGAATTGTGTTAGTTATTTTGTTTTAGTTGGTTTGTTTTTGTTTTAGTTGTTTAGTTTTATTTTTAGTTTGCATGTTTAGTTTTTATTTTGCAAGTTTAAGTAGGTTTAATTCATTTATCAATTATTGTACATTTAGCTTAGTTCGCCCCAGTTTTTTCTCAAAAATTGAACATATTGAACTTTAATTTAGAATGTGCAATGTTTAAAATTCTTATTTAGCATTAGAACAAGTATGTTGTTTAAGTATTCAATTAGACTTATATTTATTAGTTTCTATCTTTCTGAGTACTTAAGACCAATTTGTGAACTTAGAAAAAACAATGCATTGAATTAGTTGAGTAATGAATTTTAGAACACTAGAACCTTCCTCGTCACCCTTCAAAGCATAAAAGCAACTCAAAACAAGCTAGAAAGTGATCTAGGTAATATTTTTCTTGTTGAGCCATATCTTAACTTGTTTTTCCACCTTATATGCTTATTTGTCCCTTGTTAGACATTTTGACCCAAATGAGGTATGCTTAATGCGTATCATATTTATTTTTGTTACACTCATATATTAACCATATAGCCTAAAATGCTTTTATCTTCCCTTCTAGAATTGACCACTCTAGGATTGGATGGATTAATAGGAATTGGTATCTTGATGGGTGTAGTAAGATTTTTTTTTTTATTATCAAAGACTATTGTTGAAGTCAAGTAAATAGTGAAATGTAACCTTGTGATTACCCATGTTATTATTGTATTGCCATCATTAAAGCTAGTATGAAAAAAAGAAAGAAATATTGCAATAAAGCTAGCATATATATATATGGAAAAAATCTTAAGTGTGGGGTATTCTACAAAGGAAATAATTGTGTTTTCTTCTAAAAAGGACATGAGTTTTGAAATTGAGAGAATTTTAATAGTTTTCTCTTTCATAAGAGCTTTGAATTGTGAAGGATTGAGAAAGTTTGGTTAGGTTCTTTATTATTTAAGTTAATGGGATAAAAAGTTAGAATTATTAGTCTATTTTATCTTAGAGTGGCTATTCTTGTTGTTGATCTTTTATTCATTCTTTGATAACCAATACCTTAGCTGCATTACAACCTTTAAAAGACCTAAGTGATTCTAAGTTTTATTTTTGAGTTATTTAGCGGAGATGACCTTCGAGTTCTGGTATTAAAGGAGACGCTTATAGTGTTCTAGAGTTTCAAGCATGAAATCATTTGTACATTTAGGTGTACATTCATTCTAAGCTTGGTTATGAATTTGCATTAGTGTTTTAATTTTTTGAAAAATGCTTAAAATATTTTGGTCTTGCATACACATAAGGAAACTAACTCATATTGTCATGGTTGAATTTATTCTAGTTGGAAATTTTATTAAGTACTTTTGTTAATTGCTAAACTTGGTTTTGAAATATATGATTATTTATTTAAGTTTGATTATTTTGAGGAGTTGGATTGTTGTAATTTTCTTAAGGGTGAGCAAAGTCTAAGTGTAGGGTATTTGATAGTTGTGAATTAAATGATATTTTTAGTATATTTTTTGGTGTTTAATTGAGTTAATTTAGCTTTAATTTAGTTGAATTTTAGTTTAACTAGTTAAATTTATGTTTTAAAGGTTAATTGTAAGTTTTGATGTTTTTCAGGGCCAAAATGAAGGAAAAAGAACTTAATTGAAAGAAATAAAAAGTTTTGGGTCAAATTCATAATTTTGAGAAATTGAAGCTAGGAATTCTTATGTTCAGTCCAGAGATATTTAACACTGCTGTGCATGAAAGTTTGAATGGCCGCATATGAAGAGATTATGTAAACGGAGCAAAAATTGAAGAATTTTGTTTAGTGCATTGAAAACATGCATGGCCGTGCATCACAAGGCCAAATTTCTTGCATGGTCATGCAGACCTAGTAGGAAGAAAATGCACGCCAGTGAAAAGGTTTGTTCTTCAAATTAATTGGCCGTGCTTTAAGAATCCCAGTTAGGCAAAAATTCTTAATTAGCATAGTTATTTTCCTATTTTGAATTGGGAAGCTACAGAAGGCAGGATTCTTCTTCAACGCCTATAAATAAAGGATCAAAACACCAGAACAAAGGGAATCAAGCAGAGAGTTCAGTAGTAAAACATAAATTAGTTTAGGTTTAGTTTACCCTAGTTTTTCTTTAGTTTATAAAAAACAAAGGCTTTGAGCAGGAAGTTTTCTCTGGTTTTGTGTACACAGTTGATAGAGGGAACTTCTTAACTCTATGTTTTTGTTTCTTTTTCTTAAATTTGCTTTAGTTTTCAATATGTTTAGTAAGTATTTTTCTTTACTTTTGCTAATGCATACTTGAATCTTTTATTTTCATTATGATGACTTGATTGAGCTTTAATTTCCATATCAATTGATTATTTTTTAGTTTTAAACATATTCTTATCTTTGATTGTGTTAAGATTAATTGTTGGTTTATTGATTCAATAACTAAAAATTGGCACTTTCTATAGCACCCTTATCCTATAATCTATACATATCACTTTATCCATCTCATTAAACATGTTTTACTGTGCAACATAAACATATACCAACTATATAGAGAACTGATATTCATACTTAATCCATAAGAGTGCTAAACTATTAAGACTTTACAAAATATAAAAACTGATTAACATCTTACAAAATAGCTATACTTTTACAAGATTTCCAACACAACATAAAACCCTCGAAATACAAAAAGAAACCAAAAAGAAGACTATATACTTTATAATCTTTAAAGACTTGTGTTGGCCAACCTACTACAGATATCATTCCTGCGAGAAAGTCCTAGCCTTGCAACCTACACGGATGAAACACCCTTGCTAAGCTATAAAGCTTAGTAGGAAACTAAATCATGATAAACGACCACTTACAATGATCGTCAACAAGCACACAACTTGCCTCAAATATAACAATGATTTATTTCAAGAAATGAAAGAAATTGAACATTTACATTCACTTATAGAAATCATAAAGTTCAATGGTAAGAACTTGTATTGACGTTTCAATCACCATATATGATCATACAAGTTCCAACATCCTTTGGACTTAAATTGAACTATTTATAATATGATTATTTAATTTTAATCAATGTTTAATCATAAAAGTATAGTTATTTATTATTAATTTCATAAACAATCTTCACAAGTATTGAAATTATCTTACTTCTATTCTTGTATGTCTAGGATATACACACATTAGAATTATATAACAAATCAACACTTCCAATTACCATGAGATTATAATATTACTACAAGCTTACTTTATGTTCCAAAAGTTATTCATGTTATAACATAATAGATGTATCATAAAAATAAGCCTATCAACCAATTATAACACTTATATATCATCACCATAAATAAAAAATACACATTAAAGAATGTGCACATGCAACAATGTGAACACATATATAATCATAAGAAAAATATTTCAAAAACAATGGTTGTTACTGTCTAACTTTTATAATCTTTAATATGCAATATGCTAATGCAATTATAAAATTTTTGCGCCTATTAGATATTATAATACTCTTGAACTTAATAAAAGTTCCTTCATTAATCATGTATTGGCATATATATAAAAATAAGGTATATATATATATATATATATATATCTCATCAATGTAATCAAAGTATTAATATAATACAAATTCATTATTTAACAATTAACATGTATTTTTGATACTAGCAGTATTACTTACATATAATTATTGGACATTCCTATAAATGTGGGTTTTCTATGCAATAAAAGGAATTTTATTGTAGAATAGTATGAAGTCAATTAAGAACTTTCATGCTTTATTAAATTTTTCTTAACCTTTGATAATAAAGCCTGTACTGTTCTAAAAAGGTGGATATCGGGTTATATAGTAGTACCTGAAGGTACAAAATTATTGATTATAACAGTGGCACCCGAAGGTACAAATAAGATACCCGGATGTATTAAATTGTGATCCCTTGTAGGGATAAAACTGTATAATAAATCGGTGGATCCAAACGGGGTCAAACAAATAACATGGACCCAAACAGGGTTAAACAAATAACATGGACTGATCAAGCGGACCCAAACGGGGTCGGCTACAACCCAAACGAGGTTGTTTAAATCAACTCTAACTTTTAAACCCAAACAAGGTCACTGTAAATTTTAATTTCAAGTGGACCTAAATAGGCCAAAATTGTTCAGAACCTACTATAAGGTACCCTTATAGGCATGTCTATCTATCCACTTCCTAGACTCAACGCAGGCAGTAAAATCTATTTACTTTATCTTTTCTTTATTCATTCATATTCTTATATGAACTTGTATACTCTTGGGTAACTATGAACAATGACTCATATACATATTTATGTGTAACTTTCTGTAAACCTGTGAATATGCTTACTGTTAGGTATTACTACTTTATACTTGTAATCTTATTCGATCATGTAACTATTTCGTATGTCAAGACTATACTTATATAATGCCATTTGTACCCGTACATAATCATGTAAATATATATATCTTCTCTAGTACATAAACATATATACAAAATTCATAAACATTTTATACAATTTGCTCATGTAACAATCACGTGACAAAATACTCCCTCTCTAATACATACACTTGTATATATATATAGTCTCATATAACATTGCCATTATATGCTTTAATAATATTTTCCATAATTAAGTCTATAGTATTGTAGATCTGTATTTTAGCATGCTAACATGTGAAAACACATATGCTTAATCATATCATTTCAATTAACTAAAGACATATTCATTTAAAATATCATGCTTGTACTAATCATACTCCTTGCACATGCACATGATCATATTATAGTGCACAATTCTCTAGTGTATAAACATGCATTCATACATTTATATAGTAATTCGAATATCGGTAATTAAACATACCTCTCATTATGAACTTATACTTGAACATATGATCTTTAGGTAACACATCATATCACAATCATATTATTATACATATAGGATTAATGATAATTTCATAACTTCATACTTCCATATATTAATCTACTTCAATGAAGGTTCATCTATATGGTAACAATGTATCTTTACAACTTTGTTTTTATAAGTCATTATATTAATCTCATATTTTAATGTTACATAATACTCTCATATATATTTTAAAATTTTCTAAACTCACATATAAATGTCATATTTTAAGTTAAATTACATGTTTTAACATGCTTTAGATGTGTTTCAAAATGTTAGAGTAAGTGTTGATATTTGATGAAGCTAAAAATCAAGTATAATTGTAAAAGGAAAGGGCCACGCTGAGACAATTGGTCCCAGTTGAGACTAAAGGCTGTAATTGAGATCAAAAGGTGTGCACGGCTAAGAAAAAATGTCTCTATTGCGCCTCCCTAAAATGCCATACGAAATTTCTGCAAACAATTTTTCTAAAGCAAATTGCACATCATTTTAGACCTCCCAAACAGCATTTTCAGCAAAAATGGTCTTCTAAAACTTTGTTCCCCCATGTTTCTAGTTTCTAAAACATCAAACTTCATCTCAAAATTAGCTCTAATTTGAAAGATATTGTCAAAATCCTGAAGACTATTCATGAGTATGAGATTGCACACTTGTCCGATTTTCAAGCTAGGTTATGACCTATTTAGAAGCAGAATTAGAATGTGATTTCTCTTATGAAATATTTGTATGGAAGTCTATTTTAACACCCAATTGGAATCATCTAATTATCTATTCTCAAACTCAAGATATTACCAAAAGAATACAACTAGGTCTAGTGAACCCAAACCTAGAATTTTAAAATTTACATGCATGTCCATTTAAACATCAAATATTGATGTTTTATTTCAAGTTACTCATCAAATATTATTTCACACATTGTATTATAACCTTTCTATAATAAAATCACTTTAAAATAATCTCAAATCAAGCTTTTAACAATTT
Organism: Excoecaria agallocha; assembly: GCA_037975025.1. Classification (NCBI taxonomy): domain Eukaryota; kingdom Viridiplantae; phylum Streptophyta; class Magnoliopsida; order Malpighiales; family Euphorbiaceae; genus Excoecaria; species Excoecaria agallocha. The sequence continues at coordinate 99,669,518 of CM075807.1, read as the reverse complement.
ATTTATCCTAACTATACCAAATAACACATGCAAGAGGTAAATCTCTACATCTCCTCTTTGTAGCTATAACACTATATCAAAATGCATCCATCTCATATTATAATCACATATTTCACTCAAGGAAAATATATGCATGAAAATTAAGTTCCCAAACCTGATCATACAACTCAAATCTTCTTCAAAATTCTCCTTTTTCTGTCACTATCTTCTTCTTTCATGATCATAATTTTCCCCTTCTTTTCCTTTCACAATAATTTCATCCATTAACACAAACTTCCAGCATTTAACTCAATCTACTATTAACCAAAACAAGAAGATGGAGAAGAAGAATTATCAAATTAAGTTAATTACTTTGTAGATATACACTAACTTGTTCTTCAAAAATCCACATGCAAGAGTTTCTTCAAAGATTTCTTAGAGATTAACCAAGAGTGAAAAAGAGGAGAATGAAGAAATTCTATAACTCCCTCTCAAGAATGTTGTCCCCTTCCTTCTCTCTTCTTAAATTTCTCTTTCATTCCACTAGCAAATGGCTATTTATAATGGCTAAGGGAAATTCCCCTTTTGGTCCCTTAAAAAGTTACATATTCCATTAACTTCTTTCTATCTTTTGCATGTTTTACATTGACCCCTTCACTTCCTGCATGTTATAAATTAACCTATTCATTTATTCTTTATTTTAATTCAACCTCTCAAATCCTTCTTTTATGCACATTTGACCCTTAAGATGTCGTATATATAAATTGACCCCTATACTATTACTTCATACTTCAATTACAACCTTGAATATTATTATACCAACATAATAATTTAATTATGCCCTTATAAAATTCATACCATAGAATTCACATATTTATCACATAATTAATGATAACTTAATAACATTTTTGCCCCAATCAATATCTTAACTCTAAATAATTTATCCAATAATACTCAATTAGGCTTTAATAACATGTAATTGCCCTTGAATTCTACTAGGACCTATTTTGGATCCTTACACTGTCACTGATTTGCATGTTCTTGGGTTAACTTTTTACTACTTATACATGATTATTTTTTGATTTTGAGGTAATTATGTGTTGATCATATTGGTTAAGACTGAGAAAGGAGGAGCTAAGAATAAATTGGAGTTGAATTTACTTGCAAAAGAGTTCAATGAATGTTTAGGAAGTTAAACTGAATTTGTATGCTAAGTGTTAAATTGTTCCTAAAAAGAGAATTTGATGCTTAAGAAAGATATTCTTGATTTAAGGTATCAGGCTTTATTTCATCTAGTTTGTTTTTCCATAATCACTGGTATTTCTATTGAATTTAAGTCATTACAATGAAAGTTAAGGTGGATGGTTCCTTTAGCGAGAGAATTTCAGTTATTATTTTGTTTTTAATTCATGTTAGTTTAATTTTTGTTTTTGTTTTGTTTAATTGTTTATTTAGTTTAATTTTTGCCTTTAAATTGAAAATATTTAGGAAACAATCTCAGATTAATTTAATTCATACATAGATATTCTTCTTAGCAATTCATATTTTCTTAGGTACGATATTTGGGATCTTAATCTATATTTTTCTATATTACTAACCGATCTGGTACACTTGCTAAAATTCGATAAAAAAATTGGAAGAAAAAAAATATAAGAGAAGATGAGGAAATTGGCTAAACCTTTGGCCAAAGAATGGCCGGCCCTCTCTCAAGAAAAGGCATATTTTTTTTTCTCCTTTCTTTCGTGCTTTTTCTCCCTCATTCTAGAATAAACACATGTATAATTTTTATTGAACCACTTGTTTAGTTACAAAAATTTCACACTTTGCTCCCTCTTTTTTTGCATATTTGTACATTTAACATGAAATTCTAATAAAACTTCCAATCAAATCCTCACTACTTTTCTAACAATACATATTTACTCCAATACAATAATTTACAAAATTACCCCTCATCACATTTATGTTAATTTTGATTATGTCCCAAGCATATCTACAAGTATGTACCAGTGTATACTTTAGGACATTACAATTTTATCCCCCTTAAATAATTTCATCCTCGAAATTCTCCTCATTATTGAATAAGCCATTACACTATCTTTACATAATAACTCTAAAACAATAAATAGGACATACCAGGTAGACTTCTTATATCATCCTTATTCTCTTTAGCCATCATAAATAGTCAAGCCAAAGTAGCAGGTCACTCTACAGTTTCAGATGGGGCTCAACTTTTCTTGGCCTCAGAAATCTTAGTTGACCCTCCACTAGCTTGTGAGGCTAAATTTTCTTGAATCTAGGGATAATTGGCCAGCATGTGATCCATGCTGCCACATTTGAAGCAAGCTCCTATGAGCTTCCTATATATACCCCAATGTTTCTTTTGATAATGCTCACAAGTAGGTGGGGGATTACTTTTACCAGATGATGCTATAGTACTATCTATAAGAGCTAACTTCTGAATTGAACCTTGAGTTGCTTGCTTACCCTAGATCTCTCGAGCTTTCTTATTGCCGGTTATCCCACTATCTTGAATTTGTCTCTTTTGTTCTTTCTTTTGTGTCACCTATTCAATTTCTTTCATTCTTAAAGCAGCTTCAAGAAATTTATAATAATCCACGTTCTGTATAGTAGTTATAGGTATCAAGAGTCCTTGAAGACTTTCATTTAACGTGTCTTCAAACTTTCTACACTGAAAATCATCGTTCATCATTGGTTCCGATACATACTTGCTGAGTTGACTAAACTTCTTCTCTTACTCTGCTACTGTCATATTCCTTTGCTTTAAACTCACAAATTCTTTCCATTTGGCCTCTCGATGGGCTTTGTTCACATATCTTTTCTCAAACTCTTGGACAAAGAAATCCCATGTCAACTCAATTGGCCGTCGTGGATTTCGAAACACTACCTTCCACCAATCATAAGTCGAACCTTGCAATAAGGATACTGCACAAGTTACCCATTGATTTGGTAGACATTTAACTTCTTCCAATATTCTATTTAATTTCTCTAACTAGAATTTAGCCACTTCAGACTCATCTACGGGTGCCCGTATCCTCCTCCACTCCTTTTTTTCTAATAAGATCAGTAGGAGCTTTTCGGGCAGTCAATATGTTTATTAGCTGGAGTAACCCTTCTCTTATCTTTGGGTTAGCTTGGGCAAGATCTATGTCTCCTATTGGTGGCTATTCTGGTGTAAGAGGGTTATCATACACTGGGTTCACACTTTCGGTTATCTCACCTGCATCTTTACTAGGATCCGACTCCATCTTTAACCACTACAAAAAAATTGCAGATTTTCCGTCGCTAAATACCATTTTTTCGTCGCTAATTAAAATTAGCGACGCCGCGATGAACAGTCGCTAATATATTAGCGATGGATTTCAAATGCAGTCGCTAATTTAGCGACGAAATATTTCGTTGCTAATTTATTTTGTTTCGTTGCTAATTTATATTCCTAATTAGTCGCCGAATTAAAATAATAATATTTAGTGACGAAATTTTCCATCGCTAATTAAAAAATTACTGTAAAATTTGGCGACGAAATTTTTGTCACTAAGTATTTCTTAAATTCTAACGTGTTTCAGTAGCGACAGTTGCTGTCGCGAATCCGTCGCGAAATTATTGCATAATTTAATTTTTCTTTTATTTTTAAATTTTAATCCTGTACATAATATAAATAATAATCTTATACTATAAAATTCATATATAATAGATACAAATATAAATAATAATCTTATATTTTCATATATATATATATAATTTGTAATGAATTCATTACAAATATAGTCAACATAAAAAAATCAATATATAAAACAAAGTGCAGTTAAATCAAGCACTTAACTAATTCCTAACGAAAATGGAGCATGACAACATCCCAATAACTTTCTTTCTGTAGTTATTATCCTATCAACATATCTCAGCAAACTGAGCAGTGTACAATACTGAAGTTGTTGGCCATAATGTGTGATCGATTCTTCAATTTGAAAATTAATTTCCTGGAAGAATTTTGAATATCTAAACTACAAAAGAAAAAATATAATGAAAGAAGCAACATAATGCAAGTTAGATGATAAGCAAACTGAGCAGCTCATACCTGATATCTGATTTCCTAGTTAAGAATTTTCTATTTTACAAAAAGAAACATGCCTAGCAATACCTCACCGACTTTCTCGACAAACTCCAAAAATCTAAAAGTGTAAATATGGAAAATAAAATGGCAGTAAAAGCAGCAAAAAAGGAAATCGAAGCTGAAATTCTAAAAAAAATGCAATGGAAAGCTATGAGGAGTTTTTACTAATAAGGTTCCCAAATATCATTGTCAACTCAACATCCGGTTAACCCGGTGCATAACATTGTCAACTTTTATGCCTACTAACACCACTAGCAAAACAATAGTTCAATTCTCCCATCTAAAAGCAACAATTCAACGAGTTAAACCAACATTGCCTTTTCATTTAAACCAAATGCACCCACCACATAGCAACTTAGCAAAAGGACAAGCAGCTTAAACAATTTTAACGATCAAGAACAAATACAAGTTAGTATTAAGAATTTCCAAACCTTATATGAAGCCTGAGATTTGATTTGCAAACTAAATCAACCTCTTTAATCTTTGATTTCTATAATGACGATTACACTAGCATCTACAATTACATATGTTCCATAGCCTTTCATTCTAGTAAATACCTAAAACTGGAGAAAGTTTGCAACTTTTTGAGAGATGAATTACCTTTTATAATAGCAAAAATAAGCTCCAACAGCTCAAGAGAAGGCTTCTTTTGATCTAGATTCACCATAGACTTAGATACTTGGTTCACAAAGCCATATGAAACTACAACAAAAACATAACTGAAATGTATAAAAAGGCAGCTAAGTTATGAGCTCCATCAATATTATACCCAAGATCGAAATGAGATACGATACAAGAACACCATTCCAACGGATCGATTTCATAAATCTAACCTCTTGTAACAAGCTGGCACATGCAGCTAACTATAGCAGCCACGAAAAAGCTATCTACTTGACCGAAAAAGAGGAAGAAAAATTCCTGAAACTCCACTTCTTCTTAAATAATCCCAAAGCCAATATATGATTTTTTTATATATTTTAATCAAAAATCTCGGTTTTGCCTGATTTTGTACAAGTTGTGTAATTTTAATCAATATTAGGTTAATCCAACTCAATTAAATATTGAAGGAAAATGTATCTGTACATGCATTCACCATGTGATGAAAATGTAACTCAATTAAATATTCAAGGAAAATGCCTAATTATGCATTTTAGACTTCAGCCAAAAATAAAATATTAAATGAAAAAAGATGAAAATGTACCTTCTCCATGTTGTATAAATAAGTTGGCTCAAATGCTTTGCTCTTATTCTTTAACCATTGAACTGAAATAGATAAAGTAGGTTCTTATTGATTGTTTCAAGCTTGTTACACAAAAAAAAGATACAGTGAAAACAAGTATGAAAGTTATTTTTCATAGAATAGCATAAATAACAAGAAGCAAGAGGCAACAAGGTGTCGACCAAATGTTCAAAAGAATTTAGAGGAATCTTATGGATGTGAGAATAATAGGTCAAAGCTTTTTTATCCACATTGCTATAAGCACTAAAACCAAAGGGCAGAAAAAATATAAAAACCAATCTTCTTAATTCTCACAACTTCCTATATAGGTATTTAAACTATCATTCATCCAAATCTAACGTTTTAGAAACCTTCAGATTTCTGAATGCTGGAATCCATTTACATATGTTACATGAATCACTAACAAGGTGTCTATGCTTGGAACGGTATAGTTTGTAATGCTGGAACTAAGGAGCAGTTTTTAGTATTCTGGTTACAAATTTTTCTTTGGAAATCCAAGTCAAGTGATTTCATTTGCTAGTTAACCTTAAGAAATAGGACTATAACTTCAATGCAAACTGAGAAGTCTACTTCTGTCTTAAAGCTATTTGACATCTAGTCCTGAGTTTTAAGTAATAAAACTAGATTCATATTGAAACCTAAGAACAATTTATAGAGTTTTGAGTATAATTTCTGTTTGGATTGTCTGATTAAGTTGATTCTAGATTCTAGTTTAATAAGAATTTTATGCAAACATTAAAATGTTCATTTTAAGCTTATATTGTATTGATAATTATAATACTGATGTGATATCAAGGCATGAATGAAATTACAGGATGGTTGAGGCTATGAATATAAATGCCAAGACCATTATTTTAATAGTGTATAATTGTTGTTGAGTTTCAATTCATGTAAGAATCTAAAAATGCCAATCAAGGCTTCTAAGAAGAATCAACAAACCTTCTAAAAAGAAGTTATGAATTGAAACATATTCCACCATTAAGTGAATGAGTATAGAAAACAGTTAAGAATTGAAACCTTCTAACATGGTTGTAATATGTAGCAAGCATTCTCAAAAGCACCTGCGAAATGAGGCAGTACACAATTTGAAGATGAAAACTATGAAATAGGCAACGAAAATTCATGTTTTATTCACAGCTTGATGATAAAAATATAAACTTACTTTGACTTCTTCTTTCTTCATTGTTTTTATCATATATTTATCATCATTTGTCAAGTAAAAGAAGCTACCACTTTTACCAGGAGAGGATAGCTCACGAAGTGCATCATTACCATATATGGATAACATGTAATCATCTGCATCTACCTTGAACAGCTTCCTTAGTGACCTAAACACCAATAATTTACTCATAATATTTGTACAGAACTTACAGATATATATAAACATAATAAACTGCATATATAGTCTAAGCAAACAAGATTTTTAAATTTAATAGTAATATACCTGAAGTAACAAAACTGCATATATAATAAACTTACAAATATATATAAACATAATAAACTGCATATATCGTACGGAGGTGGAAAAAATTACAAGTAACAAAATGAAGCATTTAGCTCACCGGAGGTTCGCCGGAGGCACCCCGCCGTTGTCCACTCGTAGCCGGAGCCACCAGTAGTTGTCCGGTGGCGTTCACCCGCTTCGTGGCCATTCATTTTGATCGGGATCTCACAAAAATCGTCGGCAGCCCCCTCTATCCGATTTAGCCATCTTCGGTGAGTGGGGGAAAATGATCGGTACCGGGAAGCTCACCTTACTTCCAGTAGTCGACAAGTGGTGGTGGTGTCGCCACCTGCCGCCTTGGCTTGCCGGAATGGAGGGAGAGAGTTGTGGCTGGAAAGAGGAAGCGAGAAGGAGACTCAGGCTTTAAATGCTGTGGTCGGTAACGGAAAGGATATCCAGGAAGCGGCGGCGATGAGGTGCTCGCCGGAGATGCTCAGCCCCCTGAACGGCGAAAGGATCGCTGGCCCCTCCCTCTCTTTATTCCCTTCTCTATTTCCCGTTTTGTTTCTTTTTTTTTTCAAATGATGGCCTCACCTCTTTTTCAACTAATGGCCACAATTCTAGGTCATGAAATATCTACCTTTTGCTCTTTTGTTTTTCAATTTGTGGCCACAAATTTATTGTTTATTATTATTTTTCATTATTATTATTATTATTCAAATAATTATTATAAATTAATTTATTTTAATTTCTTGTTATTGCTTAAATCATACTTTAATTAAAAATTATTAATTTATTAACTTTAAACTTACACACTTACTCATCGGATCCTCAATAATTGATTTTCATGAGCCGGTATCAAAATACTGTTCATCTATTAAAATATTTTTCAAACGACTCCAAAATTTTGGATCGTTACAGGCACTGAAGGCGACTCAAGAATTTAAAGTCTTCTTAAATTATTATTATTATTATTATCCAATAAGAAACTTAAATCTTATTATTATTATTATTATTTTAATAATTATTATATATTTATTTGTTTTAAATCATTTGTCATTAATTCTTAAATTTTTGCTTTAAATTCAAATTATCACTTTAAAATTTTGAAATTATGCAAACAAATCAATCCTAGAACCAGTATCAAAATATTGTACACTCGTATTAAAAGTGCTCTTGCATGATTTCAGATTTTTGGAACGTAACAATTAAGTTTGAATAAAAATAATTTAATTATAGAACTAGACATTTCAATTATTAAAAACTGAAGTTAATTCAATTAATTAATTTTTATTCAATTAAATAATAAATTAACCTTAAAATCATATACACATTAAATTGAAACGGTGGAGAGATGTGAGGGGAGAGAAAATATTTTTTTTATATGTAGGGTAAATTTCTGAAATTACTAAAATACCCCTACCAAATTTCATCATTTTATCCTTGTATTCAAGGATAATTTTGTAAATATATATAACTAAAATTTTTAATAATTTAAAATTTGCTCAAAATTTTAATAAAATAAAAATAAATTATAAATTTTTCATAATCATTTTAAATTTTCACAGACCTTAAAAACTAATCTTCACCATCCAAAAAAAAACAAGGAGTTTCAAACTTAGTCAACAAAAATAGGCCGATCTAACGACAAATGATTTTTCGATCGACTTCACATACAAAATTGGTCATTACGTAAAAAATCCAAAAAACAACCTCTTTTTTGCAACAAAAATTGAACTTACAGACCTTAAAAACTAATCTTTACCGTTCAAAATTGACAACAAGGAGTTTTGAACGTACTCACAAAAAATCAGGCCAATCTAATGGCAAATGATTTTCCCATCGTCTTCGTATACAAAACTAGTCATTACGTAAAAAATCGAGAAAATAACCTTTTTTCTGCAACAAAAACTGAACTTACAGACCTTAAAAACTAATCTTCACCGTTTAAAATTAACAACAAGGAGTTTTGAACGTACTCACCAAAAATCAGGCCAATCTAACGGCAAATGATTTTTCGATCATCTTCGTATACAAAACTGATCATTACGTAAAAAATCTAGAAATAACTTCTTTTTTGCAACAAAAACCAAACTCACAGACCTTAAAAACTAATCTTCACCGTCCAAAAATAACAATAAGGAGTTTCAAACGTACTCAACAAAAATTAGGCCAATTTAACGGCAAATGATTTTTCGATCGACTTCACATACAAAATTGGTCATTACGTAAAAAATCCAAAAAATAACCTCTTTTTTGCAACAAAAATTGAACTTACAGACCTTAAAAACTAATCTTTACCGTTCAAAATTAACAACAACAAGTTTCGAATGTACTCACCAAAAATCAGGCCGATCTAACGGCAAATACTTAACCGTTGAATCTTTACTTACATTATTTCTTATAAAAGCTGTTCAATTTGTATTTGAAGATCCAAACAAACCGTAAATATGCAGATTCAAATTGACTATATATTTGGATTTATCAGATAATATCTTAACTTATTTATTAATCTAGCCATGTTTAGAATTTCAAAGCCATTTCTCAATTTTCAAATCAGTAAGTTTACTCAATCTTCCATAACACTCAATTAGGTAACCGCGGTAGTGAAGTTAAATGGTAAGGATGAGTTTAGATGGAACTTTGAACATTTAGAAAAAAAATAGAAATAAAATTAAAAAGTGTGTGTGTGTGTATATATATATATATATTAGAAAATTTATTCATTTAGAAAAATAATAGAAATTAAATTGAAGAAATTAAATTAGAAAATTTATTCATTTTGACTTGTATGAGTTTAAGTCTTGGATTAAACTCTATTGTATTATTCAACTAAATAATAAATTAAGTTTAAAATTATATACGCATTAAATTGAAACGGTGGAGAGATGTGGCGGAAGATAAAATGTTATTTTTATATGTAGGGTAAATTTTTAAAATTACTAAAATGCCCCTACAAAATTTCATCATTTTATCCTTGTATTCAAGGATAATTTTATAAATATATATTTTAAATTTTTTAATAATTTAAAATTTGCTCAAAATTTTAACAAAATAAAAATAAATTATAAATTTTTCATAATCATTTTAAATGAAATAATAAACTTTATATTATTATTATTATTATTATTATTATTATTATTATTATTATATAAATATAAATATTTATTATTTTTCATAATATGACTATATAATACTTATAACAATTACTTTATTATTATTATTAAAATGTATTTTTTTCAAATAAATAAGTTTATATTTGGGGATAATTGATAAACAAATCAATTTAATTCCTAATAATTTAATATTTGATTTAAATTTTTTAAAATAAAAATAAATTACAAATTTTTTTATTATTATTTTGAATGAAATAATAAATTTTGTAAATATTTATTTTTATTAATCTTGAACACGCAAATATATAATAATCATAACAATTAGTTTATTATTATGATTAAAAATGTAAATTTTCTAAATAAATAACATTAGATTTTGGTATAATTGGTAAAAAATTATTACCAACTTATAAAATAATTTATAATTTTCTGTTACAAAAGAAAATATTCATTTTATATGGTGTATATTAAAATTACTTGAAATTATACATAAACCATGGGAGTGAAATTTAAAAACTTATTTTTTAATTTATTTGCGACAGATTAGCAACTAAAAACTTCCGTCGCTAATGGTATTAAAGCAACAAAATACTAATTAGCGACAGATATATTTTCGTGGTTAAACCGTCGCAAAAAAAGGTGCTAAATTTTCCCGCCAAAATTAGCGACTAAAATTTTAGTCGCTAAAATTTCTGGAACTAATTTCCTGAATAAAAAATTATAAAATTTGGCGACGAAAAAATTTGTCGCTAATTTTGGCAGGAAAATTTAGCGCCTTTTGTTGTGAACCTACATAAGTCAACATCTGCATTAAGGACACAACACTATATAGTCACATATGTATAATCTATTCTCTAGCATCCTATAGTCCAAAATCGCCTAAACCTCAACTCTGATACCACAATGTATGCTCGCTCTTATTATCTTTTATTTACATATTTCTTTATTAAATTTTTTGCACAATTAATTAATTAATTTATTCATGTATGATTCACACTTCTTAGGGCATATAATTACAAACACACACACACACACACATATATGTATGTATGTATGTATGGACGTATGTATGTGTATATATATATATACATATATATGTGTGTATATATATATATATATATATATATATATGTATGTATGTATGTGTGTGTGTGTGTGTGTGTGTGTGTGTGTGCATATATATGTATACACACACACACACACACATATATATGTGTGTATGTATGTATGTGTGTGTGTGTGTGTGTGTTTATATTGATTCAAAAAGCTTAACCAACATTTACAATTATACATTACAAAATTTGGCTATATATCAGAATCTTCCTCAAGCTCTAATTCTTGTGGCCTGTAGATATTGCCTAGATATGTAGCACTTTGCTTAAACCTGTAAACCTACACAGAAAAACACTCGTGCTGAGTAATTGCCTAATGAGGAGGCAAAAAAAATAATAATAGTACACTTGTCCTACGATAACACATATAGAGACAATATAACCATGTCACATGCTTACTAACATGTCATATAATACCCTAATCCACTAACCATGGATAATCATCAATCATTGTCATAAACCTAGTAAAGATTAGGCATAAATAATAAATAATAAGACAGGCCATAATTACATGCCACCATAAATAAGACAAAACTTATAAGTGAAAAGACATAACATAAATGACCTTCTAAACGTGTTGAAAACATCAAAGGCACCGCAGTTCGCCAAATCTTCTCTTCAATGATGGCCAAGCCACAATTGCTAACGATCCACTGGAACTTATCTTGAAACCTACACGGATAAACAAACTTGTACTAAGCTATAAAGCTTAGTGGGGAGCAAAGCCCTATAGATAACTTCTTTCCATAATTCATCTTGTCATATACAACTTTCTATATAACATAGAATAACATATGGGTCTATTATATAGATCATTTCAATGGGCATTTGGGTAATTCCTCAACTTTAAGCAATAAATATCTTGCTTATCTAAATCCTAAAGTATTATTTAACTTATCTCGTTCCTGAATACTTGTCACCTCACTATCATCATTTAATCTCTTTCTTTATTAACTTACCTAGTTCATGCAATTATTAGTCCTTTAAGGATCCAGTTATAAAGATTATTGGCGGTACAAAACTTTCATTTAATACATTAAATCTCATTGGTTACATAAGGTATACATTTAACATTAATTCAATTCATAAGGGATTGCTTATGTCATGCAACCTATATATGAGATACTGTTAGGCCTAATTACTTTATCTATATATATATATATATGTATGCATGCATGTATGTATGTATGTATGTATGTGTATGTATATATGTATATATGTCATTCTATTCTCATTACAAGTTCATAATCATGTACTCCCTCAGTGCTCTCTTAGCATGGCCAACTAACATCATACAATATCCTTCTGTCTCATGCATTGCACTATGGTGTATGTCAGAATTATACATATGCACATACTTGTGTAAATGTTCACATACATACTAACGGATTTGCATGCCATTTCAAAGAACAGGTATTACACATCACGATTAACCGATAAAGTCTCCATACCACATGCAAGATCTCATACCTTTACGTATATGAAGGTTATTATGTATGTCAAAGTTCGTATAACTTGTAATACAATATAGTGAGCTTGTGGCCCATATGGCCCATCTATTCCCCGTGAAACCCATTGGTTGAAATAACTCACACCGGCACTCACACGGGAACCTTCCTCATAATAGGTGTGAGATATCACAATTATGTAACACATAACATGGCATTTCTTTTCTTAAATACAGTTATAGCCAAAAGGAATTCAAGATAAAACAACACAGGCCATTCATCACACTTATGTTAAATAAGTGAAGTAATCCATGCATATATATATTACTTTATGTCTTATACTTTTTTTATCATCTTTAATAGCCTGTCTACATACTAGTTCAAAGGGTGGATAACGAGAGCAATGGATACCCCAAGGTATCAACTATGCATATCTGAAGATATCAAAATAATGGACCCAAACGGGGTCAAACAATGGTTCCGGCAAGGAACAAACTATGGACATTAAAAAGGGCCAAATGATGGTTCCATTAAGGAACAAGACCCAAATGGGGTCAACTATGGTGGCTGTGACTGTATCCCTCTAGGCATGCCTATCTAATCCACAACTAAACTAAGACCCGCAGGCTTAACCACTTCAAAAACATCTTTGATTTTACAGATTCTTATTTACTTAGTACATCATTTGGCTTAAAGCCACATTTCATAAAAGAATGCATATCCTTCTTATCATACATCAATCATACATGTCATAGTAGTTACATGATAATGCAAACACAATAAAGTATTACTTTCATTGAACAATCTCATCTTACTTAGTATTATGCACAAAGCCAGTGAGGCAACTATAAAAGTATAGTTCTTGCAATTAAAAATCTTCATAAGATTATATGCATGTCCATATATATGTGTGTGTGTGTGTGTGTGTACATGTAAATACAACTTGAATCATAGCAATACATGCTTTGTTATTCACATTTGATCACATACTTAGTCAGACTACTTATCATCGCATAGATACATCAACAATAGGGCATTGCACTTACATATTTCATTAACAGTTCTCAAAGATGTACCTTGTTGCTATTTGTTGTAAATGGCTTCCATACACTATCATAGATATTCATATCGGTACATAATTACTTGAACAACACTTAAACATCTATGATTAATATAATAAGATGAACAGTTATTTTCATCCTAAGGTAAACACAAATTCAGAGAATAACTCTTCTTGTAGCCACATCCTTGCTAAACTATATCTTATTTTAAACCTTAGCATTGGAAAGACTTTTAGAACTATAATAATTCATCAGTAATCAATTAACATACTACCCACCACTTGTATACCCAACCATCATCAACATTTCTTATTGCTAGCTTAATTCACCCTAATCATATCAAGATCTTCATATAAATAGCCTATAAAATACTGGTTCACAATTTATGAATGAGCTATAGTTTGGGGAGAAGAAAAACCAAAGAAAATATAGTTTACAAGTGACTGTGCATTTCATGGAAATAAAGGCAAAGTGGTTGTGCATTTACATGGTTAAATGGCCAAGGGTTGTGCAAAAGAAGAGGAAAAAGGCCTACGCGGCCAAGCAAGGGAAAGAAGAGGAAATGCGCTGTCGTGCATGTGAGAAAGACATCCCATACGTGGCCATGCATGGGTGAAAGACATCCCATGCATGGCTGTGCATGGGTAAGGAACCTCCCATACATGGCCGTGCATGGGGAGAAAATGGGAGATGCACGGTCGTAAGAAGGGAAACACACTGGGTTTACACGGCCGTTCATGGGAGAATAACTATGTGTGGCCATGCATGATAAGGTGAAACACAATACGCAGCCATGCAATGGGGTTTGACATGCATGGTTCAGTTTAAACTCAGATTTCACCCTCATTAATGCCTCATCCTAACATTAATGTTCAATAAACCTTTAAATCTAACCAACTCATTCACATTAGTAGATTTAGCCTATAACTTCATCAAGGAAACGCACACCCAAGAAGAGAGAGGAAAAGATTCTCAAAATCAATCATATGAACAATATAGTAAACCTAGTTCCCGTACCTGGTTCCTTTGCTCATCTTGATACAGCTCTCTTACTGCTAATTTCCTTTATCTCCTGACACATAAAGGTACAACAGGGTCTCTTAATCCTTCAAAACTAGAGATCAAACCAAGAAAAGAAATGTAGAGATAGACCTACAAGGAGAAGCATTACCTTCTTAGATGCAGCTCACAAACCCTAAGCTTCTCTGCCCTTGTCCCGACTCCAGCTTCCCCATGAAGCCTTAAAAGAGTGAGTGGGGTAAATATCTTACTTAGGAAATTCCCCTCAAAACTTATTTTCCCAACATTTAACCCCAAGGTTCTTATTTAATTGAATTACATCATTCTTTAATATTTTAGCTACACTCCAATAAACATGTGCATAATTACCAATATACCCTTCATATGGCTTAACTTTAATAATGCAAAATAATCTAATTTGCCTTATTAAATCTTAATCCTCATTAATTTACCATAATTTGATTAGGGCCATGGTTGGGTCCTTACATGTCAATAGTACCACAAGGAAAAACAACACTATTTTCATACCAAACATTCAATCCTTGATGCTCATTCACTCATTTACAATATTTCATGATTATTATACAACCTAAGTTTTCATGAAGAGTGGATAACAAGACAACACTAGATATCGTTAAATAATATCAAACACTAGAGATAGAAGTCTCGAAACACTAGATACCAAAGGTATCAACACTAGACATCAACATGTGTCAACATTAGCAGCTGCAATCACTATCCCTTATAGGCATGCCTATCTATCCAGTACTATGTGTAATCAAGGCTTTTAATAAATCATTAACCACTTAGAAATAATGTGCTTCATATATTTAAAATCCTAACATTATCACTATATCATGTCATTCATATTCTTATTCATTAAGGCTTAGTATTTAATTTTACTTCATTAATTCATTATTCTTTACACTCATTTTATGTCACTTATTACTCTTGATTTTATCTTTAACATGCTCTAATAGTGTTTAGGGAGGTTGAAATATGCTTTGGTAGTCTTTTGGGACTTAAATCAAAGTTAAAATAAAGTAGATGAGGGTTACATTCAGTAGCTTATACCTACTAACCATGACATAGGTTTCATTTCGTTTTTGGATTGAATTTGGACTATGTCACGGTCAGTAGCTCATACCTGCTGACCGTAAGGTTTACTTTGCTCAAAGGTAGATTCCTAGTTTTAACTTTTACATCATTTTTGACCTAGTAAATGATGTTTTCAGGGAAGGTGGTCTGCTATAAACTTATTCCAATATGTCTCTAGTTTTAAAAAATCAAAAACCTCTTCATTTTGACCTCTAGATCTCAATATATCATTAAAATATTACAGACTATTCTAAATGATAAACAATAAAGATCTGTCAACTTCACGCTCAATTTCCAACACTAAGAAGGCATATTCGGGTTTCTGGATCTTCTACAAAGTTGTAGATCTATGTCTAATCGTTCATTTACAATTAGAATCACTTCAATCCAACATCTACGAAAAGAGTTATTCACTTTACACTGAAACTGGTTCACACGAAACCTAAGCAAGTCTCTACTCTTTCACTTTCTAAAGCACAAATCATCTTTTTCTTGCCACAAAAACAATAATAATTATTTCCATCATTAATCACAAAGTAATTATAGCATATAAACCCATTTGAATCAAATAAATATATGGTATAGAGAAGAAAACTCCCAAACATCAAAAGTTGGCCACTCTTACGTCCTAGTGCTCTTCTTTCTCCTTTCCTTTACTCTTGCTACCCATTCCAGCAACTATCATCAAACTTTACTGTATCATTACTCAAAATAACAAATACGTATTCTAAATAAAGGTAAAACAAAAGAAGAGTCTTTTTAATTATATAAATTCATGCTATACTCACCTTACTAGACTAACAAAAATCAACCAACTACACCAACACCTTGTATATAAAAAAACTTGAAGAAAAAAAGAACATAAGAGAAGAGGAGGAAATTTGGCTAAACCTTTGGCCAAAGAATGGCCGACCCTCTCTGAAGAAAAGGAGGATTTTTCCTTTCCCCTTTCTTTCTTGCTTTTTCTCCCTCATTGTAGAATAAGCACATGTATAATTTTTATTGAACCACTTGTTTAGTTACTAAAATTTCACATTTTGCTCCCTCTTCTTTTGCATATTTATACACTTAACATGAAATTCTAATAAAGCTTCCAATTAAATCCTCACTACTTTTCTAACAATGCATATTTACCCCAATATAACAATTTACAAAATTACCCCTCACATTTATGTTAATTCCGATTATGTCCCAAGCATATCTACAAGTATTCACCAATGTATACTTTGGGACATTATAGTTTTTCTCTTTGCTTCCCTTTCTTTGTCTTCGAATTGTTCTTTTTTTTCTTTCGCTAGTTTTGCATCAATTTGAGTTTCTTGTATGCCTATTTCGGGTGAAACTTAGCTGAGTTTGCTTCAATTGTCTCTTTTCATTAAGTGTTGTTATCTTCTCAGCGAAAGATGCATAATCAAGAGGAGGGCAAATAGCTGATGGAGAAATGGTGAAAGAAAGAGAGAAGCAGAATCAAAAGGATAGGAATAGGGAGGAGGCTACGACTTCCGAGTTTGGAGAAGCCTTTTTCCGCATTAGCAGCTAAATATGAATCAAGAAGCCTTATTTTGCTCGAGAAGATAAAGGTTCCATGCTCTATGTTTTATCAAAGTTCATAAAATCTAAAAAAAGATTTTGGAAGAAACCCATTGGATACAAAATCAATGGGTTGAAAAATAATATAAATCAATTTTTTATTGATCCAGTGAATATTGAATTGGATTGGATTGAGTTGGATTGAAGTATAAAATGGATCAGTTTTGGATTAACCGGTTGGTATTCATTTGGATTGATTTTGATTTAGATGGAATGTTGGATTTATATCAATTTTACCACCTCTATATATTAAAATAATATTATATATATAAATTTTAGTATTATATATAATAATTAATAAATATCAAAATTTTCGGTGCATTTCAATACTATTTTTGATTCGATTTTAAATAAAATATTCAGATCCATTTCAAATAAAATCAACGGTAAAATTTAATTCAGTTATAATAAAAAAGTTAATAGTATAATTCGATTATGAACTTTTTTATTCGGTATTTCAATTCGGTATCAAAAAATTTAAACTCATATACACCTCTATTAGAGAATAGGGATAGAAAAGGCAGTTCATACGTACGCTTTACTTTGAGATCGACTTAAATCATATAATATTTTAAACTGAATTAAAATTTATTATCATTTGAACTTTGGTTGTTCTAATAACATTAAGTTGGGACAAATTTGGGGACTTAATTTGCAATTCCTACATGAGCACTTAACCTGATTTCATGCACCTAACGAATACAGCAAAACAGTATCTAGGACTAACACAAGGCAAAGTTGCCTTTATAAGAGATTTCAATTTTGGTTTTCTAATTTCGTGTTTATTGTTCTTTATTTATGAAAATGGATCTTAAGTTGATAAAAAGAGAAAACAAACACTTTCTGCCTAACAGACATATGAATAAGTTTCTATTTTATTTCTTTTTTTTAAAAAAAAAATAAAAAGGGACCGAGACAAATCACTTTCAGCCCTGGATAACCAATTATAAAGGGAACGAGGCAGTCCTATTTATGCAGTCGAATAGACAATATCTGAAGTTTCCAGGGGTGCTCATTTGACAGTTCAGCTCCAAACAATAAAAACAGAGCTTCCATAATTTTAAGAACCAAACCTAGGTTGGTATGATTCAGTTCAGTTTGTATCTTAGATTTATATATAAACCTAAAACATCATTTGAAAGTTCCATTCGGTTTTAGACTTCTGAGAGCCAAACCAAATGAATCAAAAACTGAAAAAAAAAAAAAAAACGATCCAAATAGACCAAATTATCCACGGATTGGTTTGGTTTGGTTGTGCAGTCCTTTCTAGCCAAAAGAAAAATGCCATCCCCAATAGACAGTGAAAACTAAATTCATACTGAATTTATCAATTTATCTAAGCATATGAGTACCCCTAGTTGGACGACAGACATGATTTCTTTTCCGTGCATGTTCTTCACTATGGTGCTGCGTCCGACACAAGTATCCATACCAACAATCTTCTCTGTTCCTCTCTTCCGATGGTAGATACTACAAAGAAGGATAAACAAAAAAGATACTAATTACAAACTGAAGATATTAAATAATTAATGTACTAAATATCCTAAGCTTGACATTAAATAAGGAATAGTTTATATTTCAAGAATTCATCTTTCAATATATATATTGCATCCCATAAGGTTGAATTGACAGCAGGAAAGATCCTGGAGATGAAAGAAAATACATTTGGAATTTAACCAAAGTGAGCAGAAGACAACATTATACTATAGTTTAAAGAAAAAAAAAAAAGAATATATTTGAGCGTATGAAGATACAGCAACAACATGCAGTATGGGTGGTCAAATGTGGCCTTTGCTAGCATACTTCCTGGTATTTACTGTACTTTCCAATTTTTGACCATCAAATCGTATTTTAAATGGTACAATTAACTGATCTTATGTTCAAAAAATGGGAAATACATATTATTGAAAGGATGGTAAGCTTTCTCACCTAATGCAGAATGAATTGCAAACATATCTTACACAATTCCATGTGGTATTAGAACCAAAAAAAAAAAAAAAAGCTTACATGTTTGGGCATAGAAATCCAAATCCAGTACAGGAGAAAGGAGATCACTTTTTCATAGCAATCACTGAATCACAAATAGAGATAGAGGTAAATAATCATGATGATTATGATAACAAAAACAACAATGAGAATTCTGCTGGGACTCTGTTCATGACCATGATGAATCCAAACAACATTGCCAGCTGGTAGTTGTCAAGACCCACCATTTTTCAGCCAGTCTGAAGAGGAACATCTAATAGCAACTTGCTGATACGAATTAACTGATTTAAAACAAGTTTACATTGCTATGACAACATTGTTACAGAACATACAAGTTAAAATAATATATCAAAGAATTGCAGAATTATTTTGGTCTAGGACTGGGGGTGCATTCGTCATCCCAAGCCCATCAAGGACATAGTTTCCTTACATTATGTCATTTTTACACTTGGACTTCTATTACCTTCTCTGATGTCTACCTGCCGCTCGTAAAAGATGTCTAATTGCTCACCATAAATTTCTCGCCCCATCCAATTTTTCTAATTATATTTTCTATGGCGACCTAATCTCTAACATACACCATCAAGATCCTCCTCTGTGTTCTTTTTCTCTTGCCAATTGTATAACCATCCCATATCCAAAGAACACTGGGCCATTAACCCGGGTTCATGCTGGGCATGCCCACAAAGGAAGGACGGGAAGCAAAGCACTCCCTCCCGAGTATTCAAAAGTTCTCCACACCCATATCTAAAATCTGAGAGCTCTAGTTTAAGGAACTAGATCCCATCTCATCCCTTGGGGGTTATTTTATATTTGCTGAATTAAAAAATACAGAATTCAGATGTTTCCTACACTGCTGATCTGAATTTTAAATATTCTGAC
Organism: Excoecaria agallocha; assembly: GCA_037975025.1. NCBI lineage: Eukaryota > Viridiplantae > Streptophyta > Magnoliopsida > Malpighiales > Euphorbiaceae > Excoecaria > Excoecaria agallocha. Next base: position 99,649,413 of record CM075807.1, on the reverse strand, counting down.
AGTATTTAAACTAACTCTTATACCACTGAAGTCAATTGCAGCTACTGTACCTTCCATGCAAACAAAAATAAGGGAGAAAAAGAAAAAAATATATATATACTTGCAAACATATGTCCCTGCATTTATCATCTCGGCGTGATTCAGTTCCAACCTCATTCGATCTGCAGCAAAAATTAAAAATAGTTCTTCAAAATAAAACAGAATATCATCTTCAATAGAAATTTTTTGAGAAATAAACATGCAAAGGACAATAAAAAGAGTATTATGATTTCCTCAGACTCCATCTTAGATTGTCTCATACCATCCAGCACCATAATAGCTGGCATGGTTGAACTTCCTTATAACCAATATGCATACACACATACGGTTATACATATACATATATAGGTACATATAACGGCATATATCTAGATATGTACGTATGTATGCATGTAATCTCTCTGTGTTGTGTGTGCGCACGCATGTAACTTGACATTGAAAGCTATCAAACTTCAGTTCTTAAATCAAAACTAAAGACAAACAATAAACCAGCTCACCAAGTTCTCTTCTGTGAAACTTGCCAATCCAATCCGAGATAACATCCTGCAATGTTGTTCCCATCTCCCTGATACAACTTGCTGTAATCTATAAAACACTAAAGTCAATTGACAATTAACAAGGAACAAGTACAGCCAAATAAGATTCCTATGCATATATTCATACATCTTGTTCATGTCGATTCTTTTGATGTGCAATAAATGGAATGCGAGAGATAGTGCATTGCTGAATCTGCAAACACAAGATTTCAGCATCAGCGTACAATAAATCCTACACTATTAGCAAGCTTGATGCATGAACAAAGAGGAGAATTACATATGAATTTATAAAGCTTTAGAGCCCTATAATATTTTCTCACAATTGCAACTACCAAAGCCCAACAATGAAACACAAGACATATATATATATATATATATATATATATATATATATATATATATATATATATATATAGAAAAAGAAATGTGAATGGGAAAAGAAAAATTTTGGAGATACTTTAGAAATAACGACTTAATAAAAATCATCTACATGTAGACAATTTAGAGTGCTGAAACAATTGACTATAAAACAGATCTATACAAAACCAGTGAGCAAAAACATATGGGAAGCTTATGCCTGAAAAACGTAACTTGGATAAATAATTATGTTCCATTAAAAATCTATGAATGGAGGTGGCTATACCAATTGTATAGAAAATTACTGAAACAGACACTCAAACACAAAGAGAGAGCTCCTGAACGCTAGATGCTCCAAAATGACAGCAAAAACATACATCTCTTGTGTAAAAAGGGGTACCAGGAAATTGTGGAAAGAAGTGATCATCAAATAAGCATTAAAAAACAATTACGCACGTTATTGAAGCCGGCCATTAACAAGATGCTGGTTAAGAAGCCTACTGGTTACAAATTTAAAAAATAAAAAATTTAAAAAAAAAAAAAGCAAAGGAAAAAATTGAAATTCTAAAAGAAAGCAGACATACAGGTTTGAAAATCTCATGACTGCAAACCATGTGAGAATTGCTCCTCACACCTTGGGCATGCCAATAAGCACCACAGAATGCTCTATCACATCCCAGACCTGCAACAGAAAGAAGATAGCTATTTTATTGTAACTAACAGTTGACAAAAGTGCTACAGCTCCATTGCACCTAACTGCTCAAAACTAAACCTAAGAAATCACAACTGTTTGAAGCAGTCTCCCCAATGCTAGGCTCAAAGTTACATGGAATCGTTTCGCTTATATGGTTCATTTGCAATTTCAGACGTATGAACAATATAATTAGACCAAAACATGGAAGTTTAAAAAGAGAAAGAGGGAGAGAATAAAGTATATATGAAAAGATAGGCTTGTAATAATAATAATAATGATGATGATGATGATGATGATGACGACGACGATGATGATAATAATAATAAATGAATAAATAAAAAGAACAAAAAAGTTCTTAGATAGCATAATAGACAAAAAAGATGAGACAAAATAAGCACAAAACATACGCAACACTAGCACATACAGTGTTGTGGTACATCAATATCTGTTCTGGAAGGCATCATTCCTCCACAGGCATGACATTGCAAATGAGCCGTGTTTCGGTTGCAACGAAAACCACCAAATTCTTCTGTACCTGATTGTTTCACATGAAACAATTGAAAAAGAAAGGCAAAAGACATTGCTGGTCAGATACATGAAGGAAAATAGGTACACTTATTCAACTATTGAAAACTGAAAATATTAACTTCAAACATTTATCTTTAACCTTAAAACCTAACGAGAATACTTAAAGCATATTACTCGACTATGATTAAAAAAGACAGCATTAGAACAAAGCAGCTAAAAAAACAGCAATAGAATAAAGCAGTTCAAAACAACACATCTATTCTTCCTTTCTTATTTCTAATACCAACAGTAGAATCTAAGATGCAGCAATAGACCCCATAGTTGATCTGGATGGATCCTCATGACTTTCAAACTTTAAGAATTTTATGGGCATATAACTTGCCAAAACAAATATCTTTAACATCCATTATGTTCCTCTTACGGTCAAAAGCTAGGAAGTACATTGTGTATTTTCTATAATAGTTTACACCTAATTACAGCATATTTGATATGGCATATCCAGATATAAGAACAACATTTCAGACTCATATTTATTGCTTTAATTATGATAATGCTAGTGTCCATAGTAGTGAAGTGGTTTCAAAGAAGAGGAACCAGATGAAGATAGTACTGATGGCAAAAGACCAGTGGTAGTGCTGCCAATGATAAGCTGACTGCAGAATGCTTATAAAAAATGGCTGTAATGCAACCCCTTTTTGGATTACAGTTATGTTTCAGACTATTTGAAATGACAAATAGAACAGGTCCTTCAACGCAAGAGAACTGCTTTTTATAAAAATAAAAATAAAAAATATAAATGATAGAAAATGAATTTATTTGTTTCCAACTCCAAAGGAAACTGGAACATCACAATTTCAAGTATATTATTTGAAGAACTGATGCAATTGTAGAGTAAACTTCAATTTTTCATTTCATGCAGAAAATCAGTCAACAAATTATACAGAATTTTCCACAAGTCAAAACCAACGAGCCTCCTATATGCCTAAAATGCAAAACACATAACTGAAAAGTCTACTCCCAAAATATTATGTCAATGAATTACTGGAAGGCTACACCAACCAGGTTTACATAGGAACAAAACGACAAATATGGTTCATCATCACACAAAGGTGTTTGGTAAATCTCATTTTATCACAGTAGGAAGAGAGTTTATGTAATAAATAGGAGAGTGGAATGGTTGAATTTTGATGGTTAGGCTCCGGTTAAGTCGAAGGAGTCAAACCCTGCAAAAAGGTGCTGATCTGGTTATTTCGGACGTTAACACTTCGATACTTAAAGTTAGAAGAGGGTAGAAGAGAAAGTATGCTATATTTAGGAAAAGTCTAATATCAAGCTTATTAACTCAATCTGTTATTTATGGAGCATATATAGCCTTTGAACAATATTTGTGAATAGTTCTCCTACTCTAAAAAGAGCATGGCATATCGCATAGGTAATGGTGATGTGATGGATGGCGTGTATCAGTGAGCTATGTCAATCGGGGGAGATCTCATCCGATCGGATGGTCTCGTTCTCGGTCTTGAGATAGTTGTCATCGTGAGGCTTGAGCAGCTACGTGACAAGGAGCAGATTGAAGACATGGGCTCTGCAGCATGTCAGTGTACCGTTGTGACCTTTAGTCACGTCAATCCGATCAAGCATTGCGTCGTTGCCTTCTAGTTGTCCGTTTGCCACATGTTGAGCTTTTTCGTAAGTGGGCTTTGAGCTTTCGATCGAGACTTGTTCGGGCTTTTACGCTTTGTTTATTTTTAGAGTATTATCATTTGTCCCCCTCCAAACAATTCGATCTAGAGATTGATGGTTCGAACCTCGGTGTTTTTGTTGATGGGGTGCCATAAAAAGTTGGTGAGCCATCAGTCAAAAGACTGGAATTCGATATCATCTTGTTTGAAGTCAATTGAAGACTTATTTTTGAGATTACTTTGATGGGGACGTATGTCGGCCGAGAAGTTATTTTAATCCAGTTTGAAAAAGCCGAAGCAGATATGCCAACTGGATCATTAGTTGCAAAAGATTTCGGCATAGATATGTCGATCGGGATATTTCGTCAATTGAAATTAATAGAATTATCAATCTTGGGAGATTGGAATAAATACATCGACTGAGATTAATCGTCGATCGGAATTAATAGATTATCAGTCTTGGAAGACTAGAATAAACAAGTCAATCTGGATGAAATGACTATCGAAATTAATAGATCATCAGTCTTGAAAGACTGGAATAAGATTGAAATAAAATATCGATCAGAATTAATAGATCATTAAGCTTGCGAGACTGTGATAAATAAATCGATCGGGAAGAATCGTCAATCTTGGGAAACTGGGATAAATACGTCGATCGGGATAGACACAGTCATCCTGTGAACAGAATTTAAAAAGTTGTTTCCAAGGTTTAGTGCTTCTAACCTATTTGTTTGACGCCTTTCTTTTTGAGATTTTTCAAAGTCATGTTCCTTCTAATTTGATCTGAAGGTGTTAAAAGGTCATTGATTGCTAGTGAAGCGTTATCGATCGTTGCATGCCTCCTTTTCATGCGTTTGTCAATGGTTTTTTTTTGGAATTACTACCACAGTGTTTTATTCCTTTTTGAGGGTTGATCGACTTTTGAAGGTCGAAAGCCGTGACTTGATCTTGCGGCCCTGTCCTTGCTACTTTTAGGGCGAGAAATTCTCTATCATCTTTTTTCCTCGTTTGTCTTTTCCCTACCACTTTTAGGGCATCCACAAAGCGATAAGCTTGATTGTCCTTGATAGAGAGCGAAATTACCTGGTGGTGATGTTAGTTGCCACCTTGTCTCGCTCGATCATAACAGCCGGGCTTACTATCTTGTTATTTTCGTTTGGTCGAGTTTAGACACTAATTTCCCTTCAAGCATGTTATTTCATGGCAATCAATTTTTCTACCGTTTCTGAAGGATGTAGCTTAATTTTTTGCGCCTTTAATGCCCGTCGCTTCACTTATTGCTTCTTTAATGGCCTTCGCTTCTCGCGTCTTTATAATTTTCTCTTTTGATGCTATGATCTATGGTCCTGCTTCAATTTGTTTTGACACGTGGCTCTTTCATCAATGCCCTTGAAACTTTCTGGAGGTTCTATAAATAGGCGTTTTCTTTTTCTCATTTCGTGCTTTTCACTTCGTCCCACTTCTCTATTTTGCTTTCGGTCCTTTTGCCCCTATCATTAAGCCTTCGATCTCATTGTGATGCTTACTTTCCAGCTTTTCCATTTTAAGAAAAAGAATGAATTGTTGGGGTTCTTTCCAATTCTGTTTCACTTGCGATATCGGATGGCATGGGCTTTGCTTTTTGCTATTTTCGCAGACCTCATTTTTTCAAGATGAGGCTGATTTCCCTCCACTTGTCAAATTTTGTGGTGCCACAAGCAGAAGATGTTTGCAACACCTTAGTTGATGAGAGATGGTATTGGAGTAGTAAAATTGCAGTCAGGATTTCTCATGGTGGTGGATGCATCCTTGTATTAGCCTCTCCATTTTTCTGATGTCGTTCCGATGAAAGGGAGTGGTAGTGATCTTGTCCGCTTTTTTCCTTGTGCCTTTTGTATGCTAAGGCACCATTTTTTTTTTTTGAGTGGAGAATATTTTTTCTGTGCATCTCGAAGCGGAGCTTTTTACCATGTATTTCTAAACGGAGCCTTTCACTACGTGTCTTTGAACTAGAAAAAAATTTTCAGCTGCATATCCTTGTATGTTACTCGTTGCCATATAATGTTTTTGCCATCCCGCTCCTGATGCTTATACAATGTATTACTATAAACTGAAATATACAGAAAAAAGACGGCGTTTGAACTTATCTCGTGATGCTTAGTAAACTTATCTCGGCCGGTATTTGTTTATTGCTTCGACTATGCCGGTAGTTTTGATTTGTATTCTCCGTCTGAAACCTTGTGTTTTGTTACTTTGTTATTGGATTTCATTTGATCGGAACGACATTGATTGAGCAATTTTAAGAGGAAGGCAATCAATTTTATTAGGCGAACTTATATTTCATCGATCTTCTGACCGGAATAAACATATATTTCGTCGATCTTCCGATGAGTATAAACACATATTTCATCGATCTTTCGATCGAAATAAAAACATTATTCATCGATCTTTTGATTGAGATAAACATATATTTTATCGATCTTTCAATCATTTGAGGGAGAGCAGATGCTTCTTTCTGGAGGTATGGCTTGATTTTTCTACCTTCTAACCTCCAATCATTTTCATCCACAAAAGGTGTGTCTATAAAGGGAAGCATTTTAGGGCCTTCTTCACCTTTGTTGGCAGGTGCCTTCTGTTAGTATAAGTCCTACCCCCAATGCATTGTTATAAAACACTTAAGTTAATAAATGAGGCATTTGTTTTATCTATTGTATTCCTGTGCATATCAATTGATAGAACTATCCAAGAATGTGATTTCAGTTTAAGTTATCATGTGTGAGGCACATGGTTGTAAGACTTTGAAACAATAAAGACTTCATTCTAAATATCTCTAGTCAGTCGTTGTTATGGGAATAACAGATGAATTAAGACTAGTATGCTCTCTCTGATAAGATGAGTTTTGTCTTACGAATCATAAGGACAAGAGTATCAATCAAAGATCATAAATACATGTTTAGAACATGATATCTGGATTCGATCCGTTCATGAAAATACTACATGGTACAAGTCATAAGTATTTCTCATATACAAGTTTTGCATCGATGTTCTTAGACTTAAAATATCTATGAAACCCTTTATGAATTACTGTATACTTTGACATAAACTTAACGTACTCGTAACAGGGTGACAAGTATGGGTATGCTTGGGTATGCACTAATTCATGTTAAAGAGCATGAGAGAAGTGAATGGATTACCCCTCTCAATAAGAAAAAATATCATCGGCCACTTGATCAATGAACTGAGAAATGTATGGCCATACCGAGATGAAATAATGAGTAATCATTATTTATCTGAAAATTCATTGTCACTGGAATATTAAGAAAGGAATTAGTATATATAAGGATGACTAGTTTACTGCCTTATATTATTTCTGATATTTATGGATAAGGGACTATGCAAAATTGCATTAGATCACTAAATACCATTTGCATTTTCAGTTAATTTGGAATACTATAATATTTTGCTAGAGAATATATATAGCCTTTGAATTAATTTATTAATTCATTGTCAATATTAAATGGATCTATAGGATCGCACACAAAATATTAGGCTTAAAATATTTAAATAGTATATTGGACATTAATTTGAGCTTGTATTTAAAGTCAAATTAATGCATGTATTGGGTAAACAATTTTTTGCCTTAAACAGCTCGTATTTAAAGTGAAATTAATACATATAATGAGTAAACAGTTTTTTGCCTAACTGTTTAAGGCAAATTTATTAAACAAGTTTTTTCCCTTAAATATCTAGATCTGCTGAACAGGTTTTTTGCCTGGCAAATCTGTTAAACTGTTATTTTACCTTAAACAGCTAGCTGTTTGAGGTAAATTTGTTAACAGTTGGTCCACAAGAGAAATTTATTGGCATGTGCTAGGTTTAATTTTAATTAATTAATTATCTATGTATAATTAAGTTAATTGAGTATTAAATCCTAAATTGTATTTAATCAAAATATAATACTTAAAAAGGAATTAATGTGGCCGAAATTCAAGCTAGGACTCCTAGTTGAATTCGGCAACCAATTACCCTAAATAAATAAGTTTGTTTTGATTAAATGTCTTATGACATTTTAAATTAATTTGAATTTAAAACCTAATAGAGTTTGAATTAATTTAAAATTAATTTAAATCACTTAATTAGGAAGTTATGGAGGCTGAAAATATTCCTAATTCTAAGTGATTTCGGCATTACCTATCTTTCCTAAATTAATGATATAAATTGATTAATTCTATTTTGACCTGAGTGAGAATTTCTCTCTCTAGTGCTGCCACTCTCAAGAGAAAGAATTATTTCTTAATCTCTTGTGTTCTTTGGCAGCAATAGCAACCTAAAGGAAGAACAAGATCAGATCTTACGGCTTCAAACCATTCCCATTGCCGAATACACAATCATAGAACCAGCACTCTTAATTTTAAGCCATCCTTGCTAGTGTGTATGTGAGCATAGAGAAAAGTAACGTAAAGGCAGCTCTTTTGGCATTGGTGATCAAGATCTAACACATATAAGTCCATCTTATTTGCTAGTCATCATCAAAATCAAGTTTTGAAGTGCATCTAAACTTGTAAGTTTTTAAAAACTCTAAAATTGCATGTTTCGATTCTTTGTCGTATATTACGTGGCATGAATGATCAAAATTTTTATTTTTCCGCTGCATGATCTTCATGTATATGCCATGAGATATCTCTTCACCTTCTCTCCTGCTTTTCTTCTCTTATCCACACAGCTACTCCATGGTTGTCTCCGGGATCAATCATGCTTATCCAATCCTTCAACCGCTCCTTTTATGCTGAGGGGAATGCAACCTCCTCTTCCTGTCGGCAAGCGTTTCATCGATCAGGGAGCCCTTTGCATCTTTTTCTTCTTTTGATGCTTTCTTCTTTAAGCAGAAGAAAGGGGCACCTCATGGTATATTCCTGCCTTTACCCTTGTAATGTCTCAAAGGAAAGATATTTCGTTTTCCTTTGGAATTAAAGCGTATTATTTCGTTCTTCTTTAGACTTGGTTCTTCTTTTTCTAATTTGACTTCCTCCTCTTTTGCCTATTGATCCGATCGAAAAATGGAAGATGAATCCCTACTCGCCTGGATTCCTCCTCCTTCCTTCCTTTGGTTGCGACTCCGATTCTCCTCCTTTTATTATTATTATTATTATTATTATTATTATTATTATTATTATTATTATTATATATAAGGAGGAGGTGGTAAGGCATATGTAACATTCATATCTTAGGTTACTGCCGTGAACGAAGGTACATCCTTGTCCTTCCTACATCTTTTTGTATAGGAGGACTGTGAAGATTTATGCCTTGATGCATGATATCGAGGAGGGACGACATTTGACTTTCAATATTAGCACTAGAGATTTCATCTTCTTTCAATATTAGACCTGCTTTTTCAATCAACTCTATCTTTTGCAGAGAAGGATTCTTTCAAGATGGCTCTCCACCTTCGAAACTCAAGCCGCGAAGTCGGTCCTTTTCTTTGGTATAGAGAAAGGAATGACCCACGTTTAACTTGTTTTGGAGACAAGGAGAGAAGGAACCATTTCATCCTTTCGAATGCTTTTTCCAGTAGGCTAGTTTTGAGAATCTCCAACGCCCGCCAAATGGTCTCGAAAGGACGATGTCTTGCTTCCTTTCAATCCTAGCAAACGATTTTTTGCTTTCTTTTAATCCCATATTTCATTTGCCGTAAGCCGTGTTTCATGTAATCTCGAAGACTTTCATGGCACGCTTTTTAGTGACTACGAATCCATACTCTCATGCAGTTTCGAAGACTTTCATGGCACGTTTATTAGTGACTACGAATCAGTACTCCCATGTAGTCTCGAAAACTTTCATGAACTTTTGCCTATCGGTTTTCTCCCCGCGGCTCCGGAACCGTACTCCTTTTAGGGCTATGAAAGGCAGACATTTTCGTTCAATTACTAGCTCTTAACGAAATCACCAAATGATAAATCTCATTTTATCACAGTAGAGAGAGTTTATGTAATGAATAGGAGAGTGGAATAGTTGAACTTTGATGGGTAGGCTCCAGTTGAGTCGAAAGAGTCAAGTCCTGCAAAAAGGTACTAGCCCGGTTCTTCCGAGCATTAGCACTTCAATGCTTAAGTTAACAAACGGTACAAAAGTATATTATATTTAGGAGAAGTCAAGTGTCAAGTTTATGAACTGAACCTGTTATTTATGGAGCGTGGATAGCCTTCAAACAGTATTTGTGAATAGTCCTACTCTGAATAAAGCATAGCCTATCGCATAGGTAATGGAGACATGATGGATAGTGTGTATCAGTGAGAGATCTCAACCGATCGGATGGCTGCGTTCTCAGTGTCGAGATAGTTGTCATTGTGATGTTTGAGCGGCAACGTAACAGGGAACAGGTTGGAGGCATGGACTCGGCAACGTGTCAATGTACCGCTGTGATCTTTAGTCACTTCAATCCAATCGGGCATTGCGTCGTTGCCTTCTAGTTGTCCGCTTGCCAAATGTTGAGCTTTTCCATTAGTGGGCCTTGAGCTTTGGGCCGAGACTTGTTCAGGATTTTGCACTTTATTTATTTTTAGGGGATTATCATTGTTCATCATCCAACAAGAAAGTTGCAGGCTGTAAAAATTAATGCTAAATGAATTAATCTTTCAACCAAATCCCCCAACATCACTTGGTTAAACTAGAATAAAATAGATTTGTTTCAAAATCAAGGATAAGCAGCTTCATTAAATGCTGGCAAAAGGCTAGTATTGGTTGGGAGGAGACGTATAGAAAGAGAATAGATGTTTATGAGTGACAAAAATGGTAGACGAATGATAAAATCATAAGGAAGAGAGAGTTCTTCATGCTCCTTTTCCAAATTGATTCTAATTCCTTGTTGGAATTGAAATACATCTTCTACCTACCTCTAAAAATGACAATCCCCAACCCAGAGGAATGCATTCCTTGTGAGAACCCAACATCAAAATTGATGGAATAACAATCCCCTTAACAAGTAGTGCCAAAGAGAATGTAAAACAAAATGCGATAAGTTTTTAATATTTACCACATTGAGGGCACAGGAATTCCGCACGAATACTTTCCTCATCCAACACTGAGCGTGCCCTCTTTCGCTGGGACTTCTTACCACTCTGTATAACCTGATATGTATACAAATAAATTCATGCAATAAGCACTAATTGTATCCCCTTTTCCAATGACCTAAGATACAGTGAGAGCCTACCGTACAGACAATATAAAACACACATGCGCACACAAAAACAGAAGGAAAATAAATAAATAAATAACTACACCACTATATGAGGTCATTAATTCCATTAGTTGGTGGTTGAAAGGAAATGAATGGAAGACAGATTGATATTACCAACATGATTCTATCAGAATAATAAGTAATCTGTTACATGCACATAGGGGGATAATGTTGGGTTCAAAGAGAACAGTAATACCAAATAATATGCTCTAAAATTATGTAATTTTTTCACCACAGGTTAGGCCAAACCGAGAACTGCATACATATACATCTGATATTGGTACTCACCATGCATCTTTGAACAAAACCATAGATTATAAATTTATAGGTCAAAGTGAGCCAAAACTTCATTTCTTTCTTTTTTGGCCAACTTGCCTAACCTGCCATTACTTCACTACTTCAAATAAATCTGTGCCCCATGACATCAAATATTACTTACAAGATTTGATTTTATAGTTGCACAGGAATCTAACAGAGCAATTTCTTCATCTGACCGTCTTAACGAAGAATCAACTTGTAGAATATCCTAAAGTAAAAAAAAATCATCTTAATTACAAGAAAATGAAAATTCTCAGTCAACCAAGACTACTGCACAAGAAAAAAAATGCATGCTTTTAAGCAGTTTTATGATAAGACCAAGAGGAAATGGCATCTAGAGGAAAAAGGCATCCTAGAAATAAATAAAGAGACAAGAAAGCTTTCTAGATTGACTCAAAATAAACAGATATCCTAATAATAGTGTAGTACTGCATCAAATATCATACCAAGGACACATATTAAATTATAGGAATTGCTGTCAATCAGGAACAAGTCATAGGTACAAGCTTGGATTAATATCAAAGTAATTTTAACATTCAACATTAATAGGTAAACATTCAGTTGTTATTGTAGTGGAATTAAGTCATGGTTTTGGAAATGAGCAAAAACACAGCAACGTGTAAAGTTGCTGAGACACAGGCAAAAAGTTCAGAAACAGGCGGAAGAATGCATTGACATTTTCCAAGTGGTCCAACCACAATAGCTAAGTCACTAACTAACTTTGTGCATTTCATAGCCTTCTGGCAGTATTTGTTTCAAGAGCATATTGTCAATTTTCATCCTATTATAAGAAAGCAACATAGAAGGATAGAAAACTTCTTTCCTCAAAAAGAAAACTATGTATTGTGAGCGGCCATGGAGGACGACCCAAAGAGAATAATGCATTGAGATTTCCATGCAGTCCAATCACAACAGCTAGGTCCAAGATGCTCAAGGAGATATTACAAGCCTATTTGCAAGCATTCCTTTAAGGGTAGATGAGGATGCATGATAAGACTGATGTTGGACCTTCAATGGAGGCCAAAGGAGATCATTCAAGTGAAGTCAAGAATTGGACCTAGATGGTCAATTTCATGGGGCGTGTGGACCAAATCAAAAGGGTTTAAATCATTTCTAATAAGAAGGCCACTATGTCATTTAAATAAGCATGTGTCATTCATGTTACTTCATTTATCGGCATTTTTATATTGGGTTTGGCTTTTGATTAAAAATGTGACTATTTAATAACTAACAACAAAAACATCAAAATCATACTAGGATTACTATGTTAAAAGAATCGGACTAGGAAACTGTGATGGATGCTTTTTTGGGAAAGAAATACGATAGAAAGGGGCAGCTAGCGGCAAAAAATAGGAAGGTAGAATGTCGGCAAATCATATTCGGCAAAATGTCTGATAATTTTATTGTATTTACGTTTATTTAATTTTCTAGGCTGAGAAGGAGTTTTTTTCTAGTATGACTTTCCTATTCCAGGAAGGAGTTTAATCTTATTTATGACTTTCCTATTTTTGTAATAAGCGTCTCTATTTAAAAAGGGACAGATTGAATAAAAGAAAACAAGTCGAATTTCTTCTAATTAAAAGAAATTCGGAACTCTCTCTTTTAGGAAGTTCTAAGGTTGCGACTCCCTTTGACGATTTGCATTCTGCAGAAACCATAGGTAACAGAAACAGGAACAAGAAGAACAGTAAAGACCCTTTACTTGGAATTGACTTTCATGGCAATTGACCGGGGACTCAATCACAAACTCGAGACCCTAACAGGAACTATAACCTGAAAGGGTTTATAAGAGAGCAGAAAAGAATTCCATTAAATGATGGTCAACATGTTTTGCAATGGGTGTTACCTAGATGCATGCATTTAACATTCAAAACTTATCAATTGAAACAGAACTCAGAAAAACAAGGAGGCAACAAAAAGCACAAAAGACAGAAGATAGAGCAAATGCAAAGGGAGAGTACCATTCGTTGTAGTTTAGATAACCAGAAAATGACTTAAATGTCGCCAAGAAGATAAATAACATTAAACCATCATCCAAGCAATAGGAAAGCAAATCACTTTATAAAGATGAGTGGGTATAATGTTTTCCGATGGATCAAAAATGACAAAAGTTTAGAAAAGAATTGAATAGATTGTAAAGTATCACCTCCTCAATACCATGCAGAAAATGATTTCTGCCAACAAATTGTACAGCTGCTCTACAATGAGGGCAAAGGACATTTGAATGCTTTTCCTGTGATCTTCTTAACCACTCTGAGAAGCAGCCATTGCTGTATCACATAGATTTAGGATTCTAATCAACTAATTATATAATAACAATAGAACATTATTGGGCAAAATGCGGAAAAATATATGATAGTGCAGTAATTCCCACTCCAACTCTATTAAAAGCTCTCCATTAATTCTTTTATTGACAAATAAAAATTTCCACTTATTATATCTCTGTCAAAAAAGTGTTAGCTAATAGTTAATTACCCCTTCATAAAAACTACTAAATTACAAACTTTATAGCATCCTCTTTTGGCTCTTTTGTTAATTTTATGCAGATTCTATTTTCTTCTACCAATAAGCTGTTTAAAGCTGAAAAATAACACAAGATAATAAGTTATTTACATGGAAGTGAATGCAAGTTCTGACTTGCATAAAAGAATACATGATGGCCAAAGGTAATGGTAAAATACAATTTAAGTCCAAAACTTCTCATATATATAATATTTATTAAAAAATTAATGAAAAAAATAAAAATAAAAAAAAAATTGAGAGAGCTGACATATGAATCATTGTAATTTACAGACATTTAGTATGTTATATTAGTGAAACCAGTCACATTGGTGAAGCAAAACAATGAAGTGGTGTATGTTGAAAATATTTTGAGAGAGTATAACTGCTTCCATTATGTTAATCACATACCAAAAGTTATGAAGGCAAGGAGCAACAGTGACAACATCATGCCAGATGCTTAAACAGATGCTGCACTTTGCATGTTCAGCATCTATACAGACCTAAAGAAGAAAATGCACAAGGCAAGGAAGATGATTGATATGGTTGCAGATAGTAATAGCAAAGAATATGATTTTCAAAGAAGACAAATATGATTGCTTATTTACCTTTAATTGCTGCATGCGAGATTTTGGAGGAGGCATTACTTTAAATCTGTAGCTCAAATATCCTACAAATATAAATAATCACTTTCCTTGAAAAAGGCATTGCAATTTTTTTTTTTAATTATTTACAAAGAAAACATCACCCTGTGAATTATTCACCCTCTCCTGAAAGTGTACAATTACATAAGGCTTTGCTAAATTGTCAACTGTAACAAATGAACCGAATCAGAATACAAGAAGATCCAAGGTTAAGGTTATGATCTAGGGTAACTTGATTATTTCTTTTGATATCTCAGTTTGATGATTCAAGGATTTTTCTAACAATTTCCAGCTTTGTTGGAATCAAACACATTTAAGGTCTTGGCAAGAATGGGTCTCATTGGACTAAAAAAGCATCAATACTTTTACATTCTGTTTGAAGACCTAATCCTTGCAGAACCAGGACTGTTTTATAGAGCTCAAATTTTAAAAGCTCTAAAGTATTTTAAAAACTAATAATACTTTGCTTCTAATCTTTCTAAGAAGCCATTATATCTAGAAGGCTGATGCAATTAAACACCATGCTCAAAGATTATAAAATGATTCTTCATATCTATTTGGTAAACTTAAGTTTCTTTGAAATGCAGGAAATGAAAAGATAAAATTTCTTGAGGGGTTAAAAAGGAATTAGCGATGCAGGAATTCATCAAACTTCAAACTTGCAATTAAAAAGGAAATAAAAAATGATCCACTGACAACTTTAAGATTTCTAAGACCATCAATATTGGCACCGATTTTCCTAAAAAAAAATAAAGAAAATATAACAAAAGTAAATAAATAAGAATTTAGCATTGCAAAGTTTTCAATGACATAAAGAAAGAACTCATGGAAAAGACAAGCTATGGAATTAATTATAAAACAACAATTGAGAAAAGCAAATGGATGCAGACCTTCTTTATCAGGGCCAGTTATAATTTCACTTCCACAATTGACAATGACATCATCTTCATTTTGAATAACAGCCTCATCAACAAGTATTGTATTGGAACTATATCAGCATGCAAGAAAAAAGGAAAAAAAGTTTAAAAATATATGGGTGAACTTATTATATCTTGTATTGACTGAACTGTAACTTCTCAATAGATACAATATGGAAGCAACTAATTTATGTCAATGCCTTTTAAAAATATTCTGAAATTAGAATCCTAGGGGCAAATTCAGCAAAAAAAATTAAAAGGAATACAACTTCCGACATAGCATACCAGCTAGAACACAAGAAAAACAAGTGTGCACTCGTAGAGAGAATGAAAGGGGAAAAAGAAAATAGATAAAGTGTAGGGAGCTAAGGAAATTAGATGAAATAGAAGATGAATGGCAGGAAAAGTAAGATTCTTGTTTTAACAAATTTAATATCTATTTGGAATTTTATTCCAAATTCAAATATCCAGAAGTACACTTCTTGTGGCCCTATAACTAATTAACTGAGATAAAAGACTATTGAGATGCCAAAAAGTCTAAATAAAATTAACATATTTGATGAAGAAATGGCCTTAAACCAAGAGAGAATTTCCCAAGTCATTATAAGGAGGCAACATAGCTGTCAATAGTGTGCTTGAGTCGCATAGCGAAGAGGCATACAGGACAGCTTCATGGAGGGTGAGGCAAGCGAGAAAGAAATGGAGGTGCACGCTATGTGCACTTCTTGCATTTTCCAGAGAAAAAAACATAGAAACCTAAATAGACAGATTTCAAGGGTAATAAAAAGATACCTAAAAAATGAAGAGCAGCCCCTCTCTCTTGTTTCCCACAACCAGCCTTGCTGGCAAGGCCCAACTTGTACTTCATCTCTTCTATTTATTCTCTTCTCTAAATCTCTAGTTTCTATCTACTGCTCTCTCTTTTTCTTTTCATCACTTCCAATCACTTTTTTTTTTCTTTCTAATTTCATCACTTCTGCCATCTGTGTTTTTTTTTTTCATCACTTCCCTTAGTCTCTCTACTATGTTCTCTGTTTGCTGGAAATTGTTTTTTTATTGCTGGAATTTTTAACTTTTTTTATGTTTGCTGTCACCTGTTTATGTTTGCTTTTAAACGCTTTTGGTGGGCTGTGCATTTCAATAGCATTTTGCTGGAATTTTTCTATTTCATTTTATTAATTTGACTTTGTGTTAATATTGGTACTTGTTCACATTTCTTTATAACTTACAATTCTCTGTTATTCATGCATGTTAAGTTTTTTAGTTGTAATTTTTATGTTTGCCTTTATAACTTTGTATTTACGCATAACATTTTTGTATTTTGTGGACCTACGTGCCTCAGATACGTGAGGCACGCACCATAGCGCTACCCGCCTCGCGCTATAAGAACTTACCCTTTGGACCTCGGTACGCCTTGCGCTATTGACAACACTGGGAGGCACTCAAATCTCTATGCAGGCAAAGTGAAATTAATGAAAAAGGACTAATATATTCTAACAACCCTCCTCCACATCAGCCTGTGAAGAATTAGATAGGCAACATATTTAATGGCCAAAAACGTATTGAAGAAATGGACATAGACTGAGTCCAATCACAAAAACTAGCTTGTACAGGAAGGATTGCCAAGCCAGAAGCTGTCAAACTCACAGGCTAGCAATGTAGGATTAATGACAAAGGGGTAATATATTTGACAATCTTCATATTGCAAAGTTGAGAATGAATAAAAGAGCAGTACCCAATTGGAGAAAAGATTTGTCTAAATTATAATAAAAAGCTCATAAAAATATGTTCTTTCAGCAGCCATTTGCATCCTAGAAGTTTGGAGTTTGCTCCATGCTGAAACTGTGCAAGATTCGGTCATTTGAAGGCAACAAAAATTTAAAGCAAGGAAAATAAAAGAAATAAACTGCAGTCATATAGTACAACAACAGAAACACGCTTCAGGTTCATCAAAGAAGATTCAATAGTTGAGCATTACAAAAGATTAGTATATCCAAAGAATTAAAAAGATCACCTGATATTCTGCAGTGTAGCAGAACATTGATCTGAATTTCTTGTTATTTTGCACCACTGGCGCTTTTCAAGAGAAGAACGTAGGATTGCTGAGCAAACCACTGTTTCAGTTGACCTTATCTCAATATCGGAACATTTTGAATCAGACGGTACTGCAGAAAGGGAAAAAAGGATCCAAAGTCAACTTCTAGATAACAAAATGTCATTGCAGAGAATTCTTTTAAGTCTGATTAATCCTATAGACAAATTTGTAAAGAGAGAGAGAGAACATACTAACTGTCTCTATTTATAATTCAGTGTGGGTATACCTCATGCTTAGTAAATAGGATAGTTTTACTTAACTGTTCAAGTGAAATATCAATACTAGTGCAAGAAAAACAATTTATCAAACAAATTTCCCAAGTGATTGGAAAAAGAAAAATTACCATATATTTAGAGTTGAATGACAGTGCAACAAAAATAATAATATTAATAATAATCTTTACATGCATGTAAACGATCATTCTAAAAAAAGAAAAAGACGATTGCTTGTTGAAAAATGCAGTTAACTAAAGTTCCATTGCTTGATTGGAAAACATTTCACCGTATAAAACATCGGAATTGAAAGAAGTAAGAAGCCCATAACAAATTTCGCACATAAAGAAGAAACAGAAGAAAGAAACAATAAAAGAAAAAAGAAAGGGTACCAAGCTTGGCCCAGATTACATCGGAAGAGCATTTGGCAGTAGAGGTTTCAGCAGCTTCCATGATTCTCTAGGGAACTGAGAACATCTGTCCCTGTTTTTGCCGAATTTGTGTTGTTCTCAATCGCACATAAATTATAGTATCACGTGCGGAAAGCGTGCATGGGAAGATTGATAGAAAATCTTTTATTGAAAATTTAAATTTGAATCATATCCATTACCAAAATAACTTGAATCCCATCGGTATACATTTAAAATTGAAAATAATTACACAATTTGCCTTTAAAAATAAATATTTCAAAAAATATCATGCGGCATATTTTTAATTTCCTTGGCAATAAGGTATTTTAATTTATTCGTGTATGTAATTTTTATCTAATTTTACTGTATTGTCATTTGATAATTAGAGTTATATATTAGTAGCAAGTAAATTTACATTAGTGATGCTTAGATAATAAATATTTTGATATTTTTTATTATTGTGGATATAAGAGTTAGAAAAGAAACTGATGGTAAGTTGAGATCATCTCTGTGTAAAAGAAAATGATCAGTTGTCTTAAGTATCATGCAGTGCTAACTTCTTTAGGGACGAACACGAGCTTCGCACACCAAGTATTTGATAAAATTCCTTGAAAAAAAAAGTTTGTTCATTGATACTCACTTTCCTCGTTGCATTTGCATTTTTTTTTTCTATGCATTTTTCGCCTCTCAACATCTGCATAATATGGTTTCTATGTCATTTCAATTTTTGGAAATTATTTCAAAATTCGATATCTTTAGTATAGTAGTTGTTTTTTCAATTTTTGGTTGATCACATGCAGTGGGATATAAGAGCTTTAATATTCTTACTCTAATTGCCCTATATTTTGATTCCTATTTGATAACAGAACTAATTAAACCCGAATCCATAGACTCGGGTCAATCGATCTAATTAAATAGATATATAAAGATTTAACTAGTAAACGTTACAAATACTTGTTTTTATAAAATCCTACCAAAAATTAATTTAATTTAATATAGAAATTTATCCATATTTAGAGTTGCAAGTGAATCCAAACTTTTCACTCTATAAATAACTAAGTTGGTTATTTATTTAGTGATGATCTTTCCCTTTAGATGTTTTCCATTATAATTTCTCTATTTTTCTAGTGAAGGCATTGATTTGACCATCGGAGTATTCTAAATATTCACAGGTCACTTATTCTTTTTGCAAGTATCAAGTTCGAATCAAATTTTTTTTCGAAAATGTTATCATTGGTGCAACGAGTATGGAATACACCTTCACCCATTTTCATTGCAATTCCCTACATCAATTGTATTGATGTCTGTAATAGTGGTAAGCAAATCAAATGCTGAAATTTCATTGGATCAAGTAAAAAAATCATGATGGGAGATCTTAGCAGAGGGGAGCAGTCGGGACCATCCAGCGTCGCTTCAACTAGTCAAGTTCCATGTAACAATCACCTCATCAGTGGAGGCTAGCGTAACTGCCACTATCACATCCCACTTTTGATGTCAAACAGCGACACAAGCTCCACCACCGGAATTGGCCATCAAAGACGACCGCCACTTTCTCTCCTATTCCTTTAATTTCATGGATCCCGAAGTTATTTTCATTAATGAAGCCCAAGTTGAATTATCATTCATTCGATTCACAAAGGTCAATAGCAAGTATTCACTGGGTTGCACCCTTTACCCAACTCGTGTTCAAATAAATTCAACTTGTCACTCTTTTAATCAAGATCAGTTTAGGGAAGCACACCACTTCCTTAAAAAGGCGGCACCATTGATATAATTGTAGAGATAAAGGAGCATATAGAGGTTCAATTCCAATTTTGTGATTCCCTTCTTCTCAGATTTATGCTTGATTTTTCGTAATAAAATGCAAGAATTATGTTGATTGTTTCAAGATGCAATCTGTCGAGTCGTATTCCTTTGTAATAGGCTTGCTTCTTTTTTGGTAATTATGTAGTTTACTACTTGCAATCAGGTTATCTCCATCCATATTTCTTCTTAATCAATTTCTTCATAAGGGTTCTCTATTGCAACCTTCAGGTACTAAAATCTGAATTTTGAGTTCTTATCTGATCATTAGTTGTCATTTTATTCATGATTATATCATACCCTCATTGAAATTTCTGAATTTACGCTTGATTTTTTCTAGATTCGTATTATCTCTGAAATTTTTGTTTGCAATTGAATTTTCACTTTCAATGGCATTATTTTCCATATTAACAGTTTTGTGATGAAGGTTAATGGCAAAAGAAAATGGCCATTATTCTTGTTCAATTGCAGGACTGGTCAATTATTTTTATAAATTATATCTTTATATTAGCAAATTGATGCTAAAAATCTCATCCAAAAATATTTCTCTACCATGTGCAATGGTAATCCATGTAATTTAACTTTATTATATATGGCCTCTATGATTTCTTTAATATTTATGCCATGTTTGCTACTAGAGCCCTTGTAAGACATAACACAAAGATCCCTATTAGAGAGGGGAAAGCCCATAATCTGCATGATGAACAACAAGTATCTAGCTACAGTAATCTAGCTGCTAAAACTCAAGCAAATGTCTATAAGTCCTAAACTTTGAAAAATTTTTTATCTGCACTAGAGTTACCAAAAATCACTATGTCCATTAGCAATTTGTAATCCGAATCCACAATCCAAGACATGATTATTAGTAATTTGGAAAATAAAAAATGAAACCAACCATAATTTTATTGAAGTTGAGTAATCACTAATGGGATTATCCTGCAACAATGTGGATCTACTGCTTGGTAGACACTTACAGGAAAAAGCTCCTTTTGTTGTTACGCATTGAGGGTTTTTAGGGATACTTCTAGATTCTAGCTTCGGTGCTTGTCAATTGGCATTAATGCTTAGTGTGCCCGATATGGTTTTATTATGTGACACTACAAAAAAAACTGCCAATTAGCGAGTAAATTTAGTGGCGGGATTATTTTTGCCGCAACTTTTGCGACGGATTCGCAACTGTTTTACAATCTGTCGTGGGGAGGTATTTTCCATTTTTATTGCGATGAAATAGCGACGGATTAAATAAACAGTCGCTAATTATTGGAGGGAAGTATACAAGCCATGTTTTGCGACGGAATTAGCGACAAATATTTCCGTCGCAAAATTTGATAATTTTTATTCATGAAATTAGTTCCAGAAAATTTAGCGACGAAAAGTTTAGTCGCTAATTTTGGTGGGAAAATATAGCACCTTTTTGCTCGCTAATAAAAATTTGTTACAGTAATACAATTAGTGATGGAAGTATTTAGTCGCTAAACCGTCGCAAATAAATTAAAAAATAAATTTTTTTTTTTAATTTCACTCACATGATTTATGTATTGTTTCAAGTAATTTTAATATAGATCATATGAAATGAATATTTTATTTTGTAACAAAAAATGATAAATTCTTTTATAAATTGATAATAATTTTTTATCAATTATACCAATATCTAAAGTTATTCATTTAGAAAATTTAAAATTTTAATAATAATAATTAACTAATTGTTACGATTATTATATATTTGCATGTTCAAGATTAATAAAATTAAATATTTATAAAATAGTAATATAAAATTTATTATTTCATTTAAAATAATAATAAAAAAATTTGTAATTAATTTTTATTTTATAAAATTTAAATCAAATATTAAATTATTAGAAATTCTATTGATTTCTTTATCAATTATCCCCAAATATAAACTTATTTATTTAAAAAAAATTAAATTTTTAATAATAATAGTAAAGTAATTATTATAATTATTATATAGTCATATTATGAAAAATAGTAAATATAAATATTTATATAATAATAATAATAATAATAATAATAATAATAATAATAATAATAATAATAATAATAATAATATAAAATTTATTATTTCATTTAAAATGATTATGAAAAATTTATAATTTATTTTATTTTGTTAAAATTTTGAGCAAATTTCAAATTATTAAAAAAATTTTAGTTATATATATTTACAAAATTATCCTTAAATACAAGGATAAAATGATGAAATTTGGTAGGGGCATTTTAGTAATTTCAAAAATTTACCCTACATATAAAAATAACATTTTATCTTCTCTCACTTATCTCCACCATTTCAATTTAATGCGTATATGATTTTAAGCTTAATTTATTATTTAATTGAATAAGAATTAATTAATTGAATTGACTTCAGTTTTTAATAATTGAAATGTCTAGTTCTATAATTAAATTATTTTTATTCAAACTTAATTGTAATGTTTCAAAAATTTGAAATCGTGCGAGAGCACTTTTAATACAGGTGTACTGTATTTTGATACTTGTTCTAGGATTGATTTGTTTGCATAATTTCAAAATTTTAAAGTGATAATTTGAATTTAAAGCAAAAATTTAAGAACTAATGACAAAGGATTTAAAACAAATATATGTATAATAATTATTAAAATAATTAAAATAATAATAATAAGATTTAAGTTTCTTATTGGATAATAATAATAATAATAATAATAATAATAATAATTTAAGAAGACCTTTAGATTTTAGAAGTTTGGAGTGAGATATTTATTGGATATAAAAAAATGAGAAGAGATGAAAATTTCAGGACCAAGAGAATATGTGTGGCCACAAAATTTTATAACAGAAAGTAACTTTAAAAAAAAAAAAGAAAGAAAAGAACTGAAAAGGGACCTAAATAGAGAGAGAGTGGAGCAAGAACGTGAGGGAAATGAGGGGGTGCCACTCTCCTTATCATCGGTCACTAACGCAGCTCATCGGTGGCTTCTTTCGCCATTCTCTCTCACCACCGATTGCCTCGCATCGTCGTTCCACCCCCCCAGCATCGGTCACTAAGTATATGAAACTCTACCTGACCCAAATAATCATAATAACTCTATTTGAATATCTAATTCGAATCAAATTATTCGATTTATTTGGATAAAGTCGGATTTTACACATCCCTAAAGACATTGATAGACAATAGAGTTCAATCCAAGACTTAAACTCATACAAGTCAAAATGAATAAATTTTCTAATTTAATCTAATTTTTTAAAATCATATGAACCAATTTATATTTAAATTTTTACATGTTGAATTTGAATTTAAATTGAATTAAATTTTGACAAATTTAATATCATATGATCTGAAAATATTTAATTTTTAATTTATAAGTACATAAGTATTTAAAAAAATTAGAAAAAACGGTTGTAATTTGAACAGTTAAAAATCAAACTATTTTTTTTTTAAATCCCCTCCCCTCAATCCTCTTGACAAAAATGAAATTATAAAAGAAGAAAAAAAACTTATTTATTTTGACTAGATGATTGGGAAATTTTTTTACTGATCAATTAATAATATGTTGCTATTAAAAAAACCAAATTTTACTTATGCAAATATAAAATCATTTTTTACTATTTCCAATTTGTATTGGTAAGTTATTATGGGCATGCTCAACAAAACCCAACCTCTGTTCTACCCAAGACACCTATCTTTGCCAGCCATCAGAACTTGCCATTCAACAAGCTCTTAACATTGCTAACATTAATCCTTTGAGAATAGTAAGTCCAATCTTTGATTTTGCATTAGTCATATCTTAATCAAAGTTATATATACTTAGTGATTAAGATTTATGGTGTTGGTGCAGTTGTTCTTTGAGGATAGTGTTCGGAACATTCAGGCTGGCAAACGAGTGGAGCTTGACACTGTGCTGGTGAGACAGATAATGATTAATTAATTATAGGAAATTAATATTTGTGGAATAATAATAGGATTAAAATGGAATTGACAGGTTGGGACATCTCAAAGAGTGAAAGGTGCAGATTATGCTTAAATGTTTTATATATATTTGGATTTTGGAGTCTTGTTGTATATTTGATAACTCTTTATTTGCTGTGTAATTGCAGATGAGATGTTTGGAGTTATCAAATCAACAAATGCTGCTACAATTTATAAGAATCTTCAATTATTATTTTTTTAGCATAACTATATACCTATATATATGCCAGCATTTACGACTCCTTTTAGAATAACAATTTAATTTTTAAAATTCACTTATTTATTTAATCCAAAATTTGCATGAAACAAACTCACAGAAAATACAAATATCAAAATAATTAATTAATTATTTTATACTATTTCCCTTTAATAATATTTTCTCATTTGCTCTTATAATTCTCATGAATGTTTAGAGAAGATAAGCAAATAATTGATGTTTAGCATGTATAATCATATGCCTACTGTAGATTTAACTGTCTTTTTTTCCAGCATATATGAAAGATCTTGCTCGTTTAGAGAAGGAAAAGAACATATGCCCAAGTCCAAAGATCGATGCTTTTATGAAGGTCATTATCTTAAGTTTATAGCTTTGTGCCTGTGCTTTTTGTTTATTTGTATAGTAGTATCCTTGTTTATTACTTAAACAATTTCAATGAACAGGCATCTTCTGTTGCTGATAAAAAACACAATATATCAACAGATTACGTGTTAAAAGTGCTTGGTCTTGATGTATGTTTAGAGACGTTAGTAGGCAGTGATATCCATAGTAGTGGCTCAGGAGTAAGCAAACAGTCCTGCAATGCTTATATCTCCCAGTCAACAAGAGGTCTAAGGTCATTATTAAAAGAGCATGTAAGTGCACTGATTTGTATAATTCAGTTTCTTTCTATTATCTTTCTCTTTACTAATTTTAGATAGAGATCTTTAACCTTTATCATATGAATCTGTTCCATGTCATGCTTACTGTAGAGGTACTACTGAAATTCATTTAGTAGCATCTATTTGTGACGGTTTTTCTTTCTTTTTTGGTTAAACATTGAGTGACTATTCTTCAACTTCAGTGGTTTTTATTGCAAAGACATAAAGTTTTGCTACTGTGCATAGTGGAACTTTGATTATAGTACTAAAGTGAAACCTTAGTGCCTTAAATGTGTTATTGCAGACCTAAGTTATCCTATGATTTGACTCATTATCTTTACAATGCCAAACTTTGGATTCAAAATCCCATTTTCTTAATTGAAGTTTCGTCTGGTTCAGGCTGTCGGTCAGATTTGGAATTAATGCCTTAGCCTTTAGGACGTGGGCTTTGATCCTATTTGTGGTTTGGATCTTCTTATTTTGGCCTAAAAATTACTATATTGACACTTGAAGCTTCAAATAATGTTTTGGTTACAAGTTCACCATTAAACTTAGATACAAACTAAGTGTAAATTAACATGAAAATGTCAAACCGACATTAAGGTTCCTAAGTATATACCATCAAAATTTCAAAATAGCGGTTTTTGTTGGTTTGTTAGGGTTATAAAACATCCCTACTTGAAAAATTTTTTTGTCATCAATTTTATTTTGTGCATGCTTGGGTAACAATCTGTTGCTAGTCACAAATCTGTAAAAATTAACTTTTCTTCTCTTTTCAAAGAGTTAATCCAGTTGTTAATATGCAAAAAACAATTTGTTGCATGCATGGGAATGTTAATCGAGTCAAAGTTGTTTCCTATCTTTCTTGCCTCTTGACACAAAAAATTTGCTTTCTTATTTTGTAGATAAGATGCGTGGAGATGAAAAGACTTGGTGATATTACTGCTTCCTCTAAAGACTTTAAAAGTAAAATGGTGAATCGTTGGAAGCTTCATTTTTTGGTCTTCGCTCTAGCATTGAAATTAGTGATGTGTATATCCTGCCATGGATTATTTGTCGTGTATGTGCACTAATAGGATTTGAAGGCAAGAACTTTACGGCAAGGTATGTTAAATTCTTTCATGATCAGCTACGATTCTGTTAATTGTTTAGGCATAATTAAAAGGTTGCTTCAATACTAGTTCCTAATCTGGTATCCTGAATTGAATTCACAATTTCCAGCTTTGTAATAGAGCATACCTCAATTGGCTTGAATGTTGCTCTTAAGACAGTTTCTGAGAATATTGTTTCTAGAGATGCATCAAGCAAAGACTTGCAAGAATGTAGCTACTCATTTGGCTTTTTCAGGGTTTTTAAAAGGTTTGAAGTACAGCAACGGTTCTTATACAGCTTCTCTCTCACCTATATGACATTCTACTTCGGCGAAGATGAGAAATTAAGATACTAATATGGTTTTGCCCAACCTAGAGATCTCTTAACATTTTGGTTTCATGGTCTGTGGTAGACATAACTGCACTGGTTCTTTAGCAGCTTCTCTTCTATGTGATTTTTTGCTTTTTCATTAGGGCTGTAAATTCGAAAATGTTACAGCATGTTGCTTTCTAATCATGTATGAGTAACATCGAGATAACCTATATGACATTTTGGTAATCTGTTTTACTAGTTAAATATCATTGTTGTGACCACTGCTGCTATCTTGTTGAGTGCCCCATTTGTTAGAGGAACTATAAAAATGCTTTGTAAATTACAGTTTTAAGCCTTTGGTACTTTTTGGCTGAGGAATTTTACTATGTTCTTAAAAAGGGTTATTGTGCATGTATTTAACATGTGGTGGATCTCATCATTTAAGACTGTCGTTCAAAGGCCATTTCATCTAATAATTTTTCTAATTTTACAGGTTGAAAATAAATAAATAACAATAATTGTATATAGGATTAAAATTTTAAAATACAGCAAAAGAAAAAATTCAATTATGCAATAATTTAGCGACGTATGTGCGATAGAAAACTGTTGCTAATATGTAATAGATATAACTTAAGAAATAATTAGCAACCATATTAGCGACTAATATTTCATCTCTAATTATTACAGTAAATTTTTAATTAGCGACGAAAAAGTAGTCGCTAAATATTATTATTATAATTCGGCGACTAATTAGGAATATAAATTAGCGATGGAACAAAAAATTAGCGACGAAATTTTTTGTCGCTAAATTAGCGACTGATTTTGAATTCCGTTGCTAATATATTCGCGACTGGCCTTTTAGCGACTGTTCATCGTGGCATCGCTAATTTAATTTACCGACGGAAATTTGGTTATTAGTGACGAAATTTTCCGTTGCTAATTAGCAGTTTTTTGTAGTGTGATGTGCAATTAACCAAAGATGGAGTGGGAATTTGTGTTTTTGATATTAGGTTTGATAATGCTACTGATATTGCACAAGTGTTCAAAGGAGAATACATACTTAGTTAATGGTGTTTCAACTAGAGGATGGTTTTTGGTAGATTGCACTTTCAATAAATTATTAATAGTAATTTTAACTCAGGAAATCTACTCTCAATTAGCTAAATTTAATGGTAACCTATTTTATAGTTCAGACTGTGGAGAACGTGAATGTGCTAAAACCATAGAGCATGTAGTTGGGCATTCAATATGATACATTCCATATGCAGCACAATTTAAGCATGTGAGATTATGTACTTGGTTTATCTCAAAGAGTAACGATTAATTATATCTCACCACCAGAGGTGACTTTCTTGAGTAGTATATCATCGTGAGTTAATCCTAATGTAACAAAACTGGTCTTCCGATTTTTAGGACCTGATGATGTTGAGTCTTTAACAAACTAGAAATACTGATAAATTCGATTTAGTGCTTGTTTTGTGCATGTTTTTAATGGCATTTTTATATGTTTTAGTTGTGTTTTTAGTGTTTATTGTGTTAAATTCTAAAATCTTTGCCAATTTTGATATTTTTGAATAATTATGATTGAAAATGTGCTCAATGGTGATTTTTATACTACTTTGTAGGATTTTGGCTTAGGTCATAGCTCGAATGATTTAGTAACCACTGTGACCCTTAAAGAATGATCAAAACTCAGCATTTCATAAAGGTCATGGCTGGGAAGGATTTGTTCCCACCATGACCCTAATAATGTTTGGAGGATTTAGTTAGAAGCAATGGTCACTGTAAGGAAGAATTTGCTACAGTTGTGACCAATCCAAAGCTTAAATTTTAATAGCAGGGTCACGGTAGAGAGAATATTATTCTAGTTGTGACCCTTTTAATATTTAAAAGGTAGAAATCTATTTGGCAAAAGAAGAGATAAGGATTTTAGACCTCTTTCTATTTTTCTCTATAGTTTTTAGGGTTTGTTGATTTTTTTCAGTTGTAAATACTCTTTTTACATTAATTTTAATATTGTTTTAGATTAATCTTTAGTTTTTTTTTTATCAAGTTGATCAAAGTTTAGTCTAGTTTAATCAAAGTTTTGCTGAGATTTGAAGAGAATGAGATGCTTTCAAATTTCTTTATCTTTTTCTAAAAATGGGTTTATTAGTTACTTTCTCTTTTATCTCTTTAGTTTTATCAATGTTTAGTGATTGTCTTATTGCTTGGGGATCTATGAATCCCCATACCTAATGACTATATAGACTGATTAGGCAGCATTTATAACTTTTTGCAAATGAGTAGGGAATATTTTCATGAAGGTTAGGAGCGATTTAAAAGGTTATTAAAAAGTTGTCCTCATCATGAGATAGCGATGCATCAGCTAATGCCATCTTTCTATGCAACATGTAACCCTATAACTAGATCATTATTAGATGTAGCTTTAGAGGGTAGTTTTATGAATAAAGTTTTGAAAGAGGCATTTTTGTTGTTAGATGAAATAGCAATGAATAAGGTACATTAGGCCAGCATGAGGGCTATGAACAAAAGACAAGGTGTCCATAGTGTGGATGAGGTAGCAATGCTGAAAGCATAAATGGCATTGCTTAAAAAGGAGTTGAGTTGGTTGAAAATACTGAATGTGTCAGCTGTATACAAGAATGTGGCTCATGGAGGGATAACCCATTTAGCAATCACTTTAATTTCTATTAGAGAAATCCCCTAAACTTCTCATGGAGGGAGAGTAACCAAGCTTCATCATTTAACAACCAACAAAGAGCTTCATTCAACCCAACAATAACTCTCCAAAGTAATCAACATTAAAGGTATCACCGTATATATCAACCTCTATAAGTTCAAATTTAATTTCAAGCACCTTACCAAGCTCAACCAACTCATCAAACAAACTTCCAACCAGCTGGATGTCAACTTACATAGCCCCTACCTCAAGAGAAAAAGCCAAATTTGGAAGACATGTTGCTAGTTTTATGACTAGCCAAACTCAATTCATATCTAGTCAAGATGCAAGGTAGAAGTCACAAAAGGAGTGGAATTTCAATCAAGATGCATCAATGAGAAATCTTAAAACACAAATTGGGGAATTAGCTAACTCCATCTTTATGAGGTAGCAAGGTACATTTCCATCGAATGTGGATCATAACCCAAAAGAAGAGGCCAAAATAATTACTCTAAAGAGTGGTAAGGAAGTCAAATAAGCTGATCAAGGTAAATCTTCTTCTCAAGTTGTAGAGTTGACTCTAGAGGTAGTAATTTTAAACCTAAAATTGTTGGTGATGTACCAAGATCAATGGATAAAGGTAAAGCTATTTTAAAATCTAATGTGCCTACTATTGATGAATTAAAATTATCTTATCTCTCATTAGTTAAGAAAGAAAGGAGTAATCAGCAATTGGAAAAATTTTTTAAATATGTTTAAAAAATTACATGTCAATCTACCTTTTACTGAAGCTTTGCTTTATATGCCAATTTTATGAAAGACTTATGCTCTAACAAGAAAAATCTAGAAGGGGTACAATTATTTGAAAGTTGTAGTGCCATATTAACTAACAAAATTTCAGCAAAGTTAGAAGATCCGTGTAGTTTCACATTACCTTGTGAATTATGAGGGAATTTTTTTTTTTGAAATGCTTTATGTGATTTGGGAGACAACATTAACTTGATGCCTTATTTTATATAAGGGAAACTTAAACTTGGAGACATCAAGGAAACAAAAATGACCCTTCAATTAGTGTATCATTCGGTAAAGCATCTAAAGAGGATCGTTAAGGATTTACTAGTCAAGGTGGAAAATTTTATATTCCCAATAGATTTCATTGTCATGGACATGGATGAAGATAAAAAGGTACCACTCATTGTTGGAAGACCATTCCTTAATATCATGAGAGTTCTTATTGATATAATTGAACAAATAGTGACTCTTCGATTAATGATCAAATGATGGTATTTGATGTCAACAAGGTTATGAAGCATCTGTCATGTGACTTTGAAGAGTCTTTGTATTTTGTGGATGAAATTCAATATCTCACGAATGAGTTACAAGAACGAATTTTGCTAGATGACCCTTTGAAGAGTAGTTTGATGCACTCTTCTAAAGATCAAGTGTTAAACAAAGTTGAAAATGAACTTCTGAAAGATTTAGAGAAGGAATTCAAGCAAGATGAGATGAAGGAAGAACTTTCTAAGGGCCAGTCAAAAGCTGAACTTAAATAGCTTCCTTCTAATTTAAAATATGTGTTTTTAAAAAGTAATAAGAAACTTGTAACAATTTCCTTTATTTTGATAGGTGAAGAAGAAGATTTGTTAATTGAGGTGCTTATTAAGCATAAGAAGGCTATAGGATGGGAGACATATGATCTTAAAGGAATCAGCCTAAGTTATTGCATCCATCAAATTACTATGGAGGAGAACTGTAAGCTAGTTGTTCAACCCTAAAGTTGATTGAATCTAGTGATGCAAAAATTGGTGAAAAATGAAGTTTTAAAGTTGCTATATATAGGTATAATATTTTCAATTTATGATAGCAATTGGATTAGCCTCATACAATGTGTTTCAAAGAAAGGAGTGATGATTGTAGTAGAGAATGAGGATAATGAACTCATCCTAACTCATACAGTTATGAGTTGGAGAGTATGTATAGATTTTAGGAGGTTGAATAACACAACCGAAAAATACCACTTTCGTTTACCATTTATTGACCAAATGCTTGAAAGGTTAGCGGGTAATAGGTTCTATTATTTCTTAAATGAATATTTAGGATATTTGTAAATCCCAATAGCCCTAAAAGATCAAAAGAAAAAAATCTTTACTTGCCCTTATGATACTTTTGCATATAGACATATGCCCTTTAGTCTTTGTAATGAACCGATTATATTTCACAGTGTATGATGGCTATTTTATATAACTTTATTGAAAATTTTATGGAGGTGTTTATGAATGATTTCACTATTTATGAAAAGGACTTTAAAAGCCATTTAACAAACCTTGATTTAGTTTTAGGTAAGTGTAAGGAAACCAACCTAGTGTTAAATTGGGAAAAGTGTCATTTCATGGTAAGGGAGGGGATGGTGTTAGGCCATAAAATATCTAAAAAGGGGATAGAAGTTGATAGAGCTAAGGTTGAGGTCATAGAAAAACCTCCCCTCCCAATAAGTGTGAAAGGAGTTAGTAGTTTTTTTGGGTCATGCGGGATTCTACCGTATATTCATTAAGGATTTCTCAAAAATTACCAAACCTTTGTCTAATCTACTTATGAAAGATGTTGCATTTGATTTTTCTTATGAGTATTTGTAGGCATTTAATACATTGAAGAAAAGGTTAATTTTAGCTTTGGTGATTATTTCTTTGGATTGGAATCTCCCTTTTGAATTCATATGTGATGCAAAGTGACTATGCAGTTGTAGCTATGTTAGGACAAAGGAAGGATAAAATCTTTTTTGCAATACATTATACGAGTCACACCTTGATGGGAGCATAAGTCAATTATACAGCAACAGAAAAAGAGATCCTTGCTATAGTTTGCTTTTGAGAAAATTTGACCTTATCTTCTTGGTGCTAAAATTATTGCTTTGCCTAATCATGCAGCTTTTAAGCATCTTTTTGCCAAAAAGGATTTGAATCAAGATTGATTTGGTGGGTTTTATTGTTGTAAGAGTTCAATCTTGAGATCAAAGATAAGAAAAGGGGCTAAAAACTTTATAGCATATCATTTATCGAGATTAGAGCACGAACACATTGTGTAACACACTTTTCTATAGCATACTTCTATTCTCTAACATGTAACATAAATGCACTATAATCAAATGATCTAAACTTTACTTAACAACACTTCACCAAGATCTTGTAGGAAACTTAAACCACAATATATAAACATTAATGTTAAATTTAAAACTTACATATAAGTGTTTTAAAACATTACAATAATCCATAAACCGAACATCTATTTTATACAAAATTTCCAGTACAAATTAAAACAAAAAACGAGAACTATACACTTCTAGTTTATCTCTTCTATTAATTGTCTTGCTATAGATATTATCCCTGAGAAGAAGTCCTATCCCGAAAATCTACATGGATAAAAATCCATGCTAATCTATAAATTTTAGTAGGGAACATAAAATATGTAGATGACCTCTTTTGAAAGTTGTCAAAAATACATACACATAAAATCATATCTTAAAGCATACAACCCAATCATTTATAATAACTGGAATATGATCCCAACATTATCCAATTGCTATATAGTATTCATATCATGGCTATATTCAATGATGATCATTTAGTAACTTTAACACTTATATGTCAATTATATGCTTGTACCAACACCTATATAGCTCATCTATATATACTTCTAAAATCTTAGAGTCTATCCTTGTCTAATAACTTTGAGTTACTTATCGCCCTTGAACCATGTTAATATCAATTTAGATTTATAGAGATACTTATTCATAAATCATAGAACTTTAGGTTAATAAACCGAATCTCTATACATTTATAAATACTAATAATGTTCGTACCTTATATATTTATTTATTATAATCCATGTATCAATAAGTAAAATAACAACCTTAATTAATTATTATCCTTATTATGCTAGTTCATTCTCTCCTTGGGTCTTGTTCGGATTTCCTAATACATAGCAATATTATCATTATACTTTTATCTCAAACATATATTGAATTCACATGCCATAAGTTCATAATCGGTATATATTTACAAGAAAAGGAGTCACACATATCCCTCATATTATTTCACAATGTTAAATAAGAAACATGTGATTAAAATAATACATATTGGCCTATGAAGCTATTGAAAAACATCAATAGTAAGTTTATAATTCTTTTAGGTTGACATGCAATAAGTTACACATCATTTCTCAATAGAAAGCAAGGAATGAGTAGCTATAAAGAAAACATGTAAGCCAATGCAACTATTGAAAGGCATCACCAATCATAAATACATATACATATATCTTGTGTTCCTAGATATAAGAAATACTTGAATTTACCTTAACAATTTCATAGCTTTCATATATGAGAAGTAATACAGGTCATTTATCAATATCAAACAAGTAGCAGGTGTGTATAAAGAACACACATTCACTAATATAATTATGGACTAAACATTAATGATGCACAATTTCATTATGCACATAGTTTATAATTCTAGTATGTATGTGTGATACTATATGCTGTAAATATACATATATAAATGTAAGCTCCTTTGGTATCATGTTTTCCATATACAATATACAGTTTCATAAATAGATAACATGAAGATCAAATGAAGGATTATCATATGCCATTACCTCTAATTTTATGTGATACCTTTCTATACTTGGTATTAAGCCTATACTTTTCTAAAGAAGTGGATAACAGGCCATATATACAGAAGTGGTAGCACCCGAAGGTATAAAATAAAATACCCGAAGGTAATAAATGGTAGCCCTTTTCTGGAATGAACATACATAGAAGACTAGTCAAGCGAACTCAAATAGAGCCGGCTAACAATCCAAATGGGGCTGTTTATGATCCAAACGAGACCATATCTATATTTTATGACCCAAACGAGGTAAATTAAAGTAGCTACGAAAATACCCTTATAGGCATGTCTATTTATCCATAATCTAAACACCATGTGGGCAATTGAATCTCTTTACTTTATCTTTCTTTACTTTAATTTACTCAGATCAATCATATACATAAATGTACATATATACTCATATATAACTATGTGCAGAGTGATCATTTATAGTTTCATGTATAAAATTCCTGTAAGCATGTTATCATATACTTGCACAAGCATTGTTATACTAGTAATCGTTCAAAGGCATGTAACTTATTTCATATATGTGCGATAATGATATTTAAGTCATGTTATATTGAATTTCTTTAATCGAATGATATGTATATACATACCATATCTCGCTTTTCTTCAAGCATACACTATGATTTAAAATCGTATATTAAATATGCTTATATTTCATGCTTGTATATATTACTATCATGATTGTATGTGTGTGTATGTGTGTATGTGTGTGTGTGTGTGTGTGTGTGTGTGTGTGTGTGTGTATATATATAAATGCATATCTATTAAATATACTATGAACATATCCTTTGTATCATTACACTTGAGCATAATTCTTCATATCTAATTCGTTAGGATGATATACACACTCAACCAAAATAATATACCTGAGTATAATAAATCACCTACACATAATATACATATACATCTCAAAATAATATACAATCACATTTCAAAGTGAATACCCATTCTTGCATGATCAAACTATATTTATGTTCATACATATATACCCTAGTAATCTCATTACATCTTTAGTATATATATAAGATTGGCATTTCATACTAGATGTTAGTGTAAGCCTTAGCCCCAATACATTGTAATAAAACACTTTAGTTAATAAATGAGGCATTTGTTTTATCTATTGTATTCCTATGCATATCAAATGATAGAACTATCCAAGAATGTTGTTTCAGTTTAAGTTATCATGTGTGAGGCACATGGTTGTAAGACCTTGAAACAAATGAGACTTCATTCTAAATATCCCTAGTCAGTCATTATTATGGGAATAACAAATGAATTAAGGCTAGTATGCTCTCTCTGATAAGTTGAGTTCTATCTTACGGATCATAAGGACAAGAGTGTCAATCAAAGATCATAGATACATGTTTAGAACATGGTATCTGGATTTGATCCACTCATGAGAACACTATATGGTATAAGTCATAAGTGTTTCTCATATGCAAGTTTTGTATCAGAGTTTTTAGACCTAAAATCTCTATGAAACTCTTTATGAATTACTGTGTGCTTTGACATACACCTAACGTGCTCATAACAGAGTGACAAGTACAGGTATGCTTGGGTATGCATTGATTCATGTTAGAGAGCATGAGAGAAGTGAAGGGATTACCCCTCTCTATAAGAGAGAAAATATCATCGGCGACTTGATCAGTGAACTGAGAAGTGTATGGCCATACCGAGATGAAATAATGAATAATCATTATTTATCTGAGAGTTCAGTGTCACTGGAATATCAAGAAAGTAATTAATATATATAAGGATGACTAGTTCCATGCCTTATATTAATTCTAATATTTATGGGTAAGGGACTATATAAAATTGCATTAGGTCACTAAATGCCATATGCATTTTCATTTAATTTGGAATGCTATAATATCTTGCTAGAGAATATATATAGCCTTTGAATTAATTTATTAATTCATTGCGAACATTAAATGGACCTATAGGATTGCACACAAAGCATTGGGCTTAAAATATTTAAATAAAGTATTGGGCATTAATTTGGGCTTTTAATTAAAGTCAAATTAATGTATGTAATGGGAATTATAAATGCTATTGGACCTTGGCCCATGAGAGAGAGAAATTCAGCCCACATAGTTTAATTTTAATTAATTAATTATCTTGTATTAATTAAGTTAATTGAGTATTAACTCCTAATGATATTTAAATCAAATTAAAACACTTAATAAAGGGATGTCTTAGCCGAAATTCCCAAGATAAATATTGAAGGAATTTCGGCACATGTGAATTTCTTTATTAAGTGATATTATTTGATTAAATTTCTTATGTATTTATCTTGGATTAAATCAAAAGAGTTTGAATCAATATATATTACTTATTTTAAGGAAGTGATTAAGGCTAAAATAAATTATCTTGAGGTAGTAGATTTTAGATTAATCAATTACATAATGAGATAATATATATTGAAAGAAAAAAAAGTAAAACCCTAGTTCTTCTATGGTTTTGGCGTGATTTTCTCTCTCTCTCTCACAAAATTCTTTGGCCAATTTTCACAAGGACAAAGGATTGTTCCTCATTCTCTTGTGTTCTTGGATAGTAATAGCAACTTACGAGAAGTACAAAATCAAATTTTGTAGCTTCAAACCATAGCCATTACACAATACTTATTTTGAGAGCTAGAAATCTCGATTTTTAAGCTATCTTTGCAAGTGTGTGTGTGATAATAAAGAGGAGTGGCGTAAAGGCTGTTCCTTGGCATTGGTGATCAAGATCTAAGGCGGATAAATTCATCTTAGTTGCTGGTCATCACCAAATTCAAGATTTAAAAGGTATCTAAAGTTGTAAGTTTTAAAACCCTAAAATTGCATGTTTCGATTCTTGTCATGGAATTGTATTGCATGTATGATCAAATGTTTTGTTTGTTTTTCGCTGCGTGATCTTTATGTGCATACCATGTCATATTCCATCACTAGAGTATGTTAATAAATTTATGAAACCATTATCAATCATGTATATTCTTAAGTGTATAATCTTTTAAGCATATAAATACTATCCCAATATAACATCTTAATCATGTTAATACATGAAGGTGTAGGCATTCATGTTAGAGAGTATGCCCTAGAGCCCATGTAATAGGGATGTTTTTCATATGTATGAAATTTATATTCTTAATAAAAGGCATCATTCATTTATTAATGCTGTGTTTGAATACATGAGTTTGTAAATCTTAAATTAATAAATGAAGTCCTAGATATTATAAACACAGTGCAAAGGTAATCATGAAGGTGTTCATGATGTGAGATGTCTATCGCATGCAAATGTGTTAATATCTAAATATCCCTAGTCATAGAATTAACAAGATAGGACATTGTTAATTCGGACAGACTAGCACATGTTATGCTTCTTGAATGGTTCAAGCAATGGTTCTTATAATTGTGATTATGGATGATAATCAAAGCTAACATGTGGATGCTTGTTAGAGGAACAAGTTCATTGGAGACCTGCAAAGAGAATCCTCATATGGATATTAAATCTATATCAGTGAGGAATCTCTTCATAGCGGTTGTGCAAGTATCCTTAGACTTGAGATCACCAAAGTTATCTTAAGTAGCAAGTGGTATACTTTGACTCCATAACTGATTACTTCCAACTGGGAGTGAACATAGTTAGGAGATTGGGTATATCATGACCTACTTGAAGATAGTTGAGTGATTGACAAAGGATTCACCATCCCAGATTTAACAAGGGAAGTTATCTCGCATGATTCTATAATTGCCTTGTTCAGAGAATCTCTGGCCAGAGTAATATGCCGAGATGGATGGAGATCCATGAAGGGCATTTTAGGAACAATGGTTAAATTAATAGAACATACATAATTAGATTTATATGAGTTGACAGAAATCCATACTCAGAATCTAATTGAGATAAGAGTGGTCAAAGGAGTAATTGCACGGTAACTGTTTCTATGGAAGGGTACAGTCAAACCACATGACTTTCCTGACATTTGGGTAGTCATGATGCCTAGCTAGAGGCCAATCATGACTTGTATAATGATGTATCAAAATATCGATAGAGATTGATAAAATGATTTAAAGGAGTTTAAATCATGCGAGTTTTGAATAGAACTCACGATTACATATTATACTGCCAATATGGACAGGAACCCAATAGGTCACACACATATAGAGAAAAGGGTAAAATGGTAAAAAGACAAGGATAATAATATTTGATATTATTATAAAGGTAGAGAGGATAATATGATAATAATCAATTAAAGAGTTTAATTAATTATGATCAAATAAAATTGTCCGCGAAACTTTTGAGAAATGTTCTGTAAATTGGACCTAAATGAAATAATGTATTTCATGATTAATTATTATTGTCTTATAAGTGTTATAAGACTACTATAAGTGTTATAGGACTGATATAATAATTAATAGGACCATTGGAGAAATTATAAAGGGCCAAAGGACTGAAGAAGTTGGAGGAAGCCCTCCAGAAGAGGGCTACACGGCAACTCCATACAGAAGGGCTTAGAGGGCTTTTTCTTGGACCAAATTAATTTATATATGTTACATAAGTGTTATGGAACTCACATATTTAATTTGGTTGGATTTGGAATCCATTTGGGTATTTAAATCCAATTAAATGCACAAAGGGCCTAGTTTGTGGATTTTGTGCATGGTCTTTTATGAAAAGATTTAATTTGGATTTAATTAAGCCCAAATGATTATAATTAATTCCAGAGGCCCAATTAATAATTCTCCAGCAATTTTAAAGAGCCCAATCTCAT
Source organism: Excoecaria agallocha (assembly GCA_037975025.1). Classification (NCBI taxonomy): domain Eukaryota; kingdom Viridiplantae; phylum Streptophyta; class Magnoliopsida; order Malpighiales; family Euphorbiaceae; genus Excoecaria; species Excoecaria agallocha. The sequence continues at coordinate 99,611,170 of CM075807.1, read as the reverse complement.
TAAGGAGTTGGAATTTTAACCTAACTATAAAAGGCCAACTAATGAGAATTAGGGTTAAGTGATTAAAACAAAAGGAAAGTCTTTTTCTCTTAATTCTCTCTCCCTTTTTGCGCCACTTCCATTGCTAGCCTCTTGGATTTCGGCCAGCCCTAGTTGAACACCAATTTGTTGGTTCAATTTACCCCTCTCTAGTGTGGATTACTCATTGGAGGTGTTCGATTTTGGACACTGTGGTTTGCGACAACCCGGTGTGAAGTAAAATCAACTGTTCAACAAAAATCAAAGGTGATTTTTCTTATTCTCATATAGTTATAATGTGTATTCATGGCAAGATCAGATATAATGGTTAAAAATTTTAAAATTCCGCTCATGTATGTGATGCATGTAACCATTAAAATCCAACATGGTATCAGAGCCAGGTTTTGCCATGGATATACAATTCTATATTTTTCTGCGAAATAAGTTTTGTTTTGTTTTGAGTTATTTATTTCATGAACTTTAAAATATTAGATTTGATTGTTCATGAATGAGAAATATTGATTTCTGGTTGTATATGTGATCAAATAAATTTGGTGGAAACAAAAAACGAAATTTTGAAGCATTATGATTTGGGTTTGGCGTGAAACCCTAGGTAATGTAGGGGTTGTTCTAATTTAATTTCTTATGGATCCATTTAAAAATCATTTAGATGATATTTTATGTGTTTAATATGTGATATTAAGCCGTAGGATCGAACGGAATTAAAATCGAACAAGTTTTACATGAAAACTAGTTTTGTCGAAAAGTTCGATAAATTGGTGTTCTTCGTGTGTTCTTGATGTGTTCTTGGTTAGAACGACTTTTGATCTTCTAAATCTGATATATATGATATATTAAAGTGTTTTTAATTAATTGTATTAATTAAAATGGGCCTTAAATTAATTTGATTAATTTTAATTCATTAAAACCACTTAATGGGCTTAATTATGTTTACGGACTTGGTTTAAATTAGTGAATGACTTGGTAGGCCCAAGGAGCTTATTTAAATTAACTATTATAAATATTAATTAAGTTTATTAATGGGTTTTAAGGGCTGGAGTGGGCTTGGCTCATTCCAAAAGGCCCAAATGGTCTAAATGACACAAAACTAGTTTGTGTGTGAACACACTTAGGGTTTTTCTTCTGTGGGTTTCGGCCTACACTTGTTTTAAGCCCAAAATTGATTCTTTTAATTATTTAATATGATTAATTAATTAAATAATCAATTTATAATTAATTAATAATCAATTTGATTGATTATTAAGGCAAGAACACATTCATGCAAAAAGGTTTCCTAAAATGAAAGTTTCCAAAATGGAAAAAGTTTCCTAATTTGATCACATCATTAAAATAACTCAAAATATAGTTTCAAAGGTTGAAACAAAGTTAGTAATACATTTCTTTATGCATTAGAAAGGCATATAAGGGTGTATGATTGGCATGATGGATAGTTATGGACAAAGCCCAATGTGATTGAGCATTACGAATATTTTGGCCCAATGAGGACTTTCATGTCCCGGCCACTTATTTTTGGTTTGTATTTAATTTCAAATTGTAATATGTAATTAGATTACTTAGATTAGAATTAGAAATAGAGATGCAGACCAATATCAAGGAGCAAGATGGGCCGGATGGAGATCCAACAAGCTTGAAGATAATGTAATTATTTTCTTGTTTGAATCATGCATACTACCTAGGTGTGACCTTTTGATTTCCCTCTTGGCTCGGGGAAATCAATGTAGTGAAGTCCATAACTATACCATATTTGTATGCTTATATTTATGTAATAGATATAGGATGCATACCAATGTATGCCAACCATGTATGATGAAACTTAATTAACTAAAACCCTCAAACAAATACTAAGGTATATAAGCCTTCCATTAATTTGAGGAGAACCAGAGTTCTTTATAGTGTGGGTTGTTGACCACAGTCAAGCTCACATTATATCGAATATGTTCAAATCTAATTAAATGGGTCATCTTAGCTAGCCCATTAGTTTGTTGACCACAATCAAGGCTAATGGTTCTAGAGGCAAGATTAGGGAATGCATATATGATATGCATGCATCAAGAGTTGATAACCTAATGATCCAATAGTTGTGTAGAGACACAATTGGTATATGGATACCTACCTTTCAAGGGTATGGAATTTGGTTTGTTGACCACAGTCAAGGTCAAATTACATATCAAGGATTGGATATTGGCCCACTAAGAAAACCATCGGGTTTTCTCGGATTATATAGTGAGGGCTATTAATTCGCAATAAAATAGTGGGAGTAAATGGATTAATTAAAGACCTTATTAATGCATACATATATATGAACATACTCCCATATCTTTTCTTTTTCACATCTAGGTCATCATCATAAGCACATCAAACATTAATATACAATCAATCTTGGATAACAAGCTGGTTGGCAACAACTATTCTGACTGGATCAGGCAAGTGAGAATTGTTTTCAGGGCTGAAAAGATCCATTATGTCTTAGATAAAGATCCACCACCACTTCTATCAGATGATGCCATTGATGAGATCAAAGGCATTTATCGAAAATACATGTAGGATAGTGAAGCCGCAGCATGTCTGATGCTGGATGTTATGTCCTCGGAGCTTCAGAAGCAACATGAAATGATGGATGCTAGAACCATCGTTTTGCATCTAGAGGAGCTTTATTCTTCTCAGGCTAGAACTGAGCAATATGAGATTGCTTGAGCTCTATTTAGTTGCAAAATGGTGGAAGGCACTTCAGCTGCTGCTCATGCATTGAAGATGTATGGGTATATTGAGCATTTGAGTAGACTTGGCTATGTTATGGATAATGATCTTTACATAGATTTAATCTTGTACTTGTTGGCTCCAAGTTATGCACCTTTTGTGCTTAACTTCAACATGAACAAGATCCAAGTATCCATTCCTGAGTTAATCAACATGCTCAAGACAGCTGATGGATCATTTAAGAAAGATCCAAAAAGTGTCATGGTTGTCACTTCTGCTAAAGGCAAGAAGCAGAAGAAGAAGAAGAAGAAGAAGAAGAAGAAGAAAATAACCAAGGCGCAGCCAAAGAATGGTGGGATCTCCAAGAAGAAGGTTGCCAAGAAAGAGAATCCCAAAGGAACTTGCTTCCATTGTGGAAAAGATGGTCATTGGAAGCGTAACTGCAAGGACTATCTAGATTCTCTTAAGGAGAAGAAGCAAGCTGTTGCATCTACTTCGGGTATTCATATGATTGAAATTAATACTTATTCTATTGCTTCAAAACAATCTTGGGTATTAGATACCGGATGTGGATCTCATTTATGTAATGATCTACAGGGGTTTAGAAGCTTTAGAAGAGTTGGAAAGGCAGAGATATGTTTACAGTCAGCTACTGGACAGAACATCTCTACAACAGTTGTGGGGACTTACTATTTGCCTCTTCCTAGTGGATTAGTACTGGAATTAAATAATTGTTATTATGTTCCAGCCTTATCCAAAAGTATTATTTCTTTCAGTCGTTTGATGAACGATTATGATATTTCTTTAAAGGACAAATGTTGTTACATTTTTAAGAACAATATATTTTATGCAAAAGCTATCATTGAGAATGGTATATTTGTTCTTGATTTAATTAAAGAAGTATATAATGTGGATACCAAGAGAATGAAACATGATAATCTAAATACCTCATACTTATGGCATTGTCGTTTAGGCCACATAAATGAAAAACGCATGACCAAATTGCACAAGTCAGGTGATTTGGGATCATTTGATTATGAATCATTTGATACATGCGAATCTTGTTTATTGGGAAAAATGACAAAAGCTCCCTTTATTGGTAAAGGAGAACGAGCTAAAATGGTTTTGGACTTAATACATTAAGATGTATGTGGTCCAATGGCTATACATGCCAGAGGAGGTTACTCCTACTTCATTACTTTCATAGATGATTATTCCAGGTTTGGATACATCTATCTAATGAAATATAAGTCTGAAGCATTTGAAAAGTTCAAAGAATTCAGAAATGAACTAGAGAAACAACTTGGCAAAAGTATTAAAACACTTAGATCAGATCGAGGTGGAGAATACTTAAGTCAAGAGTTTCAGGATTATTTTAGAGATAATGGGATTTTATCTCAATGGACTCCTCCATATACACCACAACATAATGGTGTATCCGAAAGTAGGAATCGAACACTATTAGATATGGTTCGATCAATGATGAGCCGAGCGGACTTGCCTAAGTCCTTTTGGGGATATGCACTAGAAACTGCTGTTTATGTATTAAATAGAGTTCCTAGTAAATCGGTTGATGTTACTCCATATGAGATGTGGAATAATAAGAAACCCTCGCTTTCTCATATGAAAGTATGGGGCTGTCCTGCTTATGTGAAGAGGACAGTGTCAGACAAACTGGATGTTAAGTCTGATAAATGTTTATTTGTGGGATATCCAAAAGAAACGTTTGGATATTATTTGTATCATCCCTTAGAACAAAAGGTGTTTGTTTCAAGGCATGCTGTCTTCTTGGAAAAAGAGTTTCTCCTACGAGAAGATAGTGGGAGTAAAATTGAACTTGGTGAAGTTCAGGACCCATAAATAGAAGTAGATCAACCAATTGAACCCGAAACTGAATTTCATAATGATGAGATTACAGTTGAACCTGATTAACACAAAATCCTAGAAGATCTACTAGGATGCATTCTATCCCTGTGAGATATGGATTTCACGTTGATTCGGATAGAGGCATAACTGTAGTAGAGGACAATGAGCCTACAAGCTATCAAGAAGTTTTGAACAGTTTAGAACGTGATTTATGGCTTAAGGCTATGCAGTCCGAAATGGACTCCATGTATGAGAATAAAGTATGGACTTTAACTCAACCACCTGAAGGGATAAAACCCATAGGGTGCAAATGGGTCTTCAAAAAGAAGCCTGACATGGAAGATAATATAGTTACCTATAAAGCTCGCTTAGTAGCAAAAGGTTATCGTTAAAAAGAAGGTATTGACTATGATGAAACTTTTTCTCCTATAGCGATGCTTAAGTCTATAAGAATACTTTTAGCCATTGCAGCTCATTATGATTATGAGATTTGGCAAATGGATGTGAAGACAACTTTCCTTAATGGAAATCTTTCTGATGATGTGTATATGACACAACCAGAATGATTCACATCTGGAAATGGCGAAAAGGTATGCAAGCTTCAAAGATCCATTTATGGATTGAAGCAAGCCTCTAGGAGCTGGAACATTCGATTCAATGAGACAATCAAAGAGTTTGGTTTCTCACAGAATGAAGATGAACCTTGTGTGTATAAAAGGGTCAGTGGGAGTGCAATTGTCTTCCTAGTTCTATACGTAGATGACATATTGATCATGGGAAATGACATTTCTCTTCTCCAATCTGTTAAAATATGGTTATCCAAGCAATTCTCCATGAAAGACCTTGGAGAAGCATCCTATATTCTGGGAATAAGGATCTATAGAGATAGATCCAATAGGTTGCTAGGTCTTTCTCAGAGTACATATATAGATAAAGTATTGAAGAGGTTCAATATGGATCTCACTAAGAAAGGGTTTATACCCATGGTGCATGGGAAACACCTTTCTAAGTCTATGTGCCCGCAAACACTAGAGGATAGAGAGAGCATGGATAGAATACCATATGCATCTGCAATTGGTTTTATCATGTATGCTATGTTATGTACACGTCTAGATGTAGCATTTGCTTTGAGTGTCACAAGCAGATTCCAATCTAATTTTGGAGAGGAACACTGGGCAGCTGTCAAGAATATTCTTAAGTACTTGAGAAGGACTAAGGATATATTCTTGGTATATGGAGAGGGTAGTTTGGAAGTAAATGGGTATACAGATGCCAGCTTCCAATCTGACAAAGATGATTGTAAATCACAATTTGGTTATGTGTTCATAATGGGAGGAGGAGCAGTTAGTTGGAAAAGTTCCAAACAAGAAACAACTGCTGATTCCACGACAGAAGCTGAGTACATTGCTGCTTCAGAAGCAGCCAAAGAAGCAGTTTGGATCAAAAAGTTCATAACCGAACTAGGAGTGGTGCCTAGCATTGTTGATCCGATTCCTTTATATTGTGACAACAATGGAGCCATTGCGCAAGCAAAGGAGCCACGGTCTCATCAGCGATCCAAACATATTCTCAGACGCTACCATCTCACAAGGGAAATAGTAGCTAGAAATGATGTGAAAATAGAAAGGGTTCCCACAGATGACAATGTGGCGGATCCCCTCACTAAAGCACTTTCCCAGATAAAGCATGATCACCATATAAATAGCATGGGTCTGAGACATATGAGTGATTGGCTCTAGTGCAAGTGGGATATTGTTAGAGAGTATGCCCTAGAGCCCATGTAATAGGGATGTTTTTCATATGTATGAAATTTATATTCTTAATAAAAGGCATCATTCATTTATTAATGCTGTGTTTGAATACATGAGTTTGTAAATCTTAAATTAATAAATGAAGTCCTAGATATTATAAACACAGTGCAAAGGTAATCATGAAGGTGTTCATGATGTGAGATGTCTATCACAGGCAAATGTGTTAATATCTAAATATCCCTAGTCATAGAATTAACAAGATAGGACATTGTTAATTCGGACAGACTAGCACATGTTATGCTTCTTGAATGTTTCAAGCAATGGTTCTCATAATTGTGATTATGGATAATAATCAAAGCTAACATGTGAATGCTTGTTAGAGGAACAAGTTCATTGGAGACCTGCAAAGAGAATCCTCATATGGATATTAAATCTATGTCAGTGAGGAATCTCTTCATAGCGGTTGTGCAAGTATCCTTAGACTTGAGATCACCAAAGTTATCTTAAGTAGCAAGTGGTATACTTTGACTCCATAACTGATTACTTCCAACTGGGAGTGAACCTAGTTAGGAGATTGGGTATATCATGACCTACTTGAAGATAGTTGAGTGATTGACAAAGGATTCACCATCCTAGATTTAACAAGGGAAGTTATCTCGTATGATTCTATAATTGCCTTGTTCAGAGAATCTCTGGCCAGAGTAATATGCCGAGATGGATGGAGATCCATGAAGGGAATTTTAGGAACAATGGTTAAATTAATAGAACATACATAATTAGATTTATATGAGTTGACAGAAATCCATACTCAGAATCTAATTAAGATAAGAGTGGTCAAAGGAGTAATTGCACGGTAACTGTTTCTATGGAAGGGTACAGTCAAACCACATGACTTTCCTGACATTTAGGTAGTCATGATGCCTAGCTAGAGGCCAATCATGACTTGTATAATGATGTATCAAAATATCGATAGAGATTGATAAAATGATTTAAAGGAGTTTAAATCATGCGAGTTTTGAATAGAACTCACGATTACATATTATACTGCCCGTATGGGCAGGAACCCAATAGGTCACACACATATAGAGAAAAGGGTAAAATGGTAAAAAGACAAGGATAATAATATTTGATATTATTATAAAGGTAGAGAGGAGAATATGATAATAATCAATTAAAGAGTTTAATTAATTATGATCAAATAAAATTGTCCGTGGAACTTTTGAGAAATGTTCTGTAAATTGGACCTAAATGAAATAATGTATTTCATGATTAATTATTATTGTCTTATAAGTGTTATAAGACTAATATAAGTGTTATAGGACTGATATAATAATTAATAGGACCATTGGAGAAATTATAAAGGGCCAAAGGAATGAAGAAGTTGGAGGAAGCCCTCCAGAAGAGGGCTACACGCCAACTCCATACAAAAGGGCTTAGAGGGCTTTTTCTTGGACCAAATTAATTTATATATGTTACATAAGTGTTATGGAACTCACATATTTAATTTGGTTGGATTTGGAATCCATTTGGGTATTTAAATCCAATTAAATGCACAAAGGGCCTAGTTTGTGGATTTTGTGCATGGTCTTTTATGAAAAGATTTAATTTGGATTTAATTAAGCCCAAATGATTATAATTAATTCCAGAGGCCCAATTAATAATTCTCCAGCAATTTTAAAGAGCCCAATCTCATTAAGGAGTTGGAATTTTAACCTAACTATAAAAGGCCAACTAATGATAATTAGGGTTAAGTGATTAAAACAAAAGGAAAGTCTTTTTCTCTTAATTCTCTCTCCCTTTTTGCGCCACTTCCATTGCTAGCCTCTTGGATTTCGGCCAGCCTTAGTTGAAAACCAATTTGTTGGTTCAATTTACCCCTCTCTAGTGTGGATTACTCATTGGAGGTGTTCGATTTTGGACACTGTGGTTTGCGACAACCCGGTGCGAAGTAAAATCAACTGTTCAACAAAAATCAAAGGTGATTTTTCTTATTCTCATATAGTTATAATGTGTATTCATGGCAAGATCAGATCTAATGGTTAAAAATTTTAAAATTCTGCTCATGTATGTGATGCATGTAACCGTTAAAATCCAACAATTCACATATTCTTATACTCTTTCATGTAGACAATCAAGGTCATATAAACATATTATCTTTTAATTGCATGGATATAATTTCATGAATATTGTTAAATTATAGGGTTAGCATCCCTTTCTCAAATTTATAAAGCATTCCATAACTAATTCTCCTCACTAAAACATTTTAAACCATTAAATTACACCCTGCTCACAAAATTCCATAGATAAATTCCAGGGACTATCATGCATATTAATTTAGATGTATTAAATGATATTTTTAGGAAGAGTGACCTTCTACAAACTTATTCCTCTATATTTCTAGTTCTGGAATATGAAATAATCAACTCATTATAACCTCTAAATCTTAAGATAATCAAGAAACACTACAAGCTATTTCCACTAACAAGGTAGCAGGTATATCTGATTTCAAATCAACATTTGACCAACTTAAAGACATATTTAGAATTAGGTTTCTTCATATGAAATTTAGATATATGAGTATAGTTTATAATACAATTGTAATTATTCAATTTTATACTCTAAAACTCACGTTATAGATAAAAAAAACTCCTGATAGGTCAAGTAAAGTCGAAGACAGGTTTTGTCAACAAAGGACAACCAGTTTATTATTACTTTGAAAATTCATGGAATAAAATAGGTATAGAATTAGACTAATATTTCCTCATTAAATTTGTGCTCCTATGTGTCTAGTTTAACCAAAATATTTTCTTATAGCATTTAGACCTCTCTACAAAGAATTATGTCCAAAATACTGCAATCTGCTCATAGTAACTGGACAACAGCTCACATCTAACTTTGATTTTAAATTAAACATACTTAGAAGAAAAATCAAACTGAGGTTTCTTATGAAAAATTATAATTCCATATCTTAGGTGTAATTACAAACTAAAAACACATAATTTAGAGTTGTAAAACTCAAATATGCTCTAAATACAAAAATTGGTTCCTAGTGAACAAACACAGATTTCTACTTCTATAGTCTTTATCAAATAAACACATACAAGTTATAAATATTTTAGATCTCATATTTATAACTATATTGCCAACTCAAAATACATCCACTATAGATTTTAATCCATATTTCCATCCATAATAATCACATGAAAAATGAATAGAATTCCCTAACCTTTTATGTAACACCAAATCTTCCATCAAATCCTCTTTTCCCTTGACTTCTTTTTCTTCTTCTTTTCTTGCTATGGCATTCCTTGAAGATCCTTCATCCTAAATCTCACATGCTAATTAATAATAGCTCAAGAATGATCCAAGAAGTGAAGAGGCCAAATTCTTCAATAGAGGAGAAGGAGAAACTTTAAAGTTCCAAAGAAAGAGGTAGAAGAAAGGGTGCAAGAGAGATGAGATTTTCATTCTTTTTCCTTTGAAATCCATCCACCAACTCTCTATAAATCCCACTAACACTCTTTTCTCTCTTACATGCATCCCCTATAACTTGAGTGGAGAAGGGAAATTTCCTTGTTGCTCCCTCTCTAATTTTGCATGTTAAAAATCTATCCCTTTTTTGCTTTTTTCTTCCAATATCCACCCCTAAAGTCAATTTTCCTCTTTTAATTACACCCCAACTATCTTACTCTTATTGAAATTGACCCATTAAACCACACTTAGGTCACAATTGATCACTTAACTATATTTTTATTCCAATTATACACAGTTATTTTACCCTCGATCACTTAAAATAATAATGATCAATGTCTTAGCTTATAATATTTTTAATTAAATAAGCTTAATTGGACCTTAATATCATATTAATTCCTATGAATCCTCCTAAGGCCAATGTTGGATCCTTACAATTCTCTGCCTCTTAAAGAATTTCATCCTTGAAATTCATATATGATACCATTACTCATATACATCACTGTATTTATCAAGTGGCTTTATTCCTAAGGATTTTTCATGGCAACAATGGAAGAAGTTGAAGGCAGATGCTTGACATTATTTTTGGGATGATCCATTTCTATTCAAATTATATACAGATCAAGTGTTAAAGAGATGTTTTCTTAAAGAAGAATAAGATGTAATTATTTAAACATGTCATAGCATAGAAGCTGGAGGACACCATGGATCTAATAGGACAATATCGAAAGCTCTCCAATTTGGATTTTATTGGCCTATTATATTTAATGATGTGTGAACTTTTATCCAAACTTATGATATGTTGCAGTGTAAATTTATTACCTTAATCTCTAGGACTTAGATAGAGTGAGCAAGGTGTCGAACATAGGGAATCTTAGAGTTGTTTGTTAGTCATCGAGTAGATACTTAAATGGATAGGTAATATTAATATGATAAAGTTGGTTATGCTAAAATCCTAAAATTGTCACACAATAGAAAACTAAACTTAAACTTCTAATGAAATAAAATAATTCAACTATGTTATTAGAACTACAAGAATGAATTGATTAAGTAAAAGATTCATAAATTAACACATATACATGCAAATAATTGGAAAATATGGCCTACTTTTCCTTAGTGTAATTCTTATTATCAAATAAGGGTATTCCCATCTAGAGTCCATAAGCACTCTCATGTCATTGTAGAGATAGATGAAAACCATAAAGTTATATGCCTATTATTTGACACCTCAAAATGAACTCATTATCCCCAAGTGATTCCTATTCTTTAAGTAAATTCAATTGCTTTTGCACCAACGTCCTTAATTTTAATTATAAACAAATTAATTAACAAGTTATATATGGTCATCAAGCATACATAATACAAATAACACCCAATTGAACTTAAATCATTCATGCATTAAAATAAGATGTAATTATAAAGATCAATTCATACTTGCAATTTTGAGTAACAATTTTAGGCTAAATACATTATGTTCAAAGCAAACAAAATACAAAAAAGAGAACTAGCATCAAGAAAATAATCTAAAAAGAAAGAGAAGAAAATGGTTAATCACTCATCAATGCTTCTTTAGAAAAATACTTGGATGTTGAATGACCTATTTGAATCTTTTCTCTTCCTTAGTGAATTTTTATTCCTCCTATTTTTTTTGAATTAAATTGGTAGTTAATTGGTAGTTTTTTCATGCCCAAAATATATTTAACTTCATTTATTTATAGGCCTCAAGGTGTCCTAATTGATGTCTTTTTGGAAATGGGGTATGCATAAAGGGTGTGTTTGAAGGGTTATGATGTTTGGCATTAATGATGGCTCAGCACAAGTTGAGTTGAAACTGGCTAGCTCTTTAATGAGTCAACACAACTTTTACTTTGTTACGATTCGACACATCAAGGCACGAGTTGACATAGCCAGTCCTTGTAACGAGTCGACATATAAGGGCACAAGTTGGCATAGGCTCTACTCCTCCCATTATGTTTTTTTTATTTTAATTATTTAATCCAAAGCACCCAATTGGACTTCAAATCATTCAATTAGACAAAAAGAGCCTATAAAAATAAAAAAAAACATAAAAGTAAAACATAACACAATAAAATTAACAAAATACATACATAAAATTGACAAAATGAAATATAAGTAGTCAAAATAGCTATACTATATTGCATGATATCATGATAGATGTGAGAGAGTAGGCAATATTTCTAGAAGAGATGAAATGCAATTGACTAATATGCTTGAAATTAAATTATTTGATGTGTGGGGTATGGATTTATAGGAACTTTCCCTACTTCCTATGGGTTTGAATATATTTTAATGGTTGTGGGTTATGTTAGCAAGTGGGTAGAAGTAATAGCCACTAGAATTTTTTATGCTAAAGTAGTATTGGAATTTTTAAGGAAAAATATTTTCATCTAGTATGGAGAACCTAGACCTATCATTAGTAATAGTGGCAAACACTTTGTCAACCATCAACTTAAGGCTTTATTGAGGAAGTTTGGTGTTAGACACAAAATAGACACCCTATATCATACACAAGCAAATGGTCAAGTATAGGTGTTAAACTATGAACTTAAGGCTGTATTAGAAAACACTATCAATGTTTCTAAAAAATATTGGTATTTAAAGCATGATGATGCATTATAGGTATACCGTTTTGCATTTAAGACACTGATAAGATTGTAACCTTTTTTATTGGTTTACGAGAAGTCATGTCATTTGCCTATTGAATTGGAACATATAGCTTATTGGGCGACAAAGTTTTTAAATGTTGATCTTCATAGTCTAAGAAAATAAAGAGCTTTACAGCTTAATGAACTTGATGAGTTTCATTTTTAGTCTTATAATCAATCTAAGAAATACAAAGAAAAGATAAAATGATGGTATGATAAAAAGCTACATCCCAAGGAATTCATACTCGGAATGAAAGTGTTATTGTATGATAGTCATTTGAGACTATTTTTAAAAAAGTTGAAATCATACTAGAAAGGACTATTTAAAGTGGTTAAAGCTATAAAGTATGGAGTTGTTAAAATTAAACATCTAAATGATAACAAGGAGTTCAAGGTGAATGGCCACCATCTTAAGCTATACTTTGAATCCAATTTTGAGGTAACTTTGGTGTTAATTACATTGATGGATGTAGAGTAGGTGCCTAAAAGTCGAGCTGACGACTTGCTAAACTCAGAACTATCTTTTCCTAAACTTTTACTTTCCAATTTTGTTTCAATTTTTATTTGCTTACTTTATATTTTTAGTTTTATTTTTTATAGTGTTTTTGCTAATTTCTATGGTTCATAGGTGTTTAAAATTGTTCTTAATTTGTTAGAGTTAAATTGGATGTTTAGGAGTTGTTAGAATGTAGGATTCATACTTTAAATTTTTTTAGAATGGTGTTAATTACATTGATGGATGTAGAGTAGGTGCCTAAAAGTCGAGCTGACGACTTGCTAAACTCAGAACTATCTTTTCCTAAACTTTTACTTTCCAATTTTGTTTTAATTTTTATTTGTTTACTTTATATTTTTAGTGTTATTTTTTATAGTGTTTTTGCTAATTTCTATGGTTCATAGGTGTTTAAAATTGTTCTTACTTTGTTAGAGTTAAATTGGATGTTTAGGAGTTGTTAGAATGTAGGATTCATACTTTAAATTTTTTTAGAATTAGAGAGGGTCATGGTGGTGAGGAAATCATTCTAGCCATGACCATTGAATTTCATTGATGCATTTGAGTCTAAAATGGTTTATCATAGTGGGAACCATTATGTTTCAGTTATGACCATTAGGTTTTTTTTCTACCTTTTAGTCCAAAACCATTGGTCACGGTGAGGACAGATTCATCCCAACCATGACCATTGAAGAATTTTCATACTTTTAGCTTAGACATGTGTCACGGTGGACATGAATGTGTTCTAGTCATGACCATTCAAAAATCAAAATGCACAATTTAAATAAATATCTATGTCATGGTTGTAACACATGTGTTATAGTCGTGACCCTAGGGGTTTTCAATCTCGAAATCTATAAATTCCTCTCATTTTTTCATCCTCTCACAGCTTTTTCTCTCTATTTTATCTCTACACTCTTATTTACTGCAATTGCTCTTTGATTTCCTTTGACTTCATGTGGCTTCATAACCCCAATAAGTAATTTTTTTCTTACAATTTTTTCATTATTTTTTTATTATCTCTCATTTCTTTTCTCTTAAGTTTTATAAGATTGCTTATGGTGGTTTTTTTACATTTGTTGAGCATTGTTATTTTCCCTTGTTCTTGGTATTCTTCTAGTTGGTTAGCTATTTCATAGTGCATTTAACTTTCTATTTATTTGCTATAGTGTTGTCATTTAAATTTCTTGAGCTTCCTTGCACATTATTTGATTTTAAAGCTTTATATGTGCAATGAGATCGCATTTACTTTGATTTAAAATATTGCACATAACATGTTTGATAAAATTCTTGAAAGAGATCTTTTGCTTTATTTTGGCCATTTTAATTTTTCTTTCTAATGATATCAATGTAAATGCTTGTTGTTCTTCTTTTGCATTTATGTATGATTTTACTAATGCATGTGATCTATTGTGTTGCCATATCATTTTGTTCTTTTAATTTGTCATGAACATACATTGATAGTAACTCAAAAGGTACATATAATGTACTTGACTAATTCTAAAAAGAAATAATTCATAATGAATGGAATGTTTATAAGTGCTTAGCATTTGAGGAAAGAACAATTTGAGAGTGTTAATAATTTAAAAGGTTTTAATCATGATCTTATTATTTTAAATGATTGGTTTATATGTCACAAGATATGCTTTTATGTGTATGCCTTATTTTGATGACTTTCGGAAGAAGTTATTAACATGTTTTATGTTTCCTCCTAAACTTTATAGTTTAGCATGAGTTTTTATCCATTTAGGTTGCAAGGATAACACTTCTTCTCAAGTTTGATATCTGAAGTAGGATAAGACAACACAAGTCTTAGAAGTTTAGAATGTATATAGTCATTTTTTTAGGTTCCTTTCTGGTCTGGAATTTTATTTGTGTTGGAAATTTTCTAATACTATAGATGTTTAGTATATATAAATATTTTAATGTTTAAAGAGACTCTATTGTAAGTAAAGTTTTAATGGTTAAGTTCATACATTATGGTTTAAGTTTTCTTACAAGATCTCTATATATCATTGTTAATGATTTAATAGTATAGTAAAGCATGTTTAATGATACAGGATAAAGTGATATAGCTAGGTTATAAGATAAAAGTGTTAAAATTTATGGTATTAGAGCAAAGATTTAGTCATTTTTTGTCAATTAGAGTATAGAATTAGTTATCTTAGGAAGTCGTTGTGTGTTGACCTAATGTAGATATCCTTGTTTCGCTTTGTTATAAATTGAAATATGGATAAGTTTAAAGGAACTGGAGAAGAGATCGATGAAGTCAACAACTCTGGAGCTTCAAACTATCTTACCCCTGATTATATAAATGTAACTCATAAAGAGGTAATGGCTTCTTTAGTAGAAGGATTAAAGGAAATAAACTGCAACTTGACTCAAATCTTGCAAGAGTTAATCGAGCATAGGGTAACAAAAGAGGTCAAAAAGAAATGTGAGATTATAGGAAATAGAAATGAGAGTGAAGAAAAGGTGAAAGCAAATAAAAGAAAAAAGGTTAATGGAAAAAGGTTGTGCTAGCAACTCATCTCAACCTACACAAAGGTTAGCAAGGCAACGTAGAGGAACTCGAGCCCTTAGGTGCATACATTATTCTAGGAATCATTGGGGCATGTGTAAAGTGATGAACAGGGCTCATTTTAACTATGGGCATATAGATCACTTTGTTGCAAATTGTCCAAAATCGCAAAAGAAAAGTAGGACATCTTGGATGAGTGAAAAGAAGTTTAAGCTTCCAAAGAAGTGAGATGTTGACTGATGTCTAGCAAGTGTACTAGATCGGCTAGTAATACAGGAAAATATAATTATGACCCTTTAATATCGAACCCAGGGGAACCCTGTGTTTTTGTGATTTTAATTTTAAAATAGAATTTGTGTGAAGAAGAAAGAAGAGAAATCCCAAAAGTTATGATGGTTGAAGATTAAAAACCAAAAGCAAAACTTTTAAAACTGCAAATAGCAAATTAAACCGTGAAAGACTTGAAATAAATTGAATGTAAAACAAAAGCAAGCAATTAATTTGGGTGAAATTCAATATTTAAAAGCAACTTCCACTAAAATACTATCCACCTTAACCAATAGTATTATGTCTTAATTAAAAGAGAAGCACAAGTGATTATGAAGAATTTAGATAAATAAAACCAGATAACTTAAGATTACATTCCAAGCATTAAAATTATCTTATTAAGAACAATCCAACACTTAGCATAAAGATCTAAATTATATCTCCTAGATGTTTATTAAATTCTTTTTCAAGTAAATTTAACTTTCACCTATTCTTAGTTACACCTTTCTTAATCTTAACTTACCTCAAATAACACAAAACTATATCTAATGCAGAATATAATCATGTATTAACCTAAGTAATTTAACCTAAGAACATGCATATTAATGATCAAACTAAAAATCAATTACTAACCAATAATTAAACAAGTTAACAATCAAACTTTAGCTAAATATTGATAAGACTGTGTTTAAGAATTAAGAAATAATCAATACTTTCATTAAATTTAAGCACAAGCTTAAGTCATAACAATAAAAGTGAAAGATTCAAGTATCCTTTAGCAAAAGTTAAAGAAAACTACTCACTACTCATGTTTAAAACTAAAACAAAGTGTTTAAGAAAACAATAAAATAGGGAAAATAGAAAAAACAACGTAAAAACATAAAACTAGTGAACTCTTGACAATTGATGAGTGATTATCTTCTTTGGTGCTTTAGACTTCTATTTATAGGCAAAATAAGATGTAGAATCCTTCTAAACTTCCTTAGTTAAAGTAGGAAGAGAATTCTTCTTAATAGGGAAATCCTTCGTAGCATTGGAGTTTAAATCACACGGCCAAGCAAGAATTGCCTTCATGGAATGCATTGTCGTGTATCCTTCCTTGTAGGGATACACCGCCAATTGACTTCTTTGGATTCTTTATGCACAGCCAAGTAATGATTTTCCAAGAAAGATGATACACGGCCAAACACTCTTTTAAACATTGCAACACAAGAGCAAGCAAGGAAGAATTTGTTCAAATGCACGGTCACTCACTCTTCCAAGGCTTGAGACACACGGCCAAGTAAAGAAGAAAGGACGAAGTACACGGTCAAGCAAAGGAACAAGCTTTCTCATTCATGGCCAAGCATGCTTCCACCGGACTTCACTTATATTTTCTTGCAAGAATTTCCTCTTTTCACGGTTTTGGCTCACAACTTCATGGCTTTTTGCAATTAAGTCCTTTTTCTAACAAAATATACCTGAAATGCACCAAAACTTCTAAATAGCTTCTAAAACACAAAAATCAACAATTAAACTAAAAATCAACCTAAATTATGCTAAATTAACTAAATAAAAACACTTAAAACATATTAAAAACAATATATAATTCACACTTATCAAATACCCCACACTTAAACCTTGCTCGCCTTCGAGCAAATTAGAACAATCCAATTCTTAAAATAATCAAACTTGAACATAAAATTTATACACTTTATAACCAAGCTCAGCGTTTTAAGAAAAGCACTTAATATAATCTCTAAATAAAATAATCTCAATCAAGACAATATAAGTTAATTTCCTTGAGTGTGTGTAAGACTAATTCATTTTAAGTATTTTATAAATCAAAGCATCAATACAACTATATAGTGAAGTTTAGAATAAATGTATACATATGCATACAAATGATTTCATGCTTGAAACTTTAGAGACACCATAAGCCTCTCCTTTAGCACTGGAACTCGAAGGTCATTTCCTCTAAACAACTCAAAACAAACTTAAAATCACATAGGTCTTTTAAGGTTATAATGGAATTAAGGTAATAGTTATCAAAGAATGGGCATAAGATAGTCAAAAAGAATAGCCACTCTAAAACACAATAGACTAACAATCCTATTAACTTGATCAATGAATAACTCAATCAAACTTGCCTTACTTTATTAATAAAAATTCTTTTCAGAGCAAATATATCCAAGTCATACCCTTTTCAGAAGTCATCATTCTTTTTCTTCCTTATACTACCCCACACTTAGATTTTATCATGCATGCTATCTTTCCTTTTTCTCAATCGATGATTTTTTTTCATGTAAAGCTAGCACTAAAAGAGGTATGAAAAATAACAAGGTAGATACAAGATAATTTTTCACTTGACTTTATCAATAACTTTTACCAAACATTTTCTCACTACACCCATCAAGATATTAACTTTACATAACTCTATTTAATCCTAAAGTGGCCAATTCCATATTGTAAGATAAAGGCTTTTTAGGTTATATGGTAGAAACTTGAGTGTAACAAAAAAATCATTAATGGTGCGTATTAAGCATACCCTTTTAGGCTTAAAATTGGCTTACAAAGGATAAAATTTCACAAGGGTAGGAAAAAGGTCTTTAAAAAGCTTAATAAGAAAAATTACTGCCTAGATCATATTCTAAGTTTGTTCAAGTTGCTTATATGCTTTGAAGTATGATGAGGAAGGTTTTAGTTCTCTAAATTTCCTTACTTCACTAATTCATTGCATTGTTTTTTTCTCTAAGTTAAAAACTGGTCTTAAGTGCTTTCAAGAAATTGGAAATTAACAAATATTTATCAAGTTGAAAATTAGACTACCTAGAGATTTACCAAACAACATATTCATTCTATTGCTAAGCAAAGGTTCTAAACATGCATATTCTAATCTTCAAGTTCAATATGTTCATAATTTTGAGGAAAAACTGGGCAAACTAGGTTCTTGTGCAAACTAGATGAAAAAATTGAACTACATAAATCTTTAATAAGTTTTACAAACTTGCTAACATAAGAGAAACACAAAACAAACAAAATATAAAACCAATACATGAATTTAAATGAAGAAGGTTAGATGTCAATTCCCTGAACAAAGTTTACATTCTACCCCCTCCTCAAAATTTTGCTGTCCACAGCAAAAGGAAAGAACTATGCTGATGGAGGTGGTGGTTGATTTCGCTGCCAATGCTGATGCACAAACGACTCCATTGTATTTTTGAGATCCAAAACATTGTCCTATAAGACAATCAAGAGAATCTACTTGATATCCATCCGATGACTTAACTGATTAAAAGGACTTTCCTATTCAGGTGTTGCCGGTTCATCTACATGTTGATTTTCAGCTGGTGCAGCGGCCTCTTCATTAGGTTGCTCCTCAATTCGGATGTTGTTTTACCTTAGATACTCCTTGCTTGTAAACCAATGGCTTCATGGCCTAGGAATCAGAATCTTCATTCTCTTAAGCATCTTATTATCAATGCATGGTAATACGCCCTCAAGTGGATCGCCTATGGTGGGATGACCAACTGCGGTTGCCAAAACTGTAGCAATCTAACTAATGAAAATGCTATTGACATTTTCAGGCATTTTCTATAGCTCTCTAATCTTATTTGTGGTGATCAATGCTCCATTGATAAAAATGCCATCTACCATACATCGAAGAACTATAGCATGTGAAACATTCACTTCACTTGCATTTTTAAGATTATTGTAGACACTTCTTGTTAAGAATCTATGAATTATCCTTAATGTATGATCCCTTAAAGAATGAACTTTACATTTACCTCCTCTCTATGGCTCAATTTGCAGAGGATCTCGGATTTGTTCCCAATTGTCCTCAGCAGATACATCAGTTAATTCAACAAGGGCATCCGGCATAAATCCTAGATATTCTAAAAATTGTTTGAAGGTCAATGAATACCCTCTCTTGACAAACTTGAATCCCACATTACCCGTATCATATGTGTCTCCCTTAAAATAACACTCAAATGAGTAGAGGAAGTCTTGTGCCATATTAGGATACATATTGGGTTTTTTTATCTATGAATTATGTCCACCCAATGCGCTGTAGTAAGGGGAATACCTCCTCCCATAAGATTCCAGCCGAAATTTTGAGGAAGAACTGACTTAAATAAGCTGGCTGGACATACGTGCAAGCACTAAAATAGTCAAATTTATCCACCTTAGCTCGATCAATGTAAGATGGAATATGGATCCCTGAAGAACTTGTAACATTGGGATTCTTGGTCTTTTTAGGTGCCACTGAAAAAAAAAGACATATATGTGAGTGTAACATGGGAAACCATGGACTAAAACACACCTTATGTGCAAAAAAAACTAATGGAGGATAACAATGTAAACACATATTGATGAGAGTACAATGAGGAGATTTATAATGTAAAGTACGTGAGTATAAATCAACATGCATGCAAGACGATTAATTAAGAGAATGTCACAATGGATAAGTTGAAATATAACCCAAACATGGACTGACAAAGTCATAAAAATAAACATGTAAAACATTAGAGAGGTGATGAATCATGGATATGGAATAAAGAATGTCAACCAAAGAGTTATACAAAGGTCAAATTAAAGATAAACTCATTGAGACATTTTATCAAACATGTGATGTGCACATGTTTGAGAGTCAAATTCAAAGGCATAATGAAGTGCGTTCTCCACCAAATTTTACATGAGGCAACTATTTTATGGATGCTAGGTATAAAACAAAAAATATTGACAAAAGAAACTAGTATGAAGTATAGATCTCATGTTAAAATTGACCTAGATGATGAAATTTTTGCAATCTAACATTAAACAAAAATGGCATCAAATGACATTTTAAATAACAAAGATAGTGTATACTTACTTAAAGATGAAGAACCCAACAATTTTTAGAACCAAATAATTTTTAGCACAAGTTTGAGTGAAAGGGTGAGTGAAGTGTGTGCATGGGTTAAAACTTGAAAAATACGAGAAGAATAGGAAAAATATGATGAAAAGGAGAAAGAAATAGAGAGAAGAGACAAAAAAAACTAAAGGAGGGAGACAATGTGGTGGTCGGAGATGAAATGTGGTGGAGGGTGGTGGTGCGTGGCCGTAGGTGTGATTTTTAGTAGGTGAAGACGCAGGAGTGGTGAGAGCAAAGAAAATGAAAATGTAAGGGAATAAAGAAAAAATAAGAATCGTGAGCTTTAAAAATAGGGACAGTGCCCTCACATGCGGCCACGCATGGACGCAGGCAATGCCATAAATGGGCGCGCATGGGGTAAGGTGAGGAATGCATAGGCGCTGGATGGCCAAAGGAGAAGTTCACGTGGGCGTGCATGATGCTGCTGCTAGGGAGGAGGCCAACACCCAGGCACACAAAGGGACAAGCATGAGCTACACTCGGGCGCACGATTTTGATGGGGTGAGCAGTCTCCCCTTATGCGGGCGTACAAGGAGACTGGCTTGATGTGGCACGAGCGTGCATATGCCCTATGTGGCTGCCGTGGGCGTGTATGGGATGAAAGAACTGGCCACGCGGTGGTGCATTTTGGACTGTTCAACTGAAAAATTTTCTGAGAAACACTGAAATGTATCTCCAAAACTCTTTGCTTTGTGTATAAAAAACTTTATTTTTCCATTTGAAACTTGATTTTGCTTCCTTAGATTTGAACACAGTTGTTTTAAAAACCAAATTAACCAGTAGTATGGATCTCAAAATCCTTCTAAACCATCCTTTCTTTTGATTTATGAATCGAAACTAAAACCCATAAAAACACTAAAAGAATCAAAAATTAAAAAAATTAAAGAAAAAAAGAGATGGAATTCTGAGTTTAGAGTCTTTAGCTAGACTATTCAAACTGTATTTTTAGTAGTCTTGAAGAACCATGGTTGCCTTAGCAACCTTTTATGGTCCAAGTCTATACAGTTTGAGTCAATGACCGTTCACCTTATATTCATGACCATCTCTTGGATTCTTGATCGTCACAACTTCAAAATCATTGCTTGTCAAGACTTGATATGGCCCGAGCCACTTGGATTTGAGTTTTCCTGGAAACAAATGAAGACGACTATTATATAAAAGTACTAACATCATAGGAGCAAAGTCTTTCACCTTTAAGCATTTATCATGCCAACGTTTGGTCTTTTCCTTGTATTGTGTTGCATTGTCATACGACCATTGTCGAATTTCATCAAGTTTGTTGAGCTATAATTTTCTCTTTTCTTTTGCATTTCTCAAGTTAAAGTTAAGAAATTTGGTAGCCCAATAAGCTTTATGCTCTAATTCTACTGGAAGATGACATGCTTTTTCAAAAACTATTCGATAAGGAGACATGCCTATAAGGGTCTTAAATGCAGTTCTATAGGCCTATAAAGCCTCATCTAATTTCTAAGATCAATCCTTCCTAGAATTGTTAATCATTTTTTCTAGAATTTATTTTAGCTCCCTATTAGACACCTCTACTTGACCATTTTCCTAAGGATGATATGGGGTAGTTATCTTGTGTTTGACTCCGAATCTCCTAAGTAAAGTTCTAAGTTGATGGTTGACAAAATATTTGCCTCCATCACTGATTATAGCTCTTGGTGCTCCAAACCTAGTGAAAATATTCTTTCTAATAAATTCAAACACAATTCGGGAATCACAAGTTCTAGTGGCTATGGCTTCAACCCATTTTCTAACGTAATCCACAGCTACCAAGATATACTCAAAACCATAGGAATTTGGAAATGGTCCCATAAAATCTATACCCCAAACATCAAAAAGTTTTACTTCAAGTACATTATTCATAGGCATTTCATCACGTTTAGAAATATTACCAATTCGTTGACATTTATCACATATTTCAATGAAAGATTTGACATCCTGAAATAAAGTTGGCCAAAAGAAACCTGATTGGAGGACCTTTTATACTGTTCGATTAGTTCCATGATGGCCTCCAACTTTGCCTCCATAGCACTATCGCATAATATCTTCTTGTTCGATTTCCAGTACACATCGTCGAAGTACTTAATCTGAGCAAATCTTGATGAGATATAGATCATCTCAAAGGTAGTGCTTGGCATCCGCTTGAAGCTTTTTCCTTTGTTGCCAAGTAAACTCCTTAGGAAGATAAGCGCCTACAAGAAAATTGGCTATATTAGCATACCATAAAACTGAATTTTCATAAGTGTAAAAAGCATAAATATGTTCATCGGGAAATAAGTCAAAAATTTCTCCCTTTTCAATGCTAGTATGATCCAATCTAGATAGATGGTCAGCTACAAAATTCTCAGCTCCTTTCTTATCCTTAATCTCAATGTCAAATTCTTGCAGTAGCAAAACCCATCAGATAAGCCTCAGTTTGGAATCCTTATTTGCAAAAATGTATTTTAAAGTTGCATGATCCAACCGTATGATAACTTTGGAACCCAGAAGATAAGATTTGAATTTTTCTAAAGATAATACTATTGCTAATAGTTCTTTCCTCCGTGGTTGTATAGTTAACTTGAGCTCTGGTGAGTGTATGGCTTGCATAGTAGATGGTATAGAAAATCTTCTCCTTCTGCTATCTTAAGACTGCTCCGACTGTATAATTACTAGCATCACACATGATTTTAAAGAGTAAACTCCAATCGAGTGATGCTATGACCGGTGCACGTACTAACTTTTACTTTAATAAATTAAAAGCCTGCAAGCACTCAACATCAAAGTTAAATGCAATATCCTTAAGTAATAAATTAGAAAGTGGCTTAGCTATTTTAGAAAAATCCTTAATAAATTGACGATAAAACCCGACATGACCAAGGAAACTTCTAATACCCTTAATACTAGTCGGAGGAGGTAATTTTTCTATTACATCCACTTTTGCTTTATCAACTTGAATGCCTTTTTAAGAGATTTTATGCCCTAGGACAATTCCTTCTCTAACCATAAAATGACATTTTTTCCAATTAAGAACAAGGTTAGTCTCTTGACAGCTCTTTAAGACCAATGCAAGATTATTTAAACAAGACTCAAAATCACGACCATAAAGTGTAAAATCATCCATGAAAACTTCGATGAATTTTTCAATAAAATCATGAAATATAGCCATCATGCATCGTTGAAATGTGGCAGGGGCATTGCAAAGACCAAAGGGCATCCGTCTATATGCAAATATTCCATAAGAACATGTGAATGTGGTCTTTTCTTGATCTTTCAGGGCTATAGGTATTTGCATATACCCCAAATATCCATCTAAGAAAAAGTAAAATCTATTTCTTACCTGTCTTTCTAACATTTTCTCAATAAAGGGTAATGGAAAATGATCTTTCCTAGTGGCATTATTCAATCTCCTATAATCAATGTATACTCTCTATCCTGTGACTGTGCGTGTAGGAATTAACTTATTATTTTCATTAGTTACTACAATCATACCCCCCTTTTTAGGCACACATTGTATAGAACTTACCCAATTACTATCAGAAATAGGATAGATTATACCTGCATCAAGAAGTTTCAATACTTCCTTTTTCACTACTTTTTGTATAGTTAGGTTGAACCTTCATTGGGGTTGCACCACTGGTTTGAAATGATCTTTTATGGGTATCCGATGTGTACAATAGCTAGGGCTAATCCCTTTCAAGTCGGATGTTGCCTAATCAATCGCTCCTTTATGCTTCTTGAGTACCTCAATGAGCATTTTTTCTTCCAAACCTGTCAATAATGAGGAAATAATTACTAGTTCTGCATTATCCTTTAAAAATACATATTTTAAATGAGATTGAAGTGTTTTAAGTTTAGTTTAAAAGAACTGAAGAAGAGATCGATGAAGTCAACAACTCTAGGGCTTCAAACTCTCTTACCCCTGATTATATGAATGTAACTCATAAAGTGATAATGGCTTCTTTAGTAGAAGGATTAAAGGAAATACACTACAACTTGACTCAAATCTTGCAAGAGTTAACCAAGCATAGGGTAACAAAAGAGGTCAAAAAGAAATGTGAGATTATAAGAAATAGAAATGAGAGTGAAGAAAAGGTGAAAGCAAATAAAAGAAAAAGGTTGTGCTAGCAGCTCATCTCAACCTACACAAAAGGTTAGTATGGCAACATAGAGGAACTCGAGCCCCTAGGTGCATAGATTATTCTAGGAATCATTGGGGCATGTGTAGAGTGATGAACAAGGTTCATTTTAACTATGGCCATACAGATCACTTTGTTGCAAATTGTCCAAAATCACAAAAGAAAAGTAAGACATCTTGGATCAGTGAAAAGAAGTTTAAGTTTCCAAAAAAGTGAAATGTTGACCGATGTCTAGCAAGTGTACTAGATCAGCTAGTAATGTAGGAAAATATAATTATGACACTCTAATATCGAACCCAAGGGAAACTTGTGTTTGTGTGATTTTAATTTTAAAATAGAATTTGTGTGAAGAAGAAAGAAGAGAAATCCTAAAAGTTGTGATGGTTGAAGATTAAAAACCAAAAGCAAAACTTTTAAAACTAAAAATAACAAATTAAACTGTTAAAGACTTGAAATAAATTAAATGTAAAACAAAAGCAAGCAATTAATTGGAGTGAAAATCAATATTTAAAAACAACTTTCACTAAAGGACTATCCACCTTAACC
Organism: Excoecaria agallocha; assembly: GCA_037975025.1. Lineage (NCBI taxonomy): Eukaryota > Viridiplantae > Streptophyta > Magnoliopsida > Malpighiales > Euphorbiaceae > Excoecaria > Excoecaria agallocha. The sequence goes on along the minus strand of CM075807.1, from coordinate 99,585,835 downwards.
AATATTATTATGACTTAATTAAAAGAGAAACGTAAGTGATTATGAAGAATTCAGATAAATAAAATCAGATAACTTAACTTAAGATTATCATTCCAAGCATTAAAATTCTCTTATTAAGAACAATCCAACACTTAGCATAAAGATCTGAATTATATCTCCTAGATGTCTATTAAATTTTTTTTCAAGTAAATTTAACTTCCGGCTATTCTTAGTTACACCTTTCTTAATCTTAACTTACCTCAATTAACACAAAACTATATCTAATGAAGAATATAATCATGCATTAACCTAAATAATCATGCATTAACCTAAGTAATTTAACCTAATAACATGCGTATCAATTATCAAACTAAAAATCAATTATTAACCAATAATTAAACAAGTTAACAATCAAACTTTAGATAAATAATGATAAGACTGTGTTTAAGAACTAAGAAATAATCAAAACTTGCATTAAATTTAAGCATAAGCTTAAGTCATAACAATAAAAGTTAAGGATTCAAGTATCCTTTAGCAAAAGTTAAAGAAAACTACTCACTACTCATGTTTAAAACTAAAACAAAGCTTTTAAGAAATCAATAAAATAGAGAAAACAGAAAAAACAAAGTAAAAACTAAAAACTAGTGAACTCTTGACAATTGATGAGTGATTATCTTCTTTGGTGCTTCAGACTTCTATTTATAGGCAAAACAAGTTTAGAATCTTTCTAAACTTCCTGAGTTAAAGTAGGACGAGAATTCTTTTTAATCGGAAAATCCTTCATAGCATTGGAGTTTAAATCACACGGCTAAGTAAGAATTGCCTTCATGGAATGCACTACCATGTATCCTTCCTTGTAGGGATACACAACCAATTGACTTCTTTGGATTCTTCATGCATGGCCAAGTAGTGTTTTCCTAGGAAAGATGATACACGACCAAACACTCTTCTAAGCATTGCAACACACGGCCAAGCAAGGAAGAATTTGTTCAAATGCATGGTTACTCACTCTTTCAAGGCTTGAGGCACATGACCAAGTAAAGAAGAAAGGAAGAAGTACACGGCCAAGCAAAGGAACAAGCTTTTTCATACATGACCAAGCATGCTTTCACTGGACTTCACGTACATTTTCTTGTAAGAATTTCCTCTTTTCACAGTTTTGGCTCACAACTTCTTACCTTTTTGCAATTAAGTCATTTTTCTAACAAAATATATCTATAAAGCACAAAAATTTCTAATTAGCTTCGAAAACACAAAAATCAACAATTAAAATAAAAATTAACCTAAATTACACCAAATTAACTAAATAAAAACACTTAAAACATACTAAAAATAATATATAATTCACACTTATCATATGTCATCGAAAGAGCTTCTGGTAATTATTTTCTTCTTTTTTTATTATTGTTTATATGTATTGATAGATTCTAATGTTGGAAATACATATATGCATTTTTGGAATATTAGATAAGATGGATGTTTATAAGTGACCTATATATATGATAGTATATTAATAAGATCTTAATTTAGGACTGAACAGTAAATTATGTGAAATGCATATATGGCCAGTGTTTGCATTAGTGCACGTGTGTTAATAGAGTATATATAGATTTATTGCAATATGGTATATAAGAAAGAGTTTATGTATAGTGGACAAGATTCTCCATATTTGAAGTTGTTGTAAGGAAAAATTAAGGTTGATTACGATGCTCTGTATACCTGTCAGTAATTTGTTAACAAGTGTGGGTAGTTAACTAAACATTTCATAGTTAGGATGTGGCAAACATGTGCATTAAATAAGTGTACACATCTGCATTTTATTTCATACATGAAAGCATCATTTATTTATAGCAATCATATTACATGTACAGGCCCCAACTGAAAAAGCAAATTGATAGGATATACATTGAGCATAGTAATGATATAGTAGTATGAAAGGTTGCCCTTATTTAGAGATAAAGTTAAATGAGAAGTGATTCAAGTTAAAGAAGAGAATAAGAGAAGATGGTAGAGGTAGTATGGGATTAAAGATGATGGTGATAGACATGGAGGTATAGGAACGATAATGATGTATATGAGTAAGAGTTATAGGTATGAATTCTGGGAACAAAATTCTTCAAAAGGGAGAGAATTGTAAGGACCCAAAATAGATCCTAGTAGAATTTAAGGGTATTAACATGGTATTATGTCTAATTAAGATTAAGTAGATGAATTATTATAAGTTAAGACCTAATGGATTAATAGTCTTATATGAAATAGGGTAAAAGCATCATTTGACATTATGATATAATTATATTTTAGTAGGCTAATTTCAACAAAAGAAAAGTCATTTGGAGTGCAATTAAAAGTAAGGATAACTTTGGGAATAAAACTTAAAGAAAGAAATAAGAGGGGACATATTTTGGGATAAAAGAAATTAAGAGGGAGTTAAATTGGAAATTTTTTTCCATAAAAATTTCTTGGGGCTACATAAAGGAGAGAGAAGAGTAGATAGGGGATTTAAATAGTGGTTTGGCCAGCCATATAAGGGGAAATGACACAGATTTTCTTCCTTTTCTCTCATAAAAGAAAGAAATCTATAACTCCATCTCTCTCATCTCACTCTAAATCTATAATTTTTGTTCTCTCTCTTTCTCTATTAGAAAATTCGACCCTTCATTCCTCGTAGAGCATTCTTAGATTTCTTTATCTTAAATGTGAGAGAAAATTGGTAAAAATGTCTACAAGGAGATAAGCTAGCAAGGATCAAACTAAGAATAAGAAAGAGAAAGATAAGTAGAGAAAAAGGGGTTTTGAAGCAAAATCTAGAGTTGTATGTCAAGTTTGGGAACTCTTACAACCTTGCATATGCTTACTTGTGTGATGATTGAGTTGATAATGTGTAATGGATGTGTTAATAGGATGGAAAACAATTCTACATATGTGAATCTTGGCATTTAGTTGAATAATAGAGTTGTTGCTTAAAGAATAGATCTAAAGAATTAAAATTTGTAAAACCCCAATTGAAGCTTGTTTAAAGTGATTTTAAATTCAATTGGTAATTATAAAGATGTATGAACATATATGTTATATGTAATGTCATAGAAAACATCAATTACTAAGTTTAAATCTCCATACAACTCTAATTCAGAATTCTGGGTTTAGGGTCACTTGACCTAATAGTACTATTTTGCCAATATCTCAAGTTTTAGGCTAAAATTTGAATAATTCTTATTTTTGTTTAAAACTAGACATCTAGATCTAGATTTCATATGAAGAAACCAAATTCTAAATCTATTTCTATGTTTTTCATAATTTAGCTTGAAATCTGGACATAACTGCTGCCCTATTAATGGTAACATATTGTAATATTTATTCAATATATGGAGTTTTAGAAGAGAAAATAAGATGATTTTTAATGTTTTAAAAACTAGAAACATGGTGATATAAGTTTGTAGAATAACATTTTGCCTAAAACATGATGTTAAATAGGTCTAAAATGGCTTTTAATTTGAACCTAAAAATCTTCCTTTAGAATTTTTTAAGGAGAATGGACCTCACGGTAAACACCAAATTGGTAACGACTATGAGCCCTTCTAAAACCAAATGTATACCTATATCACAGTTAGTACAAATTAGTAATCACTATGACCCTCCCTTATTTCCTTTTAAACTTGATTTTTTGGCTCTAAATTGTCACCAAAGCTTATCTAAACCTTTATAAATACTTTTATAAATTTCTAATAATAAGAATAAGGGTATTATGCAATACCAAATTTGTGAATAACATAATGATAGAAGGAAATAAAATTGTAAAAAGGAACATTGATTTTAGAAGGCATAAAAATACATGGGATTTAAGGTGGTCTAATGCAGTAATGCACACTTACACTTTTATGTTAGTATGAAACGACATATTGATACGATATTGTGGAACCTTCAATGAACTCTGATACGATATTGTGGAACCTTCAATGAACTCACATATCATAATCACTAATAGGTACAAGAAAGATGTAGCTTTGTATGTTTATTGAAACGATATATATGTATGCATGTATGTATGCATGCATGCATGCATGTATGAATGTATGTATGTATGTATGTATGTATGATCATACCTCATGGCTAATATATGATTGTAGTTAGTTATAGTATTGTATATTTATTATTATTTGTATAATTGTATGCGATTGTATATATATACATATATGCATGTACACATATAGGTAATTATTTTGTGTGTGTATTGAAGTGTAATTGTAAAAAGATAATGTGTATATGTAATGTTTTCACATGATTATAGTTGTGATGAAATTATCATATAAGAGGGATAGTAAATTATATATGTACATATATGATCATAAAAGCATGTCGTCAAGCGGTTATGATTATAAAGTATACCTCAAAGGTAAATATGTTATAACTGTGTTCATACACATTATTTTATTAAAGAAATTCAATATAGCATGATGTTAAGTATCATCATAATTCATATGTGAAAGAGTTACATGGCTTGAACTAATTTCAATTAAAAAACAACAATAATGATCGCATGTTTATAGAAAAGTTATATATGAACAGGTATATGAATACCCTTTACATAGTTAAACATGAGTATACATGTATATATATGTATATGTTTGAATAGAGTTAAAGTAAAGTAAAGAGAGATATAGTAAAGAGATTTAATTTATTACATTGTGTTTAAGATGTGAATAGATAAGCATAAGCTGCGATAGTAAAGTTTCGGCCCTGTTTGGGTTATAAAATATAGAAATGGTCCTATTTGGATCATAAAATACCCCATTTGGGTTATAGCTCCATTTGGGTCTAGAGTACAATTTTAGCCCCTTTGGGTCTAGAGTACAGCTTCAACCCCATTTAGGTCCAAAGTTTAAATACCTTCAGGTATCCTATTTGTTCCTTCTGGTGCTACCATTATAATTTATCTAGTTATCCACTTCTTTAAAAAAGTCCAGGCATAATAATGAATAAAGGAAGTAATATGTAACAATAAAACATAAAAAAGCATTATCGTCTAAAATTGATCTTTATAATGTCTTTTTAATAACCATATTTGGTATGTGGAGAAATATTATACAAAATGAGGATGTATTTTCAAAATGCATGTATTTATATGGCATCTTGCTATCATATGTTCATACTAGGCTTAGAAATTATCCATATGAACTTGCACAATACTGATGTTTTATCAATGATTATATTGGTGAGTATATGAACTTTATAGTCTTGTGCTTCTTACTTGATTTTATTTATATATTACCTTCAATGCATAATTGTATAGTATATGGATAACACGACTTGAAATGAAATAGTATTTTATTATCATATGAATGAAATCATTTGTGTACATTTAATGTGTTTCCTATACCTAGGAATATAAGATATATTTATATATATAGTTGTATTCATGTATTGTGATGTTTTGCAATGGTTACATTAGTTAATATGTATTCCCTAAAGTTAAGTATTTCTTGCTTAACCTGGTGTAACGATATGTGTGACTTTTATTTGTAATCGTAAATGAACTATAAACTCACAGCATGAATATATATATATATATTAGTATGTCAGGGTAATAGCAAATTGGAATAGTATTTATATATAAAAAGGATTTACATGATAATGGTAGTAAGAATTAGAAAGGGGTCAATACATCAATTGGATACATACAATTATTTGATGTGTAAGCTATTAGTTTTCAGCTATACATAGGGATTTAATTTATTAACCTGAAACTCTATGATTAATAATTTGGCTTTCTGATGAATTTATACTAATATTATTGTGCACTAAAGAAAGATGAGTAAGTTAATGTGATTAATTGAGAATAAATTATAGTAACTCAGAAGGTACATATGACGTGCTTAACTAATTCTAAGAAGAAATAATTGATAATGACTAGAATATTAATAACTGCTTAGCATTGGATGAAATAAAAATATGAGAGTGTTAATAATTTGAAAGGTTATAATCATGATCCAATTATTTTAAATGATTGGTTTATGTGCCATAAGATATGCTTTTATGTGTATGCCTTATTTTGATGACTTTAGAAAGAAGTTGTTTTCATGTTTTATGCTCCCCACTAAGCTTTATAGCCTGGCACTAGTTCTTATCCTTGTAAGTTGCAAAGGTAGGACTTCTTTTTAAGGTTCATATCTACAGTAGGACAGCCAATACAAGTCTTAGAAGTTTCGAAAGTATATAGTCTTCTTTTTAGGTTCTTTTTTGATCTGGAGATTTATTTGTATTAGAAATTTTGTAATACTATAGATGTTTAGTATATGTAAATATTGTAATATTTAAAGAGACTTTATTATAAGTAAAGTTTTAATAGTTAAGTTTATATATTATGGTTTAAGTTTTTTTTATAATATCTATGTATAGTATGGTTAATGATCTAATAGTATGGTAAATCATGTTTAATGATACAGGATAAAGTGATATAGCTAGGTTATAGGATAAAGGTATTATAGTAATAGCATTTGCATGCATATGATTGAAACTATAGAATGTAGTCCTTGGTAAATAAACATAGTTCAAAGGTAATAATGAAGAGTTCATGATATGGGATACCTATTGTATGCAAATGTGTTAATGCCTAAATTATCCCTAATTATAGTATTAACAAGATAGGACATTGTTAACACATATAGACTATCATGTGTTATACTTCTTGAATAGTTCAATTAGTAGTTCTAATTATCTATGATCATTAGGTTGATCAAAGTTAACATATGGATGCTTTTTAAAAGAACAAGTACATTGGAGACCTATTATGAGAAACTTGACATGGATATTTAAATTATACTAGTGAAGTATCTCATCATATCAATTGTACAAGTATTCTGGGACTTGAGATCATCAAGGTGTCTCATGTAGCAAGTGTTATACTTTGATTCCTATGTTTTTACTCCTCGAAAGGGATATATAGCTTTGAGAATGGGTATAACATAAACTACTTGGAGGTAGTTGAGTGACCGATAAAGGATTCACCACTTCAATCATAGTGAGGGGTTTTATCTCGAGTATTTTTTCACATCTTTGTTTAGAAAACCTTGAATAATGTGAATGAGATTCACAAAGGCATTTTAGGAATAAAGATAAAAGTATAAGAATAGAATAAATTAATGAATGAATTGACACATATCCATATTCAATTCATGAATGAGATTAGAAGAATGGTGAAATGAGTAATTGCATGGAAACTAGATATGGAAGGGTAAAAGTGGACATGTACACACCCAATCTTGAGGTAGCCCGAATCGGAGTTACTCAATGATGAAGAAATTTTTGTATTTTAAAAGAAAAATACAAACTCCAAGTTCCATCCATGATTTTCATGATGTTCTAAAATTTTTTTGTGAGTATTAACTTTGCATTTTTATGGAATGAAAATAAGTATGAAAAACCCTGCTTTTTGAGCCTTTCATGTGATAGACAGCAATCTATCATGAAGAGATGGCCATCTGTGGCAATTTTTATCACCGGTTGTCTATCAATCATAAATGCCCATTGGTGGGGATTTTTCAGCAAATCTACACATTTTCCAGTAGAATGAACCTAGATAAAATAGGGTTTTCATAATCATATTTTGACGAGATTTTAAAACAGATTTATTTGAAGATTTCTAGGAATTAGAATTTAAAAATATTTAAAACTCTTTCCTTCCTTTAAATACTAAAAAACCTTAGACATTAAAAGGAAAATTCACATAGAGAAAACACATTCTGTAGAGAAGGGCATCTACACTTGAATAGAAAACCTAATTTCTATCCTTGGGTGCAAAAGCTTTCTCACCTTCTTTTCTTCACAAAAACACATCTTATAGCTTTTAAATGTGGAAATCAATAATCAGAACTCAGGTCGTAATGTCTATAGTTACATAAATCAATTCTCATGTGGGTAATATTCTGGGCTTAGTTCTCCTTCTTCATCATGGCATGAAAATAGATAGATTTGATTTAATTTTACTTTATTCAATATGTTTTGATGTCATGATTATATGGTTTATCATTTTCTAATTCATCCTCTATGCCATGATATGTTTTTCATGATGCTGTGAACAACTTGAGTGTGTTTAAATATATAGAAAGGCATGTTTTAAAGCATCTTCCACCTTCAATGCATGATAATTTACTTAATCAAAATTTTGTTTGTATATTAATTCAATGTTTCAATATGATTTAAATGTTCTTTTAGTTATCATAGTTAAATCTCACATGATTAGAACATGGACTATGCATGATTAGGTTAAAAATAGATTTTATTTGACCTTTACATATTTTCTGCTTGTTTTCCCTATTCTATATGTGACAGATGGGAAAAAAAGCCTAGATGCCCATCAATCACATCAATCAACGGGACATCACAGGACTTTCTTTTTCCATCCCGTCTCCCACCTATAGTTGGCCATCTTACTTGTTGTGTAGGCCATCTACAACCCTTATTTAGCCTATTTCATGATGTTTTATGTTCATTTCTCATATTTAATTGATTTGCATGCTTAGTTACATGTTTAGATGTTATTTTAATTCTATCTTGTGCATTTTTAATATTATACTTGTGTGATCTTTCATTTTAGAATACAAGTGTACTTTATTTTATTTTTAATATTTATTTTTATCTGTCATATACTAAATTTTTTTTCTTTGTGTTTGTGAGCAACTAACTTTATTTGCATGGACTTTTGGAGACTACAACATTGAAATGCCTTGAAAAGCTACCATTGACGGTTCCTAACTCTGTATTTTGTTTATTTAGCTATTTTCCTTTATTTTATTTATTTTTTGCTTTTTACTTACATTTATTGCTTTATTGGATTTATTTTGGGGATGTAATCATCAGCAAAATATGATTTTCTTTGCTCGATAAATAATAAAGATTCATTTAAAATCATTTTTACTAATTAATTAGGTTTTCTTAAATAAAATGGACCAATTTTCAATTTTCATCCCAAATTACACATAAAAAGAAAAATCCTTGTTTTCATCAAAATTGGAATCGCTCATGACACATTTTCTAGAAATTGACAAGGATTCTTCAACCTTCTGTAAAATATGTATAAAGAAATCAATATTCCTAACTTAATAAATGCCCTAATTTATGTATGATATTTCTTTTATCTTTTGGACAATTTGCTTATGTAATATTTTATTTCTTATATTTACTTACTTCATCATTTTCTTTATGTGCTTGATGTGTTTATTTACTTATGTTAATGCATCGTGCGAGAGGATAGATAGTGGATTAATGTTAAAAAATAATTTATAAACAACACTTAACCAAGATACAAGTAAGTTTGATGTCTCGAATTCCATCTCTAGTCTAGGCATCATATGGTTAGAATCATTTCCTAATTTTTTGTTGGATGGCAACTCCATGATACCTACCACTTGAGCCCGCTTAGACACCATTGTAGATTGACCACCAACAATAAAATTGGGTTAAATCCCTTTCTAATTGTGCAATGGCCAATCTATGAACTTTATAAACCTTATCCAATCTTGGACCCTAAAAGCTAATCATTGAGAGCAAGCTGAAATCCCCCACGAGGTATTCAAGGGGTTTCGATATGTATCACAGGAAACCACTGAATTCCTATCATTTAGGTAGTCATGATGCTTGAATAAAAGCCTCTAATGACTTGTACAATAATGTATGGAAAATATCGATTGAAAATCGATATTATAGTTTAAAAGAGTTTGAATCATAAGCATCACAATTCGATTAAAATTCTTAGGGTCACAGTTCGACTGTAATTCTTAAAGTCCTAATTTAATGAGAACTCTTTGAGTCCTAATTCGATTAGAACTCTAGGAGTCATAGATTGATTAGAATTCTTAAAGTCCCAATTTGATTCCAACTCTTAGAGTCACAATTCGATTAGAAATTTTAGTTACATTTTTGGAAAACTAATTTATGAAGTAGTCAAAAAGTTCCCAAATTTAAAATAGTTTATAAAATGGAAAAATTTCCTAATATGGTTCTAATTAGAATAATGTGATTATCTTAACTAAGTTAACATATTTAATAACTTAAGATATGACATATAGAAAGAACCATGTTTTGAAGAGTTAAAATATACACTAATTACACTAAATAGAATATATTTTTTGGTTTTATGCATTAGATGTATGATAGGATGTATATCTTAGCATTTTGAGTTAGTTATGGACTAATAACCAATGTGATTGAGCATATAAATGATTTTTTTTGGCCCGTAAGGACTTTCATATACGGCCCATTATCTTGTAATTTTTTTTATTTATGTAATTAAATTACATAAGATTAAACTAGGAAAAAAGAAGATCAAAACCACTGAAGCAAGATGCACCGAATGGTAGATCCAAGAAGAAAAGAAGATTTTGTAATATTCTTATTTTCATTTGGTTTTGTAATTCATGCACTCTACTAGGGGTTTGATCTAGTTTCCTTCTTGGCTCAAGGAAACCAAAGTAGAAAGTCGATGACTAACCCATGTATTTAAAAGTTAAATATGCATGATTAATAAGATTAATGTATATGCTTGCTAACCATGAATGATGAGACCTAAAATTAACAAACCCTTATTTTAATGTTAAGACATATAACCTTCCATTAATATTAAGAGAATCAGATTTCTTTTATATTATTGGGTTATTAAGAAAACTCAAGCCCATAGTATATCGAATATGTTCAAATCACATTAATGGGTTGTCTTAACTAGCTCATTAGTTTGTTGAGAAATATCAAAGCTAATAGACCTAGAGGCAAGATTGGATTTTGCATATCAAGATATGCATACGTCAAAAGTTGATGGCCCAATGATTCAATAATTGCATAAAGATGCAATTGGTATATGATATCTACCTTTCAAGTTAGGGTTTGACTTATTGAGTAAATTTAAGGTTAAATTGCTAACTAAGGATTGGATATTGACCTATTAAGAGAACCATCACATTTTCTCAAATCCATAGTAAGGGTTATTGGTTTGTAACAAAATTGTAAGAGTAAATTGGATTAACAAAAGACTTTATTAATGTATTTATATACATAGACATATTCTAACATGCTTAATTATTCACATTTAGGTTACTTCATCATGAGCACTACACATATTAACATTCATTCCATTCTAGATAACAAGTTTATGGGGACCAATTACTTAGAGTAGATCAAGTAAGTAGGAATTGTTCTTAAAAGCTGAAAAGATCCATTATATCTTGGATAAAGATCCACCACTCTTTCATATGATGATGCTAGTGATGAGATCAAGGACATTTATCAAAAGTATATAGAGGATTGTAGACACTGAGTTTTGAGGTAGCCTAGATTAAAGTTACCCAATGAGGAAGAACTATACATATTTTAGATAGAAAATTCAAACTTCGAGTTTCAAACTTGATTTTTACTAATTTCTAAAATATTTTTTATCAAATTTATCCTTTCATTTTTAGTAAATGAAAATGAGTTTGAAAAAAATCTTAAAATTGAGCTTTTCTATAATATATGACCTTCTATCATCTTTCTTCTTCTAGTCATACATATTTTAGACAGAAATTGCAGACTTCAAGTTTCAACCTTGATTTTTACAAATTTCTAAAATTTTTTTGTGAATTTTATCCTTTATTTTTAGGGAATGAAAATTAGTTTGAAAAATCTTTAAAATTGAGCTTTTTTCTAGTAAATGGCCTTATATCACCTTCCTTCTTCTAGTCATCTCCTAGCAGAAAGACTCTCGTGACTAACCTTAGCATGTCCGTGGCTTGGTCACAGATGCTCGTTTGTCATGAGTCATGGCTATAAGTCATTAGGTTAAGATTTCAATGGAAATTTTGATATTTTAAAATTCATTTTTTTAGTGTTGGCTATCTATCAGTAATAGATGCCTATCTATGGGGATTTTAGAACAAATTCCCATATTTTCTAGCAGCTTAACAACCTGGATAAGATATGGTTAATTATGGTTAGATTTGGTAGGTTTCATAGGGATTTTAGGGGCATATTTCTAGGAAATCAAGTTTGAAAAAGATTTGAAATCTCTTTCCACATATAGAAGCCAAAACCCTAGGGTTTTGAAATGAGTGAGGAAAACATTCAAAATTTTTAAAGAGAACCAGCCATTCTTGAGTTAAAAAATTAAATTTCTATTCTTATGAACAAAAACCATCTTTCTTTCTTTTCTTATCACACAAATGGATGTTACTGTTTCCAAATGTGAAAATAAATTAATGAACTTGGAGTACGATCTTCTATTGTTATAGAAAAGTTTACACAGGGTAATACTCTAGGTTCAGACCCCTTCTTTTTGTTGTGGCATGAAAGTATATATGTGTGATTTGAATCCATTTTACTTAATATATTGATGCCATGATTGCATGGTTTATCGTTATTTTATTCATTTTATATGCTTTCTTAATTTTATGATGCTATGATTGTCTAAATATTGATTAAAACATATAGAATGGCATGATTTAGGATTTGTCCACCATTAATGCATGATTATGTTTTCTTGTTTAAAATTTTATAATATATGTTAATTAAATGTTTTGGCATGATTAAAATGTATTATTATCCCTTAGATTTAAATTTGATATGATTATGAGGTAAAATATGTATGCTTAGGATGTAACATAAGTTGAACTCCTTTTGTGTGTGTTTACTACTTATTTTTCTTTGTTTCGCGTGTGAGAGATGAGAATAAAGCTTGATAGACGCCCATCAATCACACTGAGCAATGAGATGCCATGGAGTTTTTTGTCCATCCCATCCCTTCTTTTATCCTAGCTATCTGCCCTTTTGTTACCATCTATGAGTCCCTTTGGCAGTTAATGATGACTTATTTTTCATGTTCAATTAAGTTGCATGTTCATTTATATTTTTAGATGCTATTTCTAATTCAACTTATGTGTTTTACATTCTATTTGTTTATTCATTTTATTTCCATAATGCATATTCATTTTATTTTGCTTTATTATTTGTTATCATTTATCATAATACCAATTATTTATTTTCTTTGTGTTTATTTTGAGTAATTAAATTTATTCGTATAAACTTTTATAGAGTTTTAAGCTGATACGCCTTGGGGAACTACCTTTAGACGGTTTTAATTCTACCCTTACTTATATACTTATTTATTTATTTCCCTTTATTTATTTTTATTATTTTCTTTGATTTATTTTGGGGATTTGTAATAGTTAGCAATAAAATTATTTTTTTCTTGCATAATAAAATTTAACTTAAATAACTTTTTACTAATTAATAGGTATTTTTTCCAACAAAATGGACCAATGTCCAATTTTCCAATAAAAATTGATCAATAAAAGAATAATCTTTATTTTCATCAAAATTGAGATCAGTCATCCTAGGTTTTCTAAAACTCCCAAGGACTATTCACCTTTTTTCTAAAATATGCATAAGTGAACCAATATTCCCACCTTAAATAAATCCCTCGTTTTATGTATGCTGACTCTTTTTGCTTTAGATAATTTTATTTATGTCATTTTTTTATTCTTATTTACTTTATCATTTTACTTAGATGCTTGATATGCACTTTTATTTATTATTGCAAATGATGTGAGAAGGGAGATAGATGGTGTAATGGCCCAAATACCGGGCTAGTTGAAAATCGTGTTTTTTGATGGTGAATAGTGATATAAGGGCAAATAATATTTTCCGAAATTGAAAAATATTTTATTTGATCATTGAAACGAGCAAGTCAGTAAGAGGCCATGGGTGAAATTTGGAATGAAAATAAGGTTAAATAGATCCTCAAAATTCAAAAATAAGAAAATTTTTACGGTTTCATTTTAAACAGTGTTCGGGTTGGCTGAAAGTTTGACTGGAACTTTAAAATAGCAAATGACATATAAAAATTACCATAATTTTCATATCTATATTAAATGAGATGTAGAATCATATAGTAATGAAAAATTAATTTTATTGTGACTTTGAAAATTGGAGTATTGGATTGGTAAAAATGAACCAGATCGGGAAACAGTCTCCGAATGACTCAAAAATATTAATAGAGTCTAATGAATATATTTTGAGGGTTAATTAAGTATTTTTAAGAAGGTTTGAACTTAGGAAGTAAGAGAAAAATAATTATTTTTCGTTTAAAAAGTAATCGATTGATCGTGGATTGATTGTACCTTTAAAAATAGTAAAGGATCTCTAAAAATTGCAAAAATTTTCAATTGAGATCTAATAAGTATTTAGAATTATCTGGTAGAGAAAAAGTAATTTTTCGGTAACATCAGAGATTTGCTAATCAGACCAATTTAAATGAACCATATCAAAAATGGACTCCAATTGAGCCAAAATTTTGCATGAAGGCTTAATATATTATTTTAAGAATTATGGAATTGATTTTGAGTGAAATTGAGCTTTGAAAGTTAGAGAAATAATTTTTTGATGCAAATGGGCTTAAACTTGATTTTAGGCTTGGATTAGGTCCAACCACTTTGAATTGAACCAGCCCAACCCATTAAACCAAGTATATATAGGTCTAAAGCTACTGAAATTCTAAAAATCTCTTCACTCTTCTACATTTCTCCCTAGCTTTCTTTTGACCGAATTCTATTTTTCATCCTTTTCCACCAAATTCTTCAATCTTCTTTAAATTTCTCTCCAAATCCAAGCTCCTATATAATATTTTAGCTTTTCTACTACATGGTTATGATCTCTAATCATTGTTTGATGGAGTAAAAGTAGGGAAAATCAAGTATTCAAGGTTATGTGTCAAATTTAAGGTAAGTGATTTTGGAATTTTTAATTAAGTTTAAAGGTTCTATTAGGTAGATTAGGTTGTCTAGGTTATGTTTATATGGTTTTATTGAATTAAGGAAGCAAGAAAATGATGGATTCTCACCTTGGGAAATTCAGCCATAATAGGAAAATTTAAAGAGAAAAGAGCTTTCAAAGGAAAGGGTGCAGAAAATAAGGATCAAAATGTGAAGAACAAGGATTTAAGGTTAGGGGATACATTATCCATTAATTTCCATAATTTTTGTATGAAAATTTGATTATGTATATATTTGATTTGTGTGATTATGTGTGATTATTTTGTGATAATGTTATAAGTATGAAACCGGAAGCTTAAATTGATGAATGAAATATTTTAATTTGACGAATTAAATTGCAATACTTAATAGATGTTTGGCCGAAATGGATGTGTGGGTGTGTAATGGTTTATTTTTGCTAAATTGTGAAGAAAATGGCATAAATTGAATGTAAAGGTAGTTTTAGTGCTATACTAATTTAATTGGAATTTTTAGAATTAATTAGAATATTTTTAAGTTAAATTTTACATTATGTTATAGTGGAAATGTTGAATTTTAATGAAATAAATTGAATTTATTGCATAAATAAAAATAATATTAACTAATTATATAATTAGAATCAAAAATAAAAAATAAAAATAATGGAAAATGACTTAAATGAAAGGAATTCAAGTTTAGGGGCAAAATTATAATATTGTCAAATATTAAGGGAAATAGAAAAAATATATATTTCAAGTAGAATAAAGGTTAAACTAGAAAAAAATGAATAGTAAATGGGGATTTATGCATGAAATATTGGTTAGGGACCAAACTGAAATTTTACCAAGGAATGTGAAATTAGAAGTGTAAAATGATATTTGATGGTAATTTTGTAAATAAAATGATTTTAAGAGTATTTTTGTAAATTATTGAAATTTAAAGAACCAAACAGTAATTTAGCAAGTTTAGGGATCAAATGGTAATTTTAGGGATAAATATTGAATTAATGGTATTAATTAAATAAGTATGCCATTTTAGTAAATAAATTGAAAATAAAGGGTATAATTGTAATTTGATGAAAATTTGAAGGATTAAATGGTAATTTAGCTATTTTAGGGATTTACATGTAAATTGTATATATATATATAAATGATATATGTACAAATGTATGTACGACTTGTAAGAATAATGTGTATATTATGTACGAATGTATAAGCAAGTATATAATGAATATGACTATGATGAGTTAAGTATGTATGTATGTATGTATAGAACAAATATGATTATTATAATAAATTAAATTGTCATGTGATGACCTTAATTTATTTGTAAAAGATAAATATAAATACATCTACTTGAGGATAAAGTTGGCTAGCCATAGGGACACCTATACCATGGTCCGGGTTATGATGACTCGGTTCTGTAGCCTAATGATGGTCTATCCCATGTTATATGTTCACAAGTTACAAGTATCATGTTCATGTTTGTGATCCTTCGGGGTCACCCCACATGTGGGACTTTAGGATCCCTATCCCGTGTATGCAGTCCAAGATTTCTATCGAACTATTACTGGGGGCAATTCAAATAAATAAAGAGATACATGTATGTAAATGTAAACAGGTATGCATGTATGTATATGTAAATTTGTAATGTATGTATGCATGTGTAAGGTATGTATATGAATGTATATATGTATGCATGTATGTATATGCAAGTATATATGTATATGTATACGTATAGGCATGTATGTAAGTGTATATATATATGTATGAATGTACATATGTGAGTATGTATGCATGTATAGGTGAATGTATGTATGTGACCATGTATGCATGTGTATGTAAATGTACGTATATGAGTATGTATGCATGTGTAATAATGTATGTATATGTGTATATACGCATGTAATGTATGTATATGTGTATGTATGCATGTAATGTATATATATGTGTATGTATGCATGTAATGTATGTATATGTGTATGTATGCATGTGATGTATGTATGCATATGTAATGTACGTATATGTATATGTAATGTATGTATATGTGTATGTATGCATGTGATGTATTTATGAATATGTAATGTGCATATATGTATATGTAATGTATGTCTAAGTAATGTATGCATATGTATATGTAATGTATGTCTAAGTAATGTATGCATATGTATATGTAATGTATCAATATGTATATGCATGCAACGTATGTATATGTATAAGTATGCATGTAATGTATGTATACGTATGGGTATGTAGGGGATGTATGTATATATGTATAGAAGTATGTATGTGAATATGTATGCATATGTATATGAATGTATGCATGCGTGTATGTAAATATGTGTATGTAAATGTATGTATGTGAGTATGTATGTATTTGGGAATGAATGTATGTATGAGTAATTGCATGCAAGTGTGTATGTATGTGTGAATGTGATTTATTATGGAAATTTTGGGATACGTATCCACCACTGAGTGTTTCGATGTTCAGCTCATAATTTGTTGACTGAGCATAGATTATGAAGATGATGAGATTGCAGTGACTAATATTGCGAGCATAGTCAAGAGTAGGATCAGGATCAATAAGAGAGTTAGATTTTGCATGTATATATAGGTACGGAAAGTATAGTAACTATGTAGGTGCAGGACTATAGTATATAATGTATGCTTGTAAACTATTGAGACACAGGTGTATATTTGGTAATTATGTTCTAAGTATGTTTGCAGGTATTGTAAAAAAAATTTAT
Source organism: Excoecaria agallocha (assembly GCA_037975025.1). Lineage (NCBI taxonomy): Eukaryota > Viridiplantae > Streptophyta > Magnoliopsida > Malpighiales > Euphorbiaceae > Excoecaria > Excoecaria agallocha. The sequence continues at coordinate 99,568,363 of CM075807.1, read as the reverse complement.
ACTGGTTCATGTATAGAATTTGTATCCGTAATTAGGTTTTGACATCCGATTACCGCCTATATTGTATAGTTGTATGAGGGTGTTACATTTAGTGGTATCAGAGCATGGTTTAGATGATCTTCAGATCGGAATGGTATAATAAAGGACGATGCGGTATGTATACATGCCATGACTAGGTCTTGATATCGGAAGTGATTGTAAATGTAAGAATAGTTGAGTTACTGGATGGTAAGGACTGAAGGATGTGACAATTTTTGGAATATAATCAGATGAGTTATCTAAACTGATTTTCTCCATTGGGAGATTTTCCAATTGCTTATAGTTGAAATTTCAACTTTGCTTGTGTAAAGAAGTAATGAGATTAGTAAAGCATATGTGTAAGTATAGACATATATATAGTATGATCATACATGATTGGGTTTAAATCTTGAAATATATTTTAGAGTAAAGATGCAAAGTTCAAAGTGAAAAGTATAAATATGCCTTTACTTAATGATAATATAGATATGTGGACATGTATATTTTAAATAGAGAGATTCAATATGACATGATCACAAATGTTATTTATATATGTGTGTTCATGTGGAGATATATACTTTGATCTCCTTGCAAGTAAAGAATAACAACACTCAAAAGTTGAAATGACTGTATATTGATTACCTTACATAATTTCACCCGAGTAAACATTTTTTTAATGTATTTATAGTTTGATAATTGAATAAAGTAAAGAAAAAGCGAAGTGAATTTTTATAAAGAGATTTGACTGCCTGTGTTGAGTCAATGATGTGGATACATAGGCATGTCTATAAGGGTACTTTGTAGTTGTAAATTTTCAACCCTGTTTGGGTTTAGTCTACCCTATTTAGGTGACTAAACATACATGGTCCCATTTCAATCATTTTCAATCCTGTTTGGGTTGTAGTTGACTCTATTTGGGCAACTAAATCGACATAGTCCCGTGTGGATAAAAAACAACCCGGTTTGGGTTATAACCAACCCTGATTAGGTTCACTTGATCGGTCACAATGTTTTGTACCTTCGAGTGCTTCTGTATAACCTGTTATTCACTTCGTTAGAATAGTGTAGGCTTCATACCAAAGTTAAGAAAAGCTTAATGTTTATTTTAAAGTTTCTTGAAGCATGTAAATTGCTAATTGACTTCATAATATTATATATATATATATATATATATATATATATATATATATATATATATATATATATATATATATATATATATATATATGAAATTCTTTTTCATTGCATATGGAACATGCATTTATAAGTAGGCCACATCATAAAAATATGTATGTAATACAACAAGTATCAAAAATATATTTTAATTTGATAAATGAACTTGCATAGTATTAATGCTTTGACTATATTAATGGTATACATATGTCCTTTGTCATCATATGCCTATTTCTTGATATATGACAATGTATGATATGTGGAAAAGCATATCTTAGGGAAAAAGTGTATTATATTATTGAATGAACGAAATCATTATCAAATTCTAAACGTGTCTCCATATCAAAGAATGTAAGAGTTATGTAATAACACATATACATTGAAATGTTTTATATGGGTATACACACATTCACTAGTGCTGCATGTTTTATATTTATTAGTGTTTATTTGTTATGTGTGGTTTCATGTATGTGAACCTAAGACCCATGACACTATGTATATAAGAATAATCATGTGGTGATGTATAACTGATATGCTTGATCGATAGGCATGTTACTATGATACACCTAATATGTTGAAACATGAGTAACTTTATGCATGATAAATTAAGAATTATGTAATAAAATGATCATATGATAAATAAAAGTAAAAATTTTCCAAATAATTCTAAACTAAATATAATAAAGATATTAATAAGGAGATGGAAAGATAATCGTAATATCTATTGAGATTATATATGAGATTGATAACAAATATTTATGTTAATAAATTAAATATGTAGTTTAGAGATGTAGATCTTAAGGTTATGGGAACAAATGGGATATAATGATAATAACTATATGTTAACTAAATAAATGGTTTATTTAAAGGCCCTAAGGTGTTTAAGCTTACAGGATTATATGTTATGCATAAGGCATCAATGTCATTTTACTATCTTTGAACCATATGATTTTCTTAAGTTGATAGAAATGTTAAACCTTGTTCATCTCTTTATCTCCTGAATTGAAACTCTATTATTATTGAATCATTTTATTATTTGAGGCATAATGAGTGCTCGTTGACGATCACTGTGAGTGGTCATTTATCATGTTTTAAGTTTCCCACTAAATTTTATAGCTTAGCACGGGTGTTTTATCTATATAGGTTGCAAGAAAGGATTTTCTTCTCAAGGAAAATATCTACAGCAGTCGGCCAACACATGTTAGAGAGAGAGAAAGAGATTGAAAGTATAGTCTTTTATTTGAGTTCTTTTGGTTATAAAGTTTATAATGGTATTGGGAATTTAGTTTGTAAAGTTGCCTAACAGTTGTATTTTGTAATGTGTAAAGAGACTCTAAAGTTTATAGTAAAGTTTTAATAGCATAGTGCTTATGTTGGATTAATTTTTCATTAAGATCTCTATCTAGTATATTTAATGGCATAATAGCATAGTAATGCATGTCTAATGGTACATGATAAAGTGATATAGTTAAGTATAGGATTAGAGCTTTACAAATCCACAACTGAACTCTATTTGTAGGCATTAACGGTGTTCATATACATTTTAATTATCCTTCCATGCTTGAGCTTTATTGTGTAGTCTTACACATATATTATCATATATGAAGATACACAATCTCATATATATTCATGTATAATCAATCTCATGTATCAAAACAAGTAATTGCAATTACATAATATGTAATCATTTACCTTCATATGTTAACCTATAAACATAAGCATGTAAGCATATTCATATCCATTCAAATAAGTAATAATCCATATGCTTGTTTATGGGCTTGTTGTATAGTATGTTTCCTCAATTCACATACAAATATAGCTTTACTTTATAGTATTATCATACCTTTTAGTCATATACATATATCATGTAACACCATAGTCATGTATTAATTAATAAAAACCATTATTCTTAACTATAATTATACAATAAGCAACATCCTCATTTTATGACCAAATTACTCTAAAAATCATATTAATACTTAAAGTACATTTATACGTCAAAGAATTAGGATATAGAAAATAGGATAGGCAGATTTTGAACTCTATTTTGCCTCTCAATTTTTCCATACTAAATGGTTAAATTAAAAAACTTTATCTTCTAAACAAATAATGGTTTATGTCTTTTATTTAACATAATTTAAATACCACTCAATAAGGACAATTGAATTAAGAGTTATAACCCAATCATTACAGACTATCCAATAATACACTTTTTCCAAAAATAGTTTGCGTGACCACTTTGAAAAATTCTTGGAGTAAAATAGGTAACAAATTAATCCAATATTTATTCAAGTGAATTGTACTTCTATAAGTCTAGTTTAACCAAAATTTTTTCCCATAGCATTTTGACCTTTCTATCCTGAGTTATTTCAAAAATACTACAACCTATTCATTGACACTGGACAGCAGTTTACAATACCAAAATCAATTTTAGTTACAATTTAGAAAATTCGTAGAAGCAAATGGGTATAAAATTAAACCAACATTCCCTCATAAAACTGTACTCCTAGTTTTTCTAGAAGTTTTTCTCATAGAAATTGGACTTCTCTACCAAGAATTATATCCAAAATACTGCAACCTGGCCATTACAACTAGATAGTAGTTCATTTCTAAAATCAAGTTAAATTTAAGACTACTTAGAGGTAGAATTAACCTTAGGTTACACCTACAAAATTGTATTTATCTGTCTTAGGTGTAATTATCAATTTGATTTACCTAAATTAGAGGTGTATAACTTGAGATATACTTAAAATACAGAAGCTAGTTCAAAATTAATAAATAGAATTTCAACAATTAATTATTCTTTCTTTCATTTCCCTTTAATACCATGAACACCATCATCCTCATTACCAATCCAGCAAACAATAATACTTATTTAACATAATTTAATATATATAAATACCTATGCAAATTAGAATGTGCTCTTAAAATCCTCACCTTGGCCGAATTCCACAACAAACCTTCTTCAATTCTTTATCACCTCATCGCCTTTGATCTTTCTTTTTTTTTTTCTTCTACAAAAGACATCATCCATAAATTTTCACAATTTTCCCTAAATTAAAAACTTCTAATTAAAGAATAAGATGATGGAGAAGAAGGAAGGAATACATTACCTTAACAATTTCAACTTAAAAATCCTTACATTAAATTTTAGAGGAGATTTGAGAGAGGATTCTTAAGGTTTGAGAGAGGAAAATCAAATGAAAGAAATTTGATTTCTTTCTCTTACTTTGCATCCCCCGCTACACTAAAAACCAATAGTTAACTTTCTCTCTCCTACATGCAAAAAGTAAGAATTTTATGGAAAGGGTAAAGTATTCTTAAGCTCCTTTAATACTTTTCATGTTCAAAAGTTGTCCACTTTAATTTCATTCCTTCAATAACCACCCTCAAAGTCATATCTCTTTTTAAATTAAATTCCTAACCTAAATATGACTTATAAGTCACTTAACAACATAACATGAAAATTACCAATTTTCCCGGCCAAAGTTATTTTTTGCAAAAATTATCCCTAAAGATAACTTTTTTTTCTTTCAATTGTACCTTAAATAATAATATACTTAAATAACTTCACATAAATAGTATCTCTTTTAATTTATCAATTTGCCCTTACTATAACCCTAAGTATACTTTTTAATGCTAAATTAAACATTAGTCAATAATAATACCAATTTAATCATGCATAATTCTACCAGTGTCAAAGTTGGGGTCTTACAGTAGTGTTTATTTGACGACTTTTGAAATAGGTTGTTCACATGATTTTTGTTTCCCATTAAGCTTTATAGCTTAGCATGAGTTTTATCCATGTAGGTTGTTGAGTTAGGAGTTCTTCATTAGGATATTATCTGCAGCGGGATGGCCAACCTAACTCATAGAATAGTTAGGAGTTGCAAAGTCTTTATTTTGGATTGTTGGTTTTTATAGTTCCTATTTTGTACCAATAATTATGTAACGTAAAGATGTTCAAATTGCAAGATATAAAGTTGTAAATGTATTAAGATTAACTTTTTGAAGTTTACTTTGGCATAGTATTTTATATATTAAATGCTATAGTTTTATATGAGTTGGATCAATATTACAAAGTGATAGTATTATAGTTATTTAATAGATAGTTACAAGTTAATTAATTTAGTTTAGATGTGATATATGATTGATGTTTAGATATAAGATTAAAGGAACCATGATGGTTTTACATGAGTTCTCACTTGCAATCACACATGCAAAGCAAGAATTGTTCATGAATTCCCACACCTTAGCCAAATTCCACAATATGCCACTTTCACTCCTTTAACACTTCTTTTCTTTTACTCTTCTTATTCCCTTTTTCTTCTACATAGAACATGCATTTGTAAATCCCAAAATTATCCTCAAGTAAATCCTTTCCAAATAAAGAAGAAGATGATGGAGATGAAAAGAATACATTACCTTAAACAAACCTAACTTCTAACCTCTAAATCAACCATAAAAATGCAGAATTTTTTAAGAGAGGTAATGAGAGTGAAAAGTATCTAATGTAAGAGAAATGACAAAAAGGAAATTCTGGTGTTTTCCAAGAACATGTTGACCTCACCTTTCCTAAGGTCCAATAAATGTTCTTCTCACTCCTACATTTAAAGACTAAGTGGAAGAAAACTCCACTTAACTCCCTCACACTTTTTTCTCTTTTAAAATCTTCTACACTTTTTCTTTCTTTCAAAATTCACCCTAAGCTTCTTTTTTTCATTGCAATAGACCCACTAAATCAAACCTTTTTTAAAATTGACCACTTAATTATTTTTTTTCCAATTATACGCATGATAAAATAACTATATTACCCTCTACCACATAAAAACTTTATTCCTCACGTCTAAAATTATCATGCATCACCCAATTATGCTAAATTAGACATTAATACCATGATAATACCCATAAATTTGCCTAAGGCCTATTTTGGGTCCTTATACTCATTGTTGTTAAAAGTCGAAGATCTTGGACTGGAGGGATTCATTGAAACAAGTAAGTTGCTTTCAGCTAATTCTTCAATGGCATCCTTAGATCCCTCCATCTACTTTTTATAAAAAAGAGGATCAACTACATTAGGCCAACACCAAAATTTATCACTAATATATTATTAGACTCCTATTGACCAGAAATGGCTAAACCTAGGCTCTGATACCAAATTGAAATACCCTTATCTATTGGTCTATAGTTAACTTTAATTAAACATAATTAACCTAACACAATGATAATCTTTTATCTTTTAAACCAAATATCATAAATCTATGCATGATATCAATTTCATATTATAGCTCAATATACTTCATTATGCATATATGTTTCATTAAACATATCTCCTCTAACATAACTTCATCCAACTATATCATCTCATAATGCATATCCTTTATAGTATAGCTTAACTTTATTACCTATTTTTTATTTCCATTTAACATACACACATGTTGTCATTAGTGTGATCTCATTTTATATAATCATGCATATCAATTAATAAGAGCTAAAACATGTCATAAGTACATGTTAGTAATATTTTAATTACAAAAGTGAAACTTAATACAGCTGAAGATTTACCAAAAACATATACAACCTCATTTAACAAAATACTTATACAAAAATTACACGAAAGATGAAATATGAACTTTATACATCTAATTGCTCTTGAGATTTGTGTTGGCTTTTTTGATGCAGCATAAGTCCTTGAGCAAAAGCCCTAGCTGAACAACCTACATTGATAAAAACACTCGTGCTAAACTATAAAGTTTAGTGGGGAACAAATTATGATAAATGACCACTCACAGCAATCATTAGCAAGTACACAATAATCATATTTTTGAACATAGCATGAGTAAAATTAATAAAAGTAACTTCATAAGTATAAAGGAAAATATGATAGTATAAATGCATAAACACAAATAAAATCTTATATAATTCATTTATATCCATTAGGTACTTTAACTTTATCATTTTCCTTGTAATTCACCTGCTTAAGTTTTATAAGTGTGGATAATAGGAGCTATGGATACCAATAGGTATCGATCATGTAAATACTCATAGGTATTAAGTATTATAGATATCTAAAGATATAAAATCTGTGGACCCAAACGGGGTTGAACTATAGTCCTAAACGGGGATGACTGTAGACCCAAATGAGATTGGAATGTAGCAGCTACAATTTTCCCCATAAGCATGCCTAACTATCCACATATAAACTATACTTGCGGGCATTAAACTATATTCTTATACATTTCAATTATCATGAGCATGTCCTTTTGATATAGTCTTACATGTACAAATAAATATATATGGATCCACAACCATGTATAGTTACACAAATAACTGTAAATATACAATATTGTAACCAAATACAACCATATGATAGCCATAAGGTATGAACATGAATTTGTATATATATGTATTGTTTTAACAAACATTCAAAGCTATGTCTTTTCATGTACCTATCAATGAACATGATATGTGAGTTAATTGAAGGTTCTACAATATGGTAACAATATATCTTTTTATACTAACATAAGAGCATAAATGTGCATTACTAAATTAGAACACCTTAAACCACATGTATTTCTATGCCTTCTAAAATCAATGTTCCTTTATACAACTTAATTTCCATATGAAATTATGTTCTACAAATGTTTGGTGTTCCATAATACATTCATTTTCATGTTAGAATACTCTATAAGTATTAAAGAAGGTTTAAACAATCATTAGTGATAATTTGAAGCCTAAAAATCAAGTATAAAAAGAAATAGGGGAGGGTCATGTGGGTATTACTTTTTTTAACCATGAGATAGGTGCAAGTTCAAATCCGGAAGAGCTCACAGTGGTTACCCATTTGGTGGTGACCATAAGGTCTATTTTGCCTTAAAAATCCTAAAGGTAGATTTTCAGGTTAAATTTATATGCTAATTTAGACCTATTAAATGACATTTTCAATCAAAAATTATTTTAAAAAGTTGTTCCCTATGTTTTTAGTTTCAAGATTAATAAAAATCACCTCATTTGCATTTCTAAATTTCAAGATATTTACACAACACTGAAGAATGTTCCTAATGATAGAGCTACTGGCAGTTTTGATTTTGAAGCTAAGTTTTGACATATTTAGAGGCAGAATTAGACTTTGTCTTCTTCATAGATAATCTAGATATAGAAGTCTAATTTTTAACCCAATTTTAATTAATCAATTTTCAACTCTACAATGCAAGATATAAAAAATACAATCCCACTAGGTCAAGTGAACCCAAAGGTAAATTTTTGTCAACAACGAGATTCTTTTCCTTATTTCAATTTTTATTACAATGCCTTCAAAAGCTATGCATCCACATCACATTAAGTATATTTAAATTCAGATTAACCTTATGAAAACCTTTAAATTTAAGAATTTTAGTAAACCAAGTAACATACACTAAAAGAAAAATGGGAAGAAATACTATGTTTTCAACTAGTTTCCTTATCCTATCTTTAATGTCATCTCATTCATCATCAAATCAAGCACATGTAACACTATAAATGAGTATAGTTCCTATACCTTAGCCGAATTCTAGAGCACTTTTTCAATCTTTCACCACTTATTTCCCTTTGTTCTTAATCCCTTCTTCTTTTACATAAAACAAGCATCGATAAATATCTACAAATTCTCCTCATGCAAAGTTTTCAAGTCTAAGAAGAAGACGATGACAATGAAAATTAGAGAAGAACATGATACCTTTGGATAACCCCAGCATTAAAATCCCTCTATCAATTAAATTATAATAGAATCTTTGAGAGTTAAAGAGAGAGGAAATGCATAACTTTAGAGAAGAAAAGGAGAAATGAAATATGGAATTTTTTCCCTTAAAAATGCCGACCAAGCTACTTTTAAAAACCATTTCTAGCACTTTCTCTCTCTTACATGCAGAATTCTAGAATTAAGTGAGACAGGAAAGTTCACTTAACTCCTTCGCATTTTCTTTCACTTTTAAATTCTACCCTACACTTTATTCTTTTCAATTTTAACCATAATTCATCTTCTCTTATTTAATTTGACCCCAAGGATAACTCTCCTCTTTTAATTACACCCCAAATGTTAACATGTTTTAATAACTTACATAAATAACATAACATAGAGTTATTACTTTGCCCTTTCATAATTGTAATCTATATGTCACTAATTAAATTAAACATTATTCAATTATAATATCAATTAGTCATACATATATCTCTTAGGGCTTCAATTGGGGCCTAGCAGTCCAAACTTTGGACATTGCTTGTCAAGGTAAACTAAACTTTATGACATAAATTATTTTAAAAAGAATACTTCCTTTATTTGGAAAAAGACTACACTGCAATAGTCATGTTGAATGTATCAAGGAGTGGTTATCCTCGAATTACATTAGATAAAAGGACAATGTTGCAGTCATCTTGAATGCATTAATGAATCAGTGTCCCTCGAATCTATAAATTGAAAATAATTATGTCAAAATTTATGACATAACTTGCCAAGATAAATTAAGCTTAAGGCATAAACAATTTTAATAAGAATACTCCCTAAAATCGGTAAAAGGATGGCACTACAATGATCGTTGTGTTGATGCGAGAAATCCTTGAATCTCCTAGCTTTGCAATTAGTGTGTCACTCATGATGGCTTAGGAGAACTATTGAGGCAATGATAGCAGAGCTTATTCTCTCCTTACCTTTAGGGTTATGTACAACAATATATACAAAAGATTATGTGTGCACAAAGAGTCATGTGTAAATAAATATGCATAAAATTATAGAAGAGATATAAGTAAGAAATTACACACTTACAGCAAGTTATGTTTAGAATATGTGCAGAGAATCATGTGTGCAAAATGATTATACGTGCTAACACATATAGAAAATTGTATATGAAACATTTATAAAATGCTTGCACAGAAGAATGTGTGTGAGTGCAAACACATGCAAGAAGTTATATATATCATAACACTAATGTTAAAAAAACATATGGGAATGCAAGAATGCGTGAATGTATGCATGAAATGCAAGAATGTATGCTTGAAATGCAAAAATACAAGAAGTGTGTATGAATGCATGGCTTACACCAAAGGTGGTTTGGGGACCCTATTTTTTATGCAAGCTGGCTGATGATCCACACATGGCTTCCTAAGAAATTCTAGTCTCCATTGCAACTTTCTCTAGCTATCTCCCTTAGTTTTCTCTGCTTTACCTTCTGTTTGAGCTCTTTTACTCTTTTCAGGGTAAACAATCTATCGCCTCTGTACCTCTAGTAAAAGAAAATATATTTTCCTATGAACTGCAATGCATTCAACCCATTAGGTGTAGTGCCATGTTGGGCTTTTGATTCCATACTTTTACCTAAAAGTCATGCCCCTTACCTAAAGGGTCTATGGTAACCAAGAATTTCCTTTTTGCCCCCAGAACTTTGACTTTCGTCTTAAGTTGCATTTGAAATTTTCCAAAGGAAGCGACTCAGGTCTCGATTGCCAAATTGGTGCATGCATTTTTAAAAGTAAAAACAAAAATTAGAGGAAATAAGATAATAAAAAAAATCAAAACATAATATAATTATTTAAAATATTTAAGAAAAACATCAAAGTAGTGAATGAGGAAAGAAAAACAATTGTAAAGATGTAAGCATCAAATAATTGATGAATAAAGCCTCTTCTATTAGCAAATTAAACAAATAAGACAACTAATATTGTCCAATTATACGTACAATAATATGATGAGAAGGTAATTAGAGAATTTAACATCTTGACCATATTATTTAGTCCAGTGACTCGATAACAATTTCAATAACTTTTGAAGTAGAAATTCAATACTAAAAAAGTTGGAGATCAACATAATATAAATAATGTTCAACTTATAATTCTATTATAATTCTTAAAGGTAAAATAAGAGTGCAAGTGAAATTCTAAATGTAATATAAAATAAGTGTACAATAATAAAAAGGGATTTTTACATAAATATACACAAAAAAAAATCTTTCAAAAGATATGAAAGAATTTGGGATAAGTCTATAACTCATGAGATGAGAAATTGATTCCGATATAAACAAGAATATATCGGAATAGAAAATAATATATATGGAATTAGTTCCATATTGGAATTTGCCTTAATTAGAAAATCTGCTCAATTAAGTATATATTAATGTGTGTAGTTACCTAATTTAAATTAGGTATCTGACACATTAATTAGATATTATTTCCTTTACTTGATTTTTGTAACTGTCAATTTAATTCATGTCAATTAGAGGAATTTATTCTTACCTTAATTGGAGCCCTATAAAAGGGCAAAAATTCTGCATTTGGGTATGCAAGAAAAATCTCTCATATCGAAACTCTGCCAATTTATTTTCGCATACTTTCTCTTCTTTACGTTAAGGTATTTAGTTCATGCCACAAAAGTTTTCATCCTGAGGTTTGCGTGGCATGGGTGAGAACTAGACCGGTGATGCAAAAAGTGAGTGATTTTGACGTTTAATGATTTGCACTTCAAGAGTTATTTGTCTTTACTTCTCCTGATATATTGTGATACATATCTTTCAAAATACAACTTTTTTACAAGACTCAATAGTTTTTGTCTTTACAAGTTTCCTTTTGGTACCTAAAGTTTATTTTAGACTTTTTTTCCTTTTCTTATTTTAATTTCTAAAATTATTTTTTTATATTAATTAATGTATCTCTAATATTTATCATTAATATTTCTTCTCCCAACATTTCATTTAAGATTTATGGGATTCCATCAAATAATTCATTTTCATATAGTGCACTTATTTGTCTATTCATTTATTATATTATATTATCAATATCTTCTATGGTATATAAGCTTATTAAACTTAAATATTCTCCAAATTTTTCTATTATACGACTCATTTTTATTCTAGGATGTCTTTAATAAATAATAATCCTTGTAATTTTTCTCTGCTATATTTAAGATTATCTTTTAATAGTTTTATAGTATTTTTATTTACATTTATACATATTAAATAATGAATTCTATTTTTTATATGTTCTATATAATCTCTTTTATCTTTAATTTCTTTATCTATTTTTTTATTGTTTCTTGATCTGGATTCATTTATTCTTTGTATAATTTTAAACTAGCTTTATTTATTTCTTCTGTAATTTTTCCTAAATCTTTTTTCTAATTCTTCTTTTATAGTTGTTAACTCTATTCTTATTTCTTATAGTCTGGGCATTTTATATTTTTCTACTTTATTATTTAATTTCATAAACATCCATTCATTTTCCATGTCCCTCGTTTTATTTCTATAATATTTTATTTTTCATATTATTTCATAACATACTTCTAATATTATATCACATGTTTCTCTTATTATTAAACTTAACATTATTTATCTATCTTAGATTCTTATAAAATATATTTCATATTCTAAATCTTCTAAATCTGATATTATTTCTATTTCTTCTCAATATAGATCATATAAAATTTCAACTGCTTCACTATTAAAGCTATATTTCCAAAATATTTCTAAATCATTTATTATTCTATTTTCACTCATTTTATTTGAGCAATAAATGCTCATAGGCTTTAATACTAGTAAATTGCAGAAATTTTACCAAATTTTACCTTAAGGATTTTGGTTAAATTTATTTCTAATTATTCTTCTAAGAGTTTCTTCCATGACTGTTATTAATGTTAATTTTATAGAATTATTACTATGCATTCTTTCTTTTGTTGCAATGTCTAAGTTGGATCAAATTTTATATTACGTTCAAATTCCATTCTAATACATGTTTCTATATTTATTACTTCATTTAATAATTCTATATTATCTTAGTATTCATTTAAATTTCTCCTTCTTAACCAATTAAGTATATCTTATATACTCAATTATCTTAATGGTATTCTATTCTTAAAATTCTTTAAAACTTCTATCCACTTTTTATTTTGATTTATTAAATATTTTAAAGTTTCTATACATTCACATCCTCCTATAAAAACTAGTAATTCAATTTATGCGATAAATATTTTCTCATTTTCTTATTTATTTAAATGTTTTTCAAACCATCTGGTTTCTATTATTAAGTGATTTATTCTAGAATCAATTCTTTTCATTAGTATTTTTTTTATTCCATCAATTGTAAACACTTCAAAAATTTAACAATTTCATTTTCGTAAACTATAATCTTTCTTTTAACCTTTTCTTTAACATGCAATCTTTCTAAGAAATAGATCTAAAAACTAATACCATAAACAAACAAAAGTTAAGGTTTCGATATATCTTATAAATTTTTCTTCTCTAGGTCCACTAAGTTCCCTTAACTGCTACTTGAATCCAGTTACCAACGATTTTTTATAATGCTCACCCTTATGTTATTGAGGTTCATAGTTAAAATGTTCAAGAGATGTGACTAAAATGTTTTTAGAAAGCAATAGCAAATTCTTAATAAATCGATTTTGGATAGAAAAATTTAGGGTAGTTTATCATATCTAGTTTTCTATATTTCTTAGAAGATTTAAATGTTAACTCTATGGTTACTCAAAAAGAATAAATGAGGTGACTAGAATTCCATAGATATTATTTTTTCAGAAAAATATTAAAATATTTTAAAACTAAAGGCATGTAGGCAAAGAATAAGTTGTGAATTTTTGTCTTCCCTTCTACAAATATATAATGGGTTTTTATTGAGGTCAAACCCTGCCTCTATTTATTATTGCTTACTACATTATTACTAATTTACATCATTGCTTACATCATTATTTTTGGTTTATATCTTCAATTATTCATCTTATTTTTAGAGAGGGTCTAGCTCCATTAAGTTTTGTTCCCTTTTTGTGTTCTCTACTATAGATTCCTTCTTTTACATCTTTTCAAAAAGCTATTTGGTTTCTTTAGTCATTGGTAAATCCCTTCTAAGATTCTGTCAAGATAACCTTCAAGGGGATATTAATTTTTTATGCCATTCAGTTGAAGGATTGGTGATCAGAATGTCTCCCTAATAGTTTGTATAATATTTTTCCATCACTTTAAATTTATTTTATCCCTTGATAATTGTCTCAACATTTTTTATTCTCATTTCTGGATTTTTTATTATTAATGGATGTATATTAAATGTTTTATGTTCATCGGGAATTATTTCTTGTCTGGTGTTTCCATTTTGATGATTGTTTATGCCAATATTTCTATATTCCTTTCATCATCCCATTCAGGAAGATGCTCAAGGTTCTAACATATATCTTTGCTCCCTTGGTAATCCCATTAAAGACTTCAATATGAGATTTAATTGCTTATGTTAGATATTTAATTTCTTCCAATATTTCTCTAGGATAAATGGTATGAACTATCTAGGATCAACCTATTTTTGGATTAATGTCTTGTTATAGATTCCATTCATTGGAATTATACTAATTCCAACAACATTGGTAAATTTAGATAAGTATTGTAGAGCTTTCAGAAAGTTTGTTTCCCATTGCGTTTTTTTGTTCCAAGCTATCCATTCTGGATTTTTCATCATCATTCATAATTTTATAGATTGAGATAGATCATTTGGAATAATCAATCAAGAATTGAAATTCTCCATAAAGGTAAATACCATAGATTTTTGAATAGATTCCAAAGATTGATCAGAACTGTCCAAAAATTAAATAGATCTTCTCATTAATAGATTCCTAGATATATCATCTTCTAGCTCTCTTTTGGTTATAGTGCCAAGGATAGTCATTTTTTGCAAACTAGAACTTTTTTAGCTAGATTCCTTTTGGCATGTGATGCCTGAACATAGTTCATAGATACCTAATTCATCTCATTATCTAATTCTAGAAGACAAGATATATTTTTCTATAAATTTTCAAATTGTTGTTTTGTTTCATTCTCCAAAATTTAGATACGAGATATAGATTCCTTAATAGATTCTATTACTGTCTTTTTCTCCATAGTGAGCTTAAAGATCCTTTCTATACTTTTTCTATTATATTCCTACAATTTAGTCGTTAATAGAACAATGTTTTAGTTGACTGAGTAAATCTACTAATTTATTATCTTTTTTCTGGAATATATTTAACATCAAAGTTAAAATTAGCAGAGTATCCCTGCCATCCCATTTTTCTTCTTTAAGCTAGCTTTGCATTATAATTTTTTTAATAAAAGATTTTACATTAGTATTATTGGTTTTTACTATAAATTTCTTAGGTAATAACACTAATTCAAATTTTTCTATTACATATTATACTGCTAATAATTATTTCTCGTTACTATGATAATTCTTTTCAATATTAGTAAATGTTCCTGATGCATATCCATTGTTGGAGTTTAACGGTTACATGCATCACATACATGAGCGAAATTTTAAAATTTTTTAACCATTAAATCTGATCTTGCCATGAATACACAATATAACTATATGAAAATAAGAAAAATCACCTTTGATTTTTGTTGAACAGTTGATTTTACTTCGCACCGGGTTGTCGCAAACCACAGTGTCCAAAATTAAACACCTCCAATGAGTAATCCACACTAGAGAGGGATAAATTGAACCAACAAATTGGTGTTTAACTAGGGCTGGCCGAAATTCCAAGAAGCTAGCTTGGAGTTGGGGAAAAAAGGAGAGAGAGATTAGTGAAAAATACTTTCTTTTTGTTTTAATCACTTAACCCTAATTCCTCATTAGTTGGCCTTTTATAGTTAGGTTAAAATTCCAACTCCTTAATGAGATTGGGCTCTTTAAAATTGCTGGAGAATTATTAATTGGGCCTCTGGAATTAATTATAATCATTTGGGCTTAATTAAATCCAATTTAAACCTTTTCATAAAAGACTATGCACAAAACCCACAAACTAGGCCATTTGTGCAACTAATTGGATTTAAATACCCAAATGGATTCCAAATCCAACCAAATTAAATATGTGAGTTCCATAACACTTATGTAACATATATAAATTAATTTGGTGCATGAAATAGGCCATTAAGTCCTTCTTTTCTGGACTTGGGGTGTGGCCCTTACAGAAGGGCTTTCGCCAACTGCTTCATTCCTCTGGCCCTTAATAATTTTTCCAATGGACTTATTAATTATTATACCAATCCTATAACACTTATAGTAGTCCTATAACACTTATAAGACAATAATAATTAATCATGAAATACATTATTTCAATTAGGTCCAATTTACATAATATTTCTCAAAAGTTCCGTGGCCAATTTTATTTGATCATAATTAATCAAACTCTTTAATTAATTATTATCATATTCACTTCTCTACCTTCATAATAATATCAAATATTATTATCCTTGTCATTTTACTATTTTACCCTTTTCTCTATATGTGTGTGACCTATTGGGTTCCTGTCCATATTGGCAGTATAATATGTAATTGTGAGTTCTATTCAAAACTCACATGATTTAAACTCCTTTAAATCATTTTATTAATCTCTATTGATATTTTGATACATCATTATACAAGTCATGATTGGCCTCTAGCTAGGCATCATGATTACCCAAATGTCAGGAAAGTCATGTTTTTTTACTGTACCCTTCCATAGAAACAGTTATCGTGCAATTACTCCTTTCACCACTCTTATCTCAATTAGATTCTGAGTATGGATTTCTGTCAACTCATATAAATCTAATAATGTATGTTCTATTAATTTAACCATTGTTCCCAAAATGCCCTCCATGGATCTCTATCCATCTTGGCATTTTACTCTGGCCAGAGATTCTCTGAACAAGGTAATTATAGAATCATGTGAGATAACTTCCCTTATTAAATCTGGGATGGTGAATCCTTTGTCAATCACTCAACTATCTTCAAGTAGGTCATGATATACCCAATCTCCTAACTATGTTCACTCCCAGTTGGAAGTAATCAGTTATGGAGTCAAAGTATATCACTTGCTACTTAAGATAACTTTGGTGATCTCAAGTCTAAGGATACTTGCACAACCGCTATGAAAAGATTCCTCACTGACATAGATTTAATATCCATGTGAGGATTCTCTTTGCAGGTCTCCAATGAACTTGTTCTTCTAACAAGCATCCACATGTTATCTTTAATTATCTTCCATAATCACAGTTATGAGAACCACTGCTTGAACCATTCAAGAAGCATAACATGTGCTAGTATGTCCAAATTAACAATGTCATATCTTGTTAATTCTATGACTAGGGATATTTAGATATTAACACATTTGCATGCAATAGACATCTTACATTATGAACACCTTCATGATTGCCTTTGCACTGTGTTTATAATATCTAGGACTTCATTTATTAATTTAAGATTTACAAACTCATGTATTTAAACATAGCATTAATAAATGAATGATGCCTTTTATTAAGAATATAAATTTTATACATATGAAAAACATTCCTATTACATGGGCTCTAGGGCATACTCTCTAACATCCATAAATCTTTTTTCCATCTTTACTTTTTAGAATAACTCCCCAATAAATGTTCGACACGTTTGTTTTTAATCTTAATTCCTCATTTTCTTCTGGTAAGGGTAGCTTTGGTAACTTCCTACAATATTCCTTTATCTCTTTTACTACTTTGGTGTCATTGTTAGTCCATTTCCATGGACTATTTCCTTTTAAGTTATCTTGTAATACCTTTCTTTTTTTTTTTTTTGCACACTCATGAATAAAGTCACTTGCATATGTTATGTGTCCTAAAAATTATTGGATCATTTTTCTACTTTCTAATTGATCAAAAAACTTTAATAATGTTTTAGCTATATGTGCTTGTCATTCTATTTCTCCTTTAGATATTGTAAATTCTAAAAATTCTATATTTTTTTTGGCTATGTCTGCTTTTTCTTTAGATAACATAATTCCATGTCTAATACATCTCAATAAAAATAGTTTAAGATGACTAAAATGTTCTTCTAGATTTTTACTAAATATTATAGCATCATCAATATATACCAAGCAAAATCATCTAAAATCTTTAAATATATAATCCATTTTTCTTTGAAATATTTAAGGAGTATTACATAATCTAAATGGCATCGCTAACCATTCATAATGTGCTCTAGGTGTACTAAATGTTGTATATTTTATACAATTCAGATGCATTTTAATCTACCAAAATCAAGATTTACAATCAAATTTTTGAATTCCAAGTTTTTCCTTTAATACTATTTATAAGAATTTCTTTATGGGGTATTAGATATCCATCAAATTATATTGCTTTATTTAGTTTTTTGTAATTTATAACCATTCTAGCATTTTTTTTTTAATTTCTGCATGGTTTCTGACTACAAATGTCGAACTCTATATGGACTTTTATTTTCCTAATAATTCTTTTATTTGAACTTCAAATTCTTTTTCATCTTCTGTATTATATCACATTCTCTTAATTCTAATAGTTTTTCATAAATTATATTTTTCTCCCATTTTTCTATAGGAGTTTTTTCATACACTGTTTTAGTAAATATTTAATTTCCTTTGGGATATCTACTATTTCTTTTTCATTTTCAGTTTCACTTGCTCTTACTGGTTCTTTTTGTATATTATTCTCATCAAGGTTCACTATGTGGGGAACCAAATCTGATATTTTCCATTTATAGGCTTATTCTAGTCTCAGATAAATTATCATATGTTTACAATGAGTTGTTAACCTTATATGTTGGTTCCCTATAATGATCGGATAATAATTTGTTAGCCAATCATTTCCTAATAGAAGATTACATCCGTGATTTCTAGACTGATATATTCTAGGTATTTGAAGAATATATGCTTGTATTTGTATTTTTACATTTTCTGCAACTAAATCATATTTAGTGGTATTCAATATTATATATGCACTTATTTTGTATTCAGATGTTCATTTCCATAAATTATTTGGGAATATATAAGGTTATGCTAAAGTTATAGCTAATCCTATATCTAAAAATGCATTATATGAAAGTGTATGGTAGTCTTTATAGATTATATCTAGGTTTATATAAATACTAAAAGGACTAGTTTCTAATTCTTGTAATTTTGTATTGACTTCCATTATATGCAAAATTTATATATTCATCAAGTATATTATATGGAGTTATATTTTCCAAGAAATCTAATCCTAATAAAATGGGTATTTGAGTAGATGATATTGTATCTATATTTATGTCCATTGGTATAATAACTATTTTCCCACTTATATCTGTTAATGCTAGATTAATTTTTACATTATAGTCTATTGTATGTTTGTGACCTGAATAATCCAAGAATTTATATTTTTCATCAAAACTCTATTTTGTAAAAGTAGATACTAAACTTTCATTAATATGACTTTTAACCGCTCTAGTATCTATTAATGTTCTTAACACTTTTCATTCTCCTTCTGTATCTAATTTTGTTTCTATATAATATTGTTTTGCTTTTAAAGATAAGGTTAAATCTATACTTCTTCTAGATTAAGAATAAATTCTTCCTTGTTCATCCATAATGATTGGTTAATTTCTAAATTAAGGTATTAGAGTTTCATTGGATGGTTTTCTTGATGCTATTAATAATCTATCTCCTATATGTCTTATTCTAGGAGTAATTCCTTTTGTTTTATTCGTTTAAGATCCATAGTTAGTTCATTTAACATAGTCATACTAGTTGGATTTAACTGTTTTGGCGGTATATATTCAACTAGATCAGAGAATGTTTTATCTATTTCTACTTGCAATTTTATATTGTCTGACCATAAAAAAAAGTTTATTTTACCGATTGATTTTTACCAACGAAACTAGGCTTTTTACCGATGGAAAATGACCTTATCGATGATTTTTTATTATTTTACTAACAGAATGATCCATCGGTAAAATGCTTGTATTTACCAATAAATACATCGGTAAACCGTCACTAAATTTAATGAATAAATTATTAATTTCTTTTAGTATAAAAAATGACGAATTTATTTCGTCGGTAATTTTGTTGGCAAATATATTTATTATAAATATGAAAATTATTAAAATAGCAGCGATGGATTTTCCGTCGGTAATTAATCGGTAACATAAAATTTTCCTATTTAATTTTTTTATAATTTTTTGCAAAAATTATTCATTTCCTATTTGCAAATCCCAATTTAAACATGATAAATTCAATACAAAAAATTTAAAATTTAAATTGAACATATATATTTCAAAATAAATATACACATTCTAATTCTTGTGCAAGCAATATCAATACAAGTATATATTGTGCATAATATTTTGCATTATTATACAAAAAATCTACAATTCTACTTGTACAAGTATTGTGTAAATCACAATACCAAAAATTAAAGATCTATCTATACGCGAAACATAGAATTCAACACTAAATGATTTTTAGAACATTCTAAAAGACAATGAAAATTTCAAATTACTAAACATGTCTCAATTATGCAACCACCACGTTCATCGACCTTCAGTCTAAGATTTGAAATCAGGACAGTAATCAATTGCAGAACATCACATGTAGGCTCAATTTGATACTCGATGGTAACCTATGATATAACATACAGAACAATCAACAACGCTTCAGTAGTGAACATAAGATTCATTATTGATAAAATCAAATAGCCACGAAAAAATATCTCAAGTAATACAAAACAATTAGTTATAGATACAAAACAGAACAAAAACTCCTTATCCAATAATCTCATGCAGTAAAACAAAATCACATATAGTTTTGTTCTCCAAAGCACACTATATTCACACAAGACAAACAATTTATAAGAGAAAGATTCACCTTGATTGCTCTAGATCTTGTAACTCTCTAATCTAACCATTATATCTAAGTTGTACGGTTACAATAGGTACTCCAACAAGCTCGTAAATATTATTAAGAAATTATGATTCCCTCCACTGTAAAGGAAGCAACCTTTGATTCCAGGAACGTCGCATGCTGCTGGTAAACAAAACAATAGAAAGACATACTAAGATTAAAAAATTTAGTTGTTGTAAATCATTATATTTACATGCACTTTTTGGTAATATAACTATGTAAATTATTGTTGTTTATGTTCGATGTGATTTTCAAGTTACAAAATTTAGTTATTTTTGTTGTTATCATTATATATGGAGTAATTATTAAAGGAAAAACACATACTTGATTTTAAGTTTTTTTTTAATATTAAAATTAAAATTTAAGTATAATTTTTATAATTTAAGCAAGAAAATTGATATTTAAGACAACAAGTTCCTATTAAAATAATATCACCTTATTATTGATCACTCTTAATAAAGAGATGACGTGTAGCTCTGCAAACTAGAGAAATAAGCGAATGATATTTACATACTACATTTTATGATGCAAATTCTAAATTTTCCAGGCCCAGAAGAGCCAATTTAAGTCATGTGATATTTAACATTGAAATTATAAACATGTAGTAATTGTTAACAATTGGCATAAAACTTAGTTGCTATCATTCAAACTTTTACCCCTATCATCTATTTCCAAGGCTCACTATATACTAAAAGAAATTACATTATTAAAGGTAAAAAAAATAATTATATACTAATATAAAAGATTGCTGATTTATACACGACATCAAGCACTAGCAAGTATGCACAAAAAAAAAAAATCAACTTGCAGACAAAAATGCTAGGATCCTCTACCAACATGTAATTACCAGAACATGACTATCAAAATCAATTGTCAGAATAAACTTGGAACTATCATTTGTTTTCCTAGAAAGCCCACTGCAAGGGGATAGAAAATGGAGGATTTTTATCTTATAAAGTTCAAGAAAAGGGACAATAATTCAAAGATCCAAACCATACAAAATCTGCTGTTGACTATAATGGATTTATTCATTTCTACTCTTTCTTCTTATGATATGACATTTTTAATATAACTTGGAATATCCAAGAAAGACAATTCAGTTATTAATAGGAAAATAAAATGAAATGCTTTTCAAGCTTCAAAGTGATTAACCATATACCATTTGGGTATACTGGCTCTACATCTTATTTCTTTATGAATTTTGAACATTTCTCATTATTCTTGTCTAGGTATTTTTCCTTTTATATTCATCATATTCTCTTATACTTATACGTCGTTTAACCATTTCTTTTTCTTCTTCATCTATTTTATTCTCTTCATATAATTTTAATGCTTTTTCTAGAGTTAACATATGCATTTTTATTATTACTCCTTCCTGTATGGTTTCCTTCAGTTTTTATTTTTTTTACTTTTTTTTATCTTTTCTACTCTAGTTTTTAATTCTCCTACTTATTGTTTTAATTCTTTTAACATATTAAATATCATATCAAATTTTTCATTTCTATTTTCCTTTTTAGGTTGCATAAATGCAGTAGTAGGTAAACTTAAACTTCCTCTACTATAATTATTTTCTCCATATAATGTATTTTACATTATATGTAAAGCTATATGACACAATACTCATATTTATTATATTTTTATTTAAGATTTTTAAATTGTTATTTATTTGATTAATTTGTTCATCATATGTATATTCATGTATATTTATTATTTCTTCCATTAAACTTATCCATTATATCCCATTTTATAAGTTATAAATTCAATTAGTTTTCTATTTTTCTTAATTTTTTAATAATTTATTTTCTGAATTTAATTCATTAATATTCTATATTTTATTAATTCTAAGCATTCTAGATTTTCTATTTGGTTTAATTGTTTAATTAAATCTATATCCATTATATTTTAAATTCTTATTATTTGGGGCTAGAATGGAAATTTTACAAAACTTTTCTTAGTTTATCTTATTATAAAAGTTGTATACTTGAAAACAAAAGATTAAAAAGTTGTAACGCTGAAAATTATATCAAAAAGGTTGTATACGGGGTAATTTCCTCTAATAAAAAATATAAACTGGCTAATTAAGGGGCCAATCCGGCTTATATGTACGGTAATTGGTTAATTGATTGGTAGCTGTGTGGGAGTTTTGGTGACATGGCAGATTTTTTTTTTTTTTTAATAGAAAGTTTTAGTAGTTTTCAACTTGGATTCAACTTGTTTCCTATTTCTTTGATGCCTAGCAATAGAAAATTTCCTGAAATTCTGTAACCAAATAAGAGAGAGCAAAGAAAATTTATAAACCATAAATTAAGTTGTGTTAGTTTAAAATTTAAATAATATAGGGTTATTATTGTTTAAAAAAGTTTTCACCTCTCTCTCTCTCTATCTATCTATCTCTCTCTCTCTCTCTCTCTCTCTCTCTCTCTCTCTCTCTCTCTCTCTCTATATATATATATATATATATAATGTGACCAAAACCAGAGTGTTAAATTTTAGTCAATTTCTGTTTCAATTTTTTTATTTTTTTTTTCTTTTTTTACTTTTTTAAATTTAAATAATTATACATTTATCTTTAATTTCTATTAAATCTAATTTTCTATAAAAATTAGGATAAAAATATTAATAGAATGGTATAATGTTAATATATATATATATATATATATATATATATATATATATATATATATATATATATATATATATATATATATATATATATATATATTATATATATATATATATGAATAAACATCACAAAATATTTCATTGAAAAAATCAAGTCACAAGTTCAATTCGGTTCAGATTTTAAGTATTTTCAAATAGATTTTTTGAATTTTGAGCTTAGGTTGAATTCGACCCCAAACTTTTTAAATCATTCTTTTTTTTTTTTTTGGAATTAGGGTATCTATTTATGGATGGATTAAGATCAGATAAAAATGCATTTTATTTCCAAATTCTAAAATTGCTGTATATTTATAATCTTTATTCTAAAATTCGAGATGTATCATTTAATTTGATATGCCACATGTAAGCATTATAACTAGAGGTGGCGTTATCTAATTTAAGTGCAACAAGAACTTGATCTAATTTTAGAAGCTGAAGCCAACGACGTGGTTTTAGACGCTAAACCCTTTTTTTTTTAAATCATGAAATTAAATTCTCTTATGTAGGACTGTACTGATGAACATGGACCGGTTAATCTATCCATTAGTAAAAAAAATTAATCAATCCATTAATATCGATTTTTTAAAATTACTAATTATTAACCAATCTATTATATTCGATTAACCAATCCATCGATTCCGATTTTTCGGTTTGATTAACCAATATTTTTCAGTTAACAATTAAAATTTATAACATAAAATTATATAAAAAATTAGATCAAATTTAATTAAAATTTTAATGTGTAAAATAATTTAATATAAAAATTATAAAATAAACATAATTCACTAGCCAAAATTCATATTTTATAAATTAATAGCTAATATTATAAAATAGATTTGATATTTATTGAAAATTGCTATGTTTGATTCTAAATCAAATAAAATTTTGGATAATAATATAATTAAATGTTATTAAATAAAATATGAACACCAATATATGATAAAAAAATATATATAAAAGTTAATTGGATATTATATATAAATATTGCTACATAATTAAAGAAAATGATATAATATAAATTTAATTTAAAGTATTATATAAATTTTATAAAAAATATAAAAAATTAAGGTATAAAAATAAAAATATATTTTAAAGCATTATTTTATGTAAATTTTAGAGAGAAATAGAAAAAAAAAATTGAATATATATAAATATATATATAAATCGGTTAACCGTGGATTAATGGTTAACCGGTATTTAAAAAATTAAATCGTAATCATTAATAAAAAATATAAAAATTAAAAATCGTAACCAAATCAATCGGATCGATTAACCATAAAAATCGATTTAATTTCGAATCGATTTTATAATTAATTATATTTTCGATTTTTTTTTGCTCGTTATGTAATTTCAGCAAGTATATGCGTGAAAGCACGGATGAACAGGACAGAATAAAGCTGAAACAAAATAAATATAGACGTGAAGAAAGAAAACATATTGGTAGCAAATATAGAGTAATTTTATATACAGACTGCATGAATAGAACATGCTAAATCAAAGATTAACAGTAACAAATTTTGAAAATTTAGTTTTGAATTGTTAGCAATAACCATAAATTACAGGTGAGCAATAATCGATTGATAAACAAAAATAATTAACTGATCTATTAATATCAATTTTTTAAAATTATTAACCATTAATCAATTCATTACATTCGATTAATCAGTCCATTGATTTCAACTTTTCGATTTAATTAATCAATATTTTTTAATTAACCATTAAAATTTATAACATAAATTATAAAAAATTAAATAAATTTTAATTTAATTTCAAATGTACAAAATAATTTAAATTAAAAATTACAAAATAAATATAATTTACTAATTAAAATTCATATTCAACAAATTAATAACTAATATTATAAAATAAATTTAATATTTGTTAGAAATTAGCATTCTTAATTTTAAGTCAAATAAATTTTAAATAATATATATATATATATATATATATATATATCGGTTATTACATATAAATATCACTACATAATTAAATGAAATGACATTATAAATTTAATTTAAAATATTATATAAATTTAATAAAAAAATTAAGATATAAAAATAAAAATATAATTTATATATATTTTAAAGTATTATTTTATATAGTTTATAGTTTAATAGAGACGGTTTAAAAAGAATATGAACTGATCGGAAAGGTTTTAGAAAAAAAGTTGCAAAAAGGGTCTGTTTTTACCATCCACGCATAACTATATAAATAAAGCTAGGTAGTTTTGCAGAATAACAAAACAATATGATTTCACTTACTCTACTTTCTAAATCCTCCTCTCTTATCTCAAGTTTCCTTCTAATTCCGACATATCATGCAGAAAGGGAGCAGTACGAAAGTTGCTTGCCAAAAAGCTTAAAATCGGAGAATCTCTAAGGTTCCCTTTTCAAAAAGAATGAAAATGTATAGTAGATAACATATCCCAACAGCAACAAAACTTTGTAAGGTAGTGCAGTTGGAAGCTATCAGCAGATAAAACACATCCAAATTAAATTTAGATAGCAATTTATGCACCCTTATCCGCTTTTGCGGCAGTGGCAGCAGCTTGACCCCGGAGACGACCAGTTCTCCTAGCAGCAATGAGACCAACCTTTTGGCCAGGAGGAGCATCCCGACGCACGGTACTGGCATGCCCAATATGCTGGTGATTACCACCACCATGGGGATGCTCCACAGGATTCATAGCAACACCACGTACCTTAGGCCAGCAGTTTCTCTTAACTCTGTATTTATGATATGCATTTCCTGCCTTTAATAGAGGTTTCTCAGTCCTGCCTCCACCTGCAACTTGACCAACCATAGCACGGCATCCACTTGGCACAATCTTCTTGGCTCCGGAAGGAAGCTTGATCCTGAAGAAACAGGATAAACAGTCGCAAGCAAAACTTGAATCAAGTCATCACTCAATAATAACCGACACTAACGTAACTACAATCTCAAATGTACCCCAAATGTAAAGGATCAAAGTTTTTAAAATTAGGATGTTAAAAAGCCTATAAAATTTTAAATTATTCGGTTATTTAACCAAACCAACATTCTGTAACCGTAAAACTTGTGCGTAGTGAGCATTGGAATAAGCTTCAAGCTATATAAAAATAATCGATGGATAGTCTACTGAAAATTTCCCCAATTTTTCAACTGATAAAATAGAAGTAAGAAATATAAAAGTGTGTGCCTTTGACCCAATGGACTGGCATACATTTCATACATCCATCACGCAAAAACAAATTCAATAAGGTAAACTTAAGCTTGCTAAAGCCTGAAAAGTTGAGATATATTCTTCCAATAAAAAAATCAATACAAAAGCATAAATAATCCATACTTATTATCATCCTTGAAATTTCAAAGCTATGTAAATGATCTTCACCGAGTGAAAAACAAAGTCACTGCAACTTATACAATCAGATAAAAAAAACCCGATCAAACTAAGAAAACCAATTAACACCACTAAGATTAGGTACATTCCATCCATTGAGATATAATTAAATGTTAAGAAAATTCCCATGAGCAAATAAATGTTCTAATTATGATAAACGCAGTAACAAGCACCATCATCCTTAAAAAAACTTGACCTTTATAAGACCAACATCTGCCACTTAATAATCTAATTGCCTAGCAAACACATTAATAAATTTGAAAATTAAAAAATAGAGTATCAATTATATAAAATTGACATAAAAATAGAATACCTGGTAGCTCCATTATCAGGATTATGGCTAATAACAATAGCATAATCGCCAGAACATCTAGCAAAAGCCCCTCTATCACCAACATGATGCTCTACGTTGCAAACAACAGCTCCTTCAGGAATCGATCTCAAAGGCAAAACATTTCCCACCATTAAATTAGCCTTTTTTCCACAGTAAACAAACTGGCCAGTATACATGCCTTCAGCGGCAATGAACAACTCCTTCTGGTGCTTGTACCGAAACGGGTGGCGGAAAGTCACACGGGCCAATGGTGCTCCACGACCCGGATCGTGAATAACGTCGGTCACGACTCCCTTCAGATAGCCATTGCGCTCGCCGAAATCGAGAGAGCGGAATCGGGCAGGACCCTTACGGTGGTGAGTGTGGGATTTGAAGACCGAACCAGCACCCTTACGTTGGGCACGGATAACACGACCCATTTCGGCTGTTAAGGTTTAGGATTTCGAGCGAGTAGCAGCAGGCAGGAGACGACGTAGATTGAAGGATTTTTATACCAGGGTTTCCAAGGAAAGAAAAAGTTGTTTGAAATTACTATTTTATCTCATCATCTTTTCGGCATACACCCAAATAGTGTATGGGCTGGGCTAATATTGCGGATTTTTGTTTGCAATCCTTCTTAACGTACCAAAGTGGACAAACTTTGTGTGTTAAACTAGACAATTTTTTATCGGATCCAAAAAAAAATTTATCCAAATCTGCTTTGAAATAGTGATCTTAACACTAGGGTGCGTTTGTTAACGTTTTTTGTTTTTTGATTTTTATTTTTTAAAATCCAAAAATTATTTTTAATTTTTGTTATTTGTTTTTCAGAAACTGTTTTGTAAATTTAAAAATGATATCATAATTTTTAATGATAATATTTCTAATACATATAAATAGATATTACATATCATCTAATTATTAATATTTGATAATAAATATTTAATAAAATTCAAAACTTAAAATTTATTGCTATTAAAAGAATTTATCATAACAAAAAATAATTCTTAAAAAAATAATATAAATGTCAATTATTATAATTCAACCACAATCTCTGTGCTATTCCATCTCGAGTATTGTTCATTTGACAAAGTTGACTTGCATTTATGTCGACAGTTTCCCGTAATTCTGAAGAACTGGCTTCGTTGTTTTGTTGATCATCTCCAAGAACAATACTTTCATTTGCATATTCTACAAATAAAGAGTCTATACTTCCATTCATTCTAATAAAGTTATGAATCACACAACACGCAAGAGGTATATATTTTTGCCGTTTTATGCCATATGGAGGCATGTCTCTAAGGATGGGAAAACGTGCCTTCAAAACTCCAAAACAACGTTCTATGACATTGCGTAATGAAGAATGCATATAATTAAATAATTCTTCTGGACCTTGTGGATTTGATCCTTCTCTATAATCACGTAAATGATAACGTTCTCCACGGTACGGACTAAGAAATCCAGGCATATTAGCATACCCTGAATCAACCAGATAATATTTACCTCGTGTAGGCATAGGAAATTTATTTGCTGGATTTGAAATACATTCTAAAAAAATTCTTGAATCATTTGCTGTTCCTTCCCAACCAGTCATGACGAATGTAAATCGCATATCAAATGAGCAAGCACACATGATATTCTACGTAGGGACTGTTTTCTTCCCACGGTATGGAATTTGTTGACTGACTGGAATTCGTGCAGAAATATGTGTACCATCAATAGCTCCGATACAATTCTGTTACAAAAATTACAATTAATAAGCAATAGACTATAATTATATAAAAAAAATTAAAACTTTTCATTACCTTGAAAAATGGATAGTACTTCGGATTATTTTTTATCTCTGAAGGTGTTTCATCAAACGATGGAGGAACAATCACATGTTTAGCAATTGCACAAATAGCGTATAGCACATTTCGAAAATGTTTAGAGATTGTATCTGTTGAATGTTGAAAACGATCTGCTACAAATCTCTGTCGGTCATTTTGACAAATGATAAGAAGAAAAATTGCCAATTGTTCTTGCACTGTTAAAAACTTGGAATTTTTCAATGTTGTTCTACCTTTTAATTCCTCACATAAATTAATAAAAATATTTTTATCCATCCGAAATAAATCATAGCATGTCATTGGATGACCATTTAATACCTCAACCACCCATTCGTGACCTGTCAATTTTGAAATTCTTTGAGGCCTAGGTTTATCATTGAACATAAAATTGTACTTATAGTTCACAAATATCGTCAAAAATTGTTCGATTTCCTCATCAGAATCTGAAAAAAAATCATCCAAATCCATTTCCCTGCCAAAAATAAAAATAATTGATCCAAAATATCATCAAAAATAATGTATGTTGAAAATCTGCTACAAATATCATTAAAAATATCATTCAACGTCAATTAAACAAATCCAACATCAAATAAAAAATTTGTATAACTCAAAACATAACAAACCAAAAGAATAATTCATACGATAACGATCCAAAAGAATGCAAAAAAAAATAATAAGAAATCAAATTTGGATATTCAAAACCCAATCTTTCTTTCTTTCTTCCGACATGGCCAAAAACATTTCCCTCCATATTGAATCATCATGGATAAGTTTAACAGCTTTTGCAAAAGATAATCCATCTATCCCGTCAAGGTTTTGCAATGCTTCAAGACATTTAAGGATTAATTCTTTATCATCACTTGATTGTGTTCTAAAATTACCACCTGAATTATCAACTGATGTGAATGTTGTTCCTGAATTCATTTGCTTCTCCAAATATTCTACTTTTTTCTTTGAACTTTCTCCAAGATTGATCAATGCTTGAGCCATTGCATTTTGAAACAGTTCTCTTTTTTTTTTTACTATTAGATCGTTCATCGCTTGTTTTCTTCAACCTTTTCTTTTTATTTGTATTTTCACCCTCTTCATCAGAACTTTCAAATTCTTTACTATTGTTTTCATCTTCACTAATAGAAGGGCTTTTAGTAGAAGGATGATAATGAACTCCGGTAGCAGTTGTATCACCATAAATAATGCACAACTTTTCGTATTCCTTACAACCTTCTTTTCTAAATTTTCTTGCCATCTTATTCACCTATAAGCAAAAAATATATATATGTATATATATTATTCTAAAAATGAATCATAATATTAATTATACATTAGTATAATAATTAATAAATAAATTCATTAATATAGAAATATACCTTGTATAATTTTTGCCACACATCATCACTTGCAATAACTTGACCAGTCATTGAGTTGTATCCGATTCCTGTCTCTTTCAATAAATTATTGAAATGCTTCCATCGGCTTCTGAGACTATTAAACTTATTCTTGAATTGAATTAGACTATACTCTCGATTGGTCTTCTTTTTCATAAGATCTTTAATTCGTGCCCATGCATTTTTAGTGAGGGTAGTTGTTTTTCGATTTCCATTGTTCACTTCTTCAACCATTAATGTTATAAAATAATCTTCAACTTGTGGAGACCAAATTGCTCCATCATGTTCAACCTCAATAGTGTTACTACCATCTAAATAAACTTCTTGATTTAACGTCTCCATCTAAACAAAACATCTCAATGTCATTAACAAGTCTTTTATTTTTTTTTCCATTTATATATTTATTATTTTATCTTTCAATTTATACTTAATTTACATTAGATTATAAGTGGCTTATAATCTAATCATTAATATGCTAGCCATAATAACAATTGTAAGTGCTATTAGCAGGAATTTTCAAACAAGTTAATGAATATGTATTATAAAATAAGGCAAGATAATAGCATTTTCTAACATTAAATTGTACAGCCACTTCAATGAATAAAGAACAACCAAGTGAATTGAATACAAAGAAAATAACAATTAAATCATGACCCTCACGTTACAAAATTGTGCTTTTAGAATAATTGCCTTAACCAACACAGATCCATTCAATTTTTAGAGACACAATCACACGCAAACACATCAAAAAGCAGGGAACATAATAAAAATAAGGCAGAATGTCTGATCGTCAAGTTTGACCATTTGATTTCCCAGAACAAACAATGACCGTTTGATTCCCATCAATAAAAATTAAAGTCATGAGAGACCCATTAAAGCAAAACATGGAGATACGTGAGATTCAAAAATCTATCCAATTTCCAACATCTTTCTCCAGCTCAAAACCACAAACCAATTGCCAGATCTAGAACATTCAAATTTCATAATGGAAGGCATTTTGATGAACTAGGGTTCCAAAAGTTTCGACTTTCGAAAAAATTCCAGATCTTCACGAAATGAAGCAAAATTAGGAATTGACAATGAGCAATTTTGTTGAACTACAAGCCCTGCGCAACCTTATCAGACACCATCCATGGACGATATGGTAACCCGGTCTTAGAATTTGTTGGTAGGTAACTCATCATCACAGCGAAAAATTACACCCAGAATTAAAAAAATTCAGGCAAATTACAAATGCATCCAACACACCCAAAGAGATCCAATAGTCAGAGCAGTGAATAGAAAAGCACTAACCTTTCTTTCTTCACAACTACAGGCGACGGCGGAGCTCAACAGGTGGGCGGCGGCACGAGGCGGCGGCGGTTGCTTGAGCGGCAGTGACTGAGGCTCCAACAAAAGAAAAAGAAGAACAGTGATAAAAACTTCTAAAATCCACCTTTTGAAGATTTCTAAATTCCGTTTTTGTTTAGGAAAACACTTCCTAACAATTTCACAAAAACAAAAATTCTAGTCTTCCAGCCAAACACGTTTTTATTTTTTTTTTTTAAAAAAAATAAAAACACAAAAACCACAACGATAACGAACGCACCCTTAGTTATGAGTTGAAAAAAATATAAAAGAAAAAGTAAACAAATTTAAACGAAAAATAATAATTAAGTAGCATATACAGTATATGTTGTATTCAATTATTTCTATTGTTTACATATCTTCTTTTTTGATTTTTTCACTGCATAGCATAATCCATCATTATTTTGTTGCTCACGATTCATTTATGGACTTATATCATTGTTGCTGATTAACTATACTCTTTCAATTTTTTTACTCGTTAAATCATAGCATCTAAAACTTGAAATAAAATGTAATGTTTTAAAAATTTCTAATTTGTGAATAGTAAATTCCAAACAGTGAATAGTAATTCACAAAATGATTAGTGCGATATTTGTATAAAAATTGTATTTTTTCCAAGTTATGAATAGTGTTATTTGAGATAAATATAAGAATCGAATTGGAGGTAGAAAAATAAGTCTATTTAAGATACTTAAAATTAAAATCCGAATTACAGATACTTAATAATGATATTTTTGACCAAGTTTGATCAATGATCAAAGTTGATCTAAGGTATCAAAAAAGTCAAATTAACTAATATAGTAAGTTATATACGACGTCAATTATATATTTTAAATAAAAAGATTAAAAAGTCAAAGTTAACTCGGGATGCTAAAAATATCAAAATTGAACTACTTGAGCTAAAAACCAAGCCAAATATATCATATAACTTATAGTTAAATTTTCAATTTCGGTCCCCTTTTTCATCCTATTTATGACCCAAGATTCAACCTAGATAAGCTTAAAAAATAAGTGATGCAATCCCCTTCATCACTTTTTTCTTCATCAGTGGCCTCTTTAGGCTTGGAGAAGTACTTACAGTACTTCTAGAGCACAACCATTGATGATAAAAGAATTAAAACTCCAAGGGCAATATACCCAACTTTGAGCAAACTCAGGAAGTGAGAATCTGAATGTCCAGATACTTGGAGCATTTCAAGAGGGGATAGAGATATGGTTTTGGTTCTTTTGAATGGAAAAAAAAAAAGTGCATAACACATGACACATGATATTACGGTAATTTCAAAAAAGATATTTTTCCATATAATAATTTATTTTTATCTGATGGCACCAAATGAAACTTTTTATTCTATTATTATTTACTTTTTTATTGAGCAATTTAATTACTTTACTCTCAATTTCTCAAGACTGGCCCAAATAAAACTATATGTATGTATGTATGTATGCATTGTGATGTTAGCATGCCCTTGTTGTTTATGACTATTTTGAATCAAACCTCTAGAGCTCTTATTCCACATCAACCTAAGAAGGTTTCAAAAATTTTCGATTTTGTACATAATGTAAAATGTGAACCATGTCGATCAAAAGCACGTTTGGCTTCCCAAAATCCATCTTTGTAACTTTTACTCCTATAATTTTCAATTTTAATTTTCTTAAAATTTATTAAATTAAGAGAACAAGTTGATTAATTAAGTTTTGTTATTTAACCACTCTAGATATTTATATGATACTGCTTGACAAATTTCTTCCAAAATCTTAAGACATCAAAATATATATTTTCTTCTTCGATCAGTGCCAATAACTTATATGTTGTAGTAATAATTCATAACATGTCTTTGATTTTATAGCTAATCAGTATATTTAATAATTGATAAATCGTAAAATATCTTTATCTAAGAAAGAGAGTCAGCAGATATCGTTTCTGATCGGATGACTGGATCCTGCAAGAAGTAGTGTCCAGTCAGACCAGGCATTAACACTCCGAAGCTTAAGTTAGTAACTTTCTAGAGAGATAATATTTAAAGAGAGAATCTAAGATGTTTAATACCTGGAGCCATTGTGCTTTTGGCTATTTATAGGAGATAAAGGAGGAGTACTTGAAAACTTGGGGCGTGATAGCTGACAGTTGGAGCAAGTGAGCGACAATACGATAGGGAACAGGTGGAAGGTATGGATGCTAGCTTGTGTCAGTGGACTGATAGGATGTATTATCCCATCAATCCGATCGGACATTATACCCTCATGTTCTGTCTTCCAGCTCACGCTTTGTCTTCCTTGTTAATGGGCCTTAGGCCCTGCCAAGTAATGTTGGACCAACTTGATTGGGTATTGAAAAATATTTTTTTCCATAGTTATCATTTGTCTCCCCTTCGAATGGTCCGATCGGGCAAATTTATTTTTTGACAGGATTTTTTGAATTTTTAAAAGGCGTCCACCTGAAGAGATGTGTCCATTCAGTTCAGACAGCTATTTTTGTATTTAATGTTGTAGGCACGTCTAGGACGATGCTTATTCTCTGTAACATAATAATGGATTGAAGACACGTGGCGGCCATCCCATGGAGAGGTATTTGGAGTATTTCAGAACCTTTGTGCCTATAAATAGGTAAATTTAGGGTAATTTTTCTTCACTTTTCATCGATCTTTATCGAAATTCTACCAAAATTTCTTCGTAAGCATTTTCTCTTTGAAACTTCTTAGCAATTTTTCACTTTTGGATTTCAAAGATTTCTTAGAGTTCCTACAAGACTATCCAAGTAAGTAAACAATTCATGTTCCCTTGCCTTTAATTTTCTTATTTATCTCGTTCTTTTCTTCTCCCTTTCTACCAAGAATAGTGTCTAGCAGCAACGAATCAATAGAAAAGAGCTTTATTGATGAGTACAAGAGTCGCGAACCTCTCACTCATCATTCAAGATTGATAGAGGCAGAAGTGGTTGAGATTTATGCTCGGTATGGTCTCTCATCAGAGGTATTTGTGATGGTCTGTCCACCTTCCATAGCGATTACAGAGGGACCTTTCGGTCGTTAAAATAACGAGTGGTTTATCTGTCTGCTTTTAAGCTTAGATGCAGGGATGAGACCCCCTTGTGGTGCCTTTAAAATGTTAGTTCTGAGAGCATATGGGTTAGCCCCAAATCAGATAAATCTGAATGGCTGGAGGTCGCTGGCTTGCTTCAGAACATTGTGCAAAATTGAAGGGGTGGCATCGATATTAGATCTCTTCACGTATTTTTTTTATCTTTCAAGCCAAAAGGGCAAATCCAATTGCTATTTCACCAGCCAACTGAGGAAGAAACTTTTCACCCTTCCTTTCTCTATGGAACGATACAAAGAAAAGTACTTTCTCATAGGAATGGCCGGTGAGTTTGGAGTTTCACTTGGCCGATCGCGCAGGACCAACCTTATTGAGAGACCAAGCAGGTGGATAGGAGATATATAAGGAGGACATCAAAAAATTGATGACGGCCGGGGCGAGTAAAGGGAAACCCTACGCCTACGATTATCTGTTAAGCATGATATACGAGTCTTCTAGCTCCAAGGCTGACACGAATGCAGAACGTGAGCATTAAAATTAGAGCAGAGAATAAGCATAAATTGGCAATCATGCATCGCATATGCATTTAATAGCAAGTTAGGTGAGAAAGGCACTTATCTCGTTCGTTTTTATGTTGTTGCAGCTGCGAATACGATGGGCAGAGGAGATGATATTGCCAAGAAACTATTCAATTAGGCAATGCAAAAGAGAGCAGCTGAACGGGCTTCCAAAGAGGAGAGGTTGTCGAAAAAGAGAAAAATCTTGCCTGTTTCGAAAGTTCATTCTTTCAAGAATGTAACAAGTGCTCCTGCACCTCTTGCTACTGTCGTTGCTGCAACCGCTTCAGCCTCGATTGCCTCGATCATCCCCGCTACTCGTCCCCTTCTAACCATAAAGGGACCAGCAGCGGCTCCTTCAAGCGTAAAGGGACAGAGCCCACTTAGGTGATTGCAGCTGAGGGATGAATCTGATGATGAAGAGCCACAACCATCCCTAAGCCCTCGATCGTCTACACAGAAAAGAGCGGTGCCAATATATGAGGTGATGCAAAAGAGAATTGAGGAGACAAAAAAAAGCTGCTGAGGTTGTGGCTTCTGTAGATGCCCACATTGCTACGAAGGGTAAAGAAGCTGTCCAAAACGAGTCCACCCGACAACCTTCAGAGAGAGCTTAGGAGAGGTGGGCTCCATCTCTGGGAGATATCTTGAAAGAGAAATTTAGAAATGACTTGACCATGACCAATAGGGGTATGTCGAGCTTCGTTTGCCAAGTTCTTGCTCAAGAGAGTGATTTCAAGGCAATGGTGGAGCTCAACTTGCTCTTCCGAGAGTTCGGCCTATTTCAACAGCAAAGCATAGAGGTAATTCCCATATCCTCCTTTCCACTTCTTTTCTTCTTTTCTTTTTTTTACTGATCTTCACTTCCCCTTCTTTCTCTTTCTCCCCCCTTTTTTGTTTTAGCTAATAAAAAGGGGCTTGTATCTATATGGTATGGCAGCATTTGCCCACTCAAAATGGGATGACGCCATCCATCAAAGGAAAAGGCAGAAACCATTAGTGATACGGCAAAAAGGGAGCTGAAGGAGTTAAAGAGAGAAATAACCCGACAAGTCCAAGACCTTAAGTCTCGGTAGAGCCAGGTGGATCGCTTAAAAGGAGATGTCACACATCTTGTAGCGAACAACACTCTTTACAAGCAATTCGAGGAGGAGGCATCCAGGATGAGGGGTGAGTGCTTGCATCTTTTAATCGAGTGCGCTAAAGCAAATGCAAACAGATGTAAGGCTTTGTCAGAGCATGACCTTCTCCGAATCGAAAGGGATTCCCTAGAGACTACTCTGGCAAAAAAGGAAGTGTCTTGGGTAAAAAGGCTGATGAAAGAGCTCGACTCCTAGAAAGAGAAACTTCTCGATCAGTTGGGTGAGGCCCAAGAAATGTTGCTGACTCAATTGATCTATACAGCCGGGCAGCATTTTTCTGAAGCTGATCTCAACTGGATGGAGGACCCAGGAAGTCTTCCTGATCCTTCTTCCAGTGATGATGAGGGAGAGGCTTCTCAGAACGGGGCAAGTGAGAGGATAGCAAATGAAGAGCCCTCAGCATCCCAACCATATGCCAATTTGCCCACTAATCCTGAAGTTAATGCCCCTTTACCAACAGAGCCTGCTGCTGAAGGAGTAGTTGAGTCTTCCCAGCCTTCTGTTGAGATAAAGATAGAGCCTACTGTTCAGCAGACCGCGAAGCCTGATCCAAATGGTTTACCTGCCATTGTAGAAATCGTAGACATAGAGACTTAGGTTTTTCTTTGTAATAGTTTTCTCCTTCTTGTTGTAACTTGTACAAATTTTTCATATATATATAAAAGAGTATGATTTACTTTCAATTGCAACTTCTCTCTTTATAATGCAATAATTTATCATAAAATTGGCTAAACAAAGTACTCCCTAAAATTAAAGATGCTTTACAAGCATTGCAGTCAATAACTTAAAACCAGTAACTTATGACCATTGATCAATCAGTTCAATCTGGAGAACATGATTGGTCGATCTGGCATTAGCTATGACTTAGATTTTAGGCACATTATGTCAAGCGTAGCGAATGAATTTTTAGTTTCGCATTCACTTAAAGCATTAATCTGATTGGATATTACTATCAGTCGGGCGAAAGAAAGCCAAGCATAGCAGATGACCCTTAGGTCTTGCATTTACTTGAAATTTTGGTGAGCATACATTTTGATTCGAAATTAAAATTAGACCTGGCGAGTGAGTCGGTGGAGATCAAACGGATATGTCTCGCATTTTGGGTTTGCGATTGACATCAAACCTAGCAGACGAAGTCAACTTTTAAGTAAATAGATTCTAACTTTTGTATTTTGGGCTCGGGATGGTCGTCGAGCCTAACGGATAAGCTGTGTTATTTTTAATATAATGGTTGGGATGCAATGTCAATCAGAAATAAGTTGGCAGTCTTAGAATGACTGGAATAGATACATTGATCAAAATTTTCATCGGTCAGAATTAATAGCTCGATCGGAATTTTCATCGATCGAAATGGAACGAAACCCCGCATACTAACGTCAAATCTAACGGACAAGTCATTATAAACATACCTTTTTAGAAAGATGGGAATTAATTTTTTTTATTGAATTCAAACTTTTGATACAATATTACATATGGTACTTTCTCAATATTTCAACGTTCCAGCTTCTGGGGATGTCTATCCCTTCTAAAGTTCTGAGTTGATATGCGTTAGAGCCTAAAACCTTAGAGATTTCATAGGATCCTTCCCAATTTGGCATTAGTTTTCCGACTCTGGCATTTTTTGCACCTGTGTTCGCCTTTCCAAGCATTAAGTCACCCACATTAAAGGTTATTGGCCTCCCTTTTGTGTTATAGTATCGAGCAACCATTTGTTTGTAGGCAGCGATTTTGGCATAGGCGTCCTCCCTTCTTTCTTCTACCAGATCCAGATCTTGGTATCTTTCCTGATTGTTCATTCGATCAGAATAAAATATGGACCGATATCATGGGAGGCCAATCTCCACAAGTATCTTTACCTCAGAGCCATAAATAAGAGAAAATGGCATTTGGTGAGTGCCATCTCTTGGGGAAATCCTATAAGATCATAGGATATTTTGCAATTTTTCAGTACAATTGTCTTTTGCCTCACCCAGCTATTTCTTCAGCCCATTCAAAATTATTCGATTGGAGATCTCGATCATGTCATTACTCTATGGGTGGGTGACTGAGGTGAATCTGAGGCTGATGTTGAGATCTCGACAAAAGTTCCTAAAGACTAAGCTATCGAACTGTTTGCCATTACCTGTAATAAAAATATTGGATAAGCCATACCTGTAAATGATGTCCTTCCAGGTAAAATTTATAACCCTTTTCCTCTGTGATTGTTGCTAGAGGCTCTACTTCGATCCATTTGGAGAAATGGTCGACGGCTACAATGAAAAACTTCATTTGCCTTTTACCATGGGAAAAAGGTCATAAGATGTCTAAGCCTCATTGGTCGAACGACCAAGCAATTCCGATCGGTTATTGGTCTGCTATCGGCTATCTGATGACTCTTTCATAGATCTGGCATTGTTGGCATTTTCTTACTTTTTTCTGAGAATCTTTGAAGACACTTGACCAAAAGTATTCGGTTTGGAGTACTTTTCTCGCCATAGCCCTTCCGACTTCATGTGCACTACAAATGCCTTCATGGATTTCTCTTAGGATGTAGTCTCCTTCCTCCTCCATCATGTATTTGAGCCAGAGGTGACTAAAAGATTTTTTGTACATATCATCGTTAATAACATAATAATTCAGGAATTTACAGGATAGCTTTCGGGCTTCCACTTTATCTTCGGGTAACAGCCCTGTTTGTAGGTACCATTTGATGGAACTTAACCATGTATTTTGACCTAGCTCAATCTCCATCATTTATAGTTCATCTAAGGAGGAGGTCGGTTGCTCGATAACAGTGATGTTTTCTTCTATCATCCCTTGCTTAAAAGCAGACATCTTGGCAATCCGATCGGCAGCTATAGTTTGATCTCTCGGAACCTTCTGCAGGATCCATTATGATCCAGATTTCTCCAGCATCTTGAATGTAGCTTTGACCTTTGCCAGGTATTGAATCATGTTGGTTTCTATGGCCTTGAAGGTGCCTAAGACTTGTCTCATTATGAGCTGGGAGTCACTCTTGATGAAGATCGACTCCGGTCAGATTGCATGGAGCAGTCTTAGGACTTGTAGAAGTGTCTCATACTCTACCATATTATTTGAAATTTTGAAGCTGAGTTTTATTGCGTACCTTATGATAATGCCCAAGGGACCTGTTATCACGATGCTTGTGCCTCCTCTAGTATCGTTTGTAGCTCCATCCACTATCATTTCCCACTTAACATGTTGGGGCTGATCGATCACTCCTTCACCAGCAAATTCGGCCAAAAAATCTGCCAAAGCCTGAGTCTTTATTGCTTTCCTGGGTTCATACCTCACATCCTACGTTTGGAGCTTGATTGCCTATCCTAACATTTTTCCTTCCAGGTTCGGGGTTTGAAGAATTTTTCTGATCGGCTAACCCAAACAGACCATTATTATGTGTGCTTCGAAATACTACCTCAGCTTTCTCGTACACATCATGAGGGCAATGATGAGTTGCTCGACTAGACCTTTCTTCAACTCTTGGCCTCTGAACACTTGGCTCATATAATAAATGGGCAGTTGTTGGGTTTTTTCTTTCCTGACTAGGACACCTAGAACAGCTTCACCTGTAGTCAACAAGTATAAGTACAAATTTTCACCTGGAAGCAGTTTGCTAAGTAGTGATGGGTTAGTGAAGAACTTCTTCAATTCATTAAAGGCTTGCTGGCATTTGGCTCCCCAGCTGAAAGCTTTATTCTTTCTCAATTTCTTAAAGAAGAGTGTGCACCACTTGGCCGAAGAGGAGATGAATCTTTAAGGGTTGTTATTGTAATGACTATACTAGATAATCCTAATTACTGTTACTAATTACATCTATTAATTCAATTATTCCTGTTAATTCCTTAGGAACTATCTGTTATCTATGCATATATGTGCATACACACACCATCATACTATATCATTCATGTCACATTGAGAGTCGTACTTTTCATACTATAGGATATTACATACATAGACTTAATAATTACATGCCTTTACATATGAATTTATCTTTAACTACCAAAAAGACACAAATAAGTTACATACTTCAGTTCACTTTTCCTAAAACGACGCTGGCTGAGAAGATTGTGGACCTTGTCCCTGACCAAACTTCCTACCCTGCGGACCTACACGGATGAACACCCGTGCTAAGCTATAAAGCTTAGTGGGGAACAACTAATATATGCACATGAATATTATTCACAAGCATGCAATTATAGAGTATATGCACAACATATTAGAAGATTGATTAAACCAATGGATCATTCAACATAAATCATCAACTGTATGCATATTCCATTTATCTTATTCATTTGCCTGCTCAATTTCCTGTGGGAGTGGATAACGGGTACTGTGGATACCAAAGGTATCAAATCTGTGAATACCCGAAGGTATTAAATATGTGGACCCATTGGGTCAAAACTATGGTCTCATATAGAGACAACTGTGGACTCATGAGAGTCAGACTATAGTAGCTGCAACTATAACCCTATAGGCATGCCTATCTATCCACTACCAAGTCTTTAAGTGCAGGCCTAATTCGATTACTTTTCATATTATGTGACATTGTATCAACATATACCATTATAGCATTAATAAATGCAAGAAAACTTTACTATCATTTATTACTATTCTTTATTGTCAAAATAATCATTTATTTGTATTACAAGGGAATAACGCTTGCATAAACTCATTTAAGGTAATAAAACATACCTTTTTGTTATTAGCGAATCTGGTAATTAAAGAGATGCCTTACTGTAACTTGTAATTCAGGATGATTTGAAAGCTTAGAAGGGTTTAGGCAAATTTTAAATCCCAATTGAAGTCGAAAAAAAAATACAACCATTAAAATAGAACATAAAGGCATATTGTCGTGCTCGCGACGAATGTCGTGACCGCGGCGATAATCGCGCTCGCGACAGAGAACAATGGCCTGGAACCACTCTTTAATGTCGCGCTCGCGACAAAAGGCAATGGCCTAAATAAGCATTTTTTGATGTCGCGCTCGCGGCATAAGTCGCGCTCGCGACACAAGACTTCCATTTGATGTCGCGCTCGCGACATAAAACGACGGGGCAACCGCCTTATAGTGATTATTGTTCAAAAATCCTGTAAATTAATTTAAAAACTCAGATTGCATCTCAATTTCGACATACCAAACGGATTTTTCAGAAAACACTATCTTCTACAAAGTTTTAGGTTTACATTTCTAGTTTTCAAAACACTAAAAATCTCCTCAATAGGACCTGTAAATCTTTAGATATTTAAGAAAAACCACAGACTGTTCATAAGTATACATTCACAACCACAGTCAGAATTCAATTTCGATTTTCACTATCATGCAGTGAAAATCAGATTTCGATCTCTTCTAACAAAATCAAGGTTTACAAGTATAGTTTCCATACCAATTGGAATTTCATCATTTGAACAACTATTGCTCAAGATATGAGCAAAAACACACAGATTAGTCAAATGATCTTTAAGACAGATTTTATGCTTTTAACCACCTCATGCAAATTATCAACTCTAATCAACTTTCAAGCTTATAATCATCCACAAAACCCATGAGAGAGACACTCAAGACCTCTCTCATGACAAAATACAAATCTTTACACACATGAAAACTCTAAGTTCCCATACCTTATTTGAGCTTTCTCTTCTTCAACCTTGAAGAGTTTCTTTCCCCTTTCCTTTGTTTGCTTCTCCTTCTATAAACATAGGACACTTCTATGAAAACCAACAAGCTAATCTATGAATCATACATATCAAAGAATAATAGAATTACCTTAAGCTCCAAAAAAAACCAAGTAAATCTTTCCTTTTTCTCCTTTACCCCAAATTCAAGGAAATCTAGAGAGAGAAAGAAAGAATGAGAGAGAGAGAGAGAGAGAGAGAGAGAAAAGAGTTAAGAGGAGATGAAAATGGAGGGTGAAGACTAAGAGGTTGGCCGGCCACTATACCCCCAAAATATCTCTCTCTCTCCTCTTCTTTCATTGGGCCAAATGTCTCTCACAACAAATCTTTGCAAATAAGTCCCTCAACTTCTTTTTTTTTTCTTACCCCAATTCTTTTACTTTAGTTTTTCAATTAGGTCCTTCCACATGAAATTAAATTTATTTAACCATGAATAATAATAATAATTAATGAAAATTCTTCTAGGGTACATGGAGGGGTATTACAGTTATTTTGTCATTCAGTTTCTGAACATATTTCACACTGCTCGGAGGTTGCATCTCCAAAATGAATTTATTTTATCAAGATTGGCTTAAATGCCTCTTTGGGAGATCATGAAATCTAGGAATTTTCCCACTGGCATCCCAAAAATGCATTTCTCAGGATTGAGCTTCATTCGAAACTTATTCAACATGTTAAAGACCTTCGCTAGATCAGCAGGATGTTCTTCAGGGCTTTTGCTTTTGATGATCATATCATCCACGTAGACTTTTACATTCTGCCCAATCTGATCTTTAAAGATTATGTTCATCAATCGCTGATATGTGGCATCTGCATTTTTTAGTCTGATAGCCTTATAGCAAAAGGTGCCATCATCTGTGATGAAGCTAGTCTTTTCCTGATCCAATAACCACATCATAATTTGGTGGTATCCAGCATATGCATCGAGGAGGGAGTAGATGGCATGGCCAGCAGTGGCATCCACTAGTTGGTCTATGCTAGGTAGGGGGTAGCTATCATTCGGACATACTTTGTTAAGATCTATGAAATCTACACACATTCGTAGCTTTTCCAACTTCTTTTTTACCAGAACGACATTAGCGAGCCATTTTAAATAGTAAACCTTTCAAATCGTACCCACTTTTAGTAGTCTATCCATCTTTTTAGAAATGAATTTCCTTCGATCGGAAGCATGCCTCCGTAACTTCTGCCTAATCGGCTGGTTAACTGGGTCCACATTAAGTTTATGGGTGATCATATTAGGATCGATTCCAGAGATGTCTTCTAGCTTTCAGGAAAAAGATGCCTAGTTGATCATCAAGACCTACATGATGGCCTCCTCGACCTTTACACTCATGTTGGTGCCTATTTGAATGCTCTTGTCTTTTGAT
The DNA here is from genome assembly GCA_037975025.1 of Excoecaria agallocha. Classification (NCBI taxonomy): domain Eukaryota; kingdom Viridiplantae; phylum Streptophyta; class Magnoliopsida; order Malpighiales; family Euphorbiaceae; genus Excoecaria; species Excoecaria agallocha. The sequence continues at coordinate 99,524,787 of CM075807.1, read as the reverse complement.
AGTATCCTCGCCTTGACCTCTTTTGCAGGATCCATTCTCTGCCCCTCCGTTTGCTCAGATCGCTTTAGCCCTGGTTTAACCATCATAGCCTCTTTCTGATGCTTGATCGTGATGATGTAGACCTCTTTGGATGCCTTCTGGTCATCCCTTAGAATGGTGGCGCCTCCCTTGGTTGGAATTTTCATCACCATATATCGGATGCTGGTGACGGCTCCAATTTGAAACAGTAGAAGCCTGCCAAAAATTGCATTATAGGTAAAAATCATATCAATAATAATAAATGTTACCTTACAGGCATGGGCGAGGGCCTCTTGGTCGAGCTCGACAAATAGCTCCATAGATCCGACCATTGGAATAGTAGCATTGGCGAGTCCAATTAGTGGTGTGGCATTTGGTTTAAGCTTTTCAATTGGCAGCCCCATGTCTCTATAAAATTGGAGAGTGAGCACATTCACTGTACTTTCATTTTCCACCGGTATCCTTTTTATATCAAAATTATTGATTCGTGCCTTGACGACGAGAGCATTCTCATGGGGGAACATTACGTCTCATGTATCTTCACTAGATATGGTGACTGGGGCTGGCCGCTTGGCTGCCTGGGAGATGTAAACACCTATTTCCTTTCTTTTTCTAGAGAGGTCCTCTCCATAGGATGATACACCAGTGATTATGTTTATGACCTCGACGTACTGGTCGATAAGGATCCGTATTTTTCAGATTTCTTCGCTCGTCATTGTCGTTCGAGTCGGAATCATTCTTCTTAAAATTTGGCTGTCTGCAGGGACTTGCCCCTTTAGCCGGGCCCATAAATTATTTGAGATATCCTCTATGCAGTAGCCACTCAATTTCTTCTTTAAGCTGGTAACACTTGTCGGTTGTATAATCGATGTTTCTGTGAAACTTGCAATAATTGTTATGGTTTCGGGTGATTTTGCTCCTCTCAGATAGTTTCTTGGGCCAAGTTACCCTTTGGTTCTTCTCTTTAATCCACATCAACACCTGTGCTGGATTGGTGTTGAGCGGAGTGAAAGTTCGAGTTTATTGGCCACTGCTCCGATCAGATCGAACCCGTTCAGACTTCTTCCTCTTTCCTAGATTTCTTGAAGTGGATGCTCTTTCGGGGCTCTTTGCTATCCACTCGAATACAGGAGCTTGGTTAAATGACCATCCATTTGGGTGTTAGAGCCTGTCCATAACATTGCTTCTTCTTCCTCGGCTGGACCTCAAGGCATCATCTAGCTGAATGTGTTGTCTAGCTCTTTCCATTAGGTTGAAAAAGCTGACTAGTGGCCTTGTTGTAATTGACTCAAATAGTGGCCGATTAACGGTGCCTCCTGCCAAGACGGTGGATGCCATTTCCATGCTTACATTCTGCACCTCCGATATTATAGACTGAAAACTATCAATGTAGTCTCTAAGACTTTCATCAATTTTTTGGTAGAGATTGCACAGATCGCTTACCGACTTTGGCGCTCGTGTCAGTATAATGAACCGTGTGACAACCAGTTTCTTGAGTTGTCGGAAGGAGGTGATTGATTCATAAGGAAGCTCATGGAACCAGTTGAGGGCATCTCCTCCCAAGATGGTGGGAAAGATCTTGCAGGTAATCCTTTCATCATAGGTGTAAACCTACACTTTAGTTAGATATTCTACAAGATGAGTGGTGGGGTTGATTTTACCTGTATATTTATCCATTACCTCATATCTTTACTGGGGAGGTAGCTCAGACTCCATGATTTTTCTGCAAAATGGGAAGGCTATGTTTCTGCAGGTGTTCCCCTCAAACATGCTTTTTTTGGGCCCTGTCAATCCAAACTACTTGAGTTTTTGCTTGAACCATTTGTCCTCCCTACTCATGGCTGTCAAGGTGAACTCATCTCTCATTTCCTTCTTGTGACTGCGATTTGGCGTGCACATGAAGGATAGATCATCCCCAATAGACGAGGGGGAGGATCTACTGGGGATGTATGAAGAGTCTCTAGTCGAGGACATCGTCCCCTTTCCTTTGCTGTACCTACCTGGGTTCTGACCCCTGCTCTCCCACCATCATGGGCTTGTGGCTTGTTGATGGAGATTCCCTTGTTTCTCCTTTTTTTTTGAAGTCTTTGATAGCAAAGTCTATTCCACGATCTCTTTCAAAAGTTCTGGGCATTTTGCTCTTTTTGAGCATTTGGACGATGCTCTTAGTGAAGTCACTAAAAATGGCTCGCATGTCCCTGATAGTGATAGAGGTATCTTTTAACTGATGCATAACTACGTCGTCGAAATCTGGAAGAAGATTACCCTTAGTAGGTGATCTGGGAGATCTCTCTTCTCCCTGAGGGCCTAGATCTGCCCTGGCTGCTGCGATCATATTCTCCAAAAGCTGCGTGCTCCTTGAATCTTGAACCTACCATGTCTCTCAACGAAAACAACAAATGATAAATCGTAAAATATCTTTATCTAAAAAACAGAGTCGGCAGATGTCATTCCTGATCAGTTGACTGGATCCTGCAAGAAGGAGTGTCTGATCGAATAAGATATTAGCACTCTGAAGCTTAAGTTAGTAGCTTTCTAGAGAGATAATATTTAGAGAAAGAATCTCAGATGTTTAATACCTGGAGTCATTGTGCTTTTGGCTATTTATAGGAGATAAATGAGAGGTACTTGAGTATTTGGGGCATGATAGTTGGCAGTTGGAGCATGTGAATGACGATGTGACAGAGAACAGGTGGAAGGTATGGACACTAACTTGTGTCAGTGGACTGATAGGATGTGTTGTTCCATCAGTCCGATCGGACATTATGCCCTCATGTCCTGTCTTCGAGGTCACGCTTTATCTTCTTTGTTAATAGGCCTTGGACCTTGTCAAGTACTGTTGGGCCGATTTAATTGGATCTTAAAAAATATTTTTTTCATAGTTATCAATAATTTTATATATTCTCTTCTTATAATGAATACAAAAATATATTGCTAATTAATATATATCAGCTTGGTAACAAAATTAAAATCTTTATCAGAAGTGCATACGCGGTTAATGTTTCAGTATAATTAAGATGGGAAACCAACCTTCGCATCAAAATGGAGGAGCTGTGAAATCTATAATAACTTCACTCATGCATAATCACTAAGATGTGCGACTGTGTGATGTTGATTCGGTGTACAAAATGGGTTTTCCGGTTGGATTGCCACTTAAATCAGGAAAAATGTGATTTTATGGGTTATATATTTAATATTCAGTTATTTTTGAGTTAAAAAAATGTTTGTTTTGTTACTATTTAGTTATCGACACATAAATATGATACACCATGTATAAGCAACATCGTATCATACTATCTTTTCATATTATAATATGACTAATTTCATCAAAACAAGCTCTTAAGAACTTTCAGTCTTATATGACTATTGCCAATATAATTCTTGAAATGAAACTCTTCACATTAGTCACAATTAGAACTACAAAATTGGACAAAAACTTGAACCAATCCGTACTGTGTCGGATAGGACTAAAAATAATTTGATATATTTAATTCGATTTTAAAATAAAAATTTGGTTATATCAATTCAGTTTTCAATACTAAAATCGAAAATTAAATTGACCGAACTATTAATAAAATTACATCAATTTAATGCCAAAATTAGGAGGCCAATAGCGATAAAAATAAAATGAGACACAGATGGTGGCGGGATGAGGGGATGAACAATAGAAAAGAGATGAAAAAGTTAAGAGGTTAAAAATTTAAGATTCAAGCAATATATATTTTATTAAAAATATAATTATATATATAGTAATTAAAACGACATTTTATTGAACTTCAGTCGATTTCCATTAGAATTTTTTGTTTATTTTCCTTTCATCTTTTACCCACTGCTTAAAATTTAAACAATTAGAGATTTATCTTTTTTTTTTCTAATTAAGTTTAATTTTTATATGCAAATTAAGATGAAAAATATTATTAAAACAGTATAGTGTTAACATAATATATGTATAATATATATATTAAACTATAATTTATAAATAAATATGAAAAAATAAAATTTAACTGAAAAAATTTGGGTGATGGGTTCGGATCAAATTGGATTTCAGTTATTTTCGGGATGACATTTTTGGATTTCAGATTCAACTCTAAGGCCTTGCTTGGAATGAATGAATTCCATAAATTTTTATGGAAATCATTTGTAATTCCAAATATTTATGCTTGGAATGCAAAAAAAAAAAAAAATAAGGAATTGAATTCGACAAATTAAATTCCATAGAATTCGTTATGCCTTCACTAAATTCTATCAAAATAGGTGAAATTTGCAAATGAATTCCTTATTTTTAAGGAGCCAAGTATTAAAAAACTATAATACCCTTATATATATATATATATATATATATATATATATATATATATATATATATATATATATATATATATATATATATATATATATATATATATATATATATATATATATATATATATATATATATATATACACTTTGTTTTTAACGTGTCTTTCACCATTCTTACTCTCTTATATATTAAATATGTATTTTGAACTATTCTTACCCTCTTGTTTCTCAATTTTTTAATCAAATTTACCTGGTTGGTATTTTTCTTTTAGATTTTGTAAATTAAATTTTTTGTATAAAATTAGAAAACCCTAATTTAATAAATTTGTTCATATTGATTGATTGTTTGTTTAATTAATCATGAATTGGAATAGTTAGTGTTTCATTTGGTATAATTTTTATAGACATTATTGGCTTTTTTTATATGTATTGAATTGAAGTTAAGGATATTTAAGTAAATAAATTAAAAATAAATTTTTTTATTCATTTATTCCAAGTATAAAATTAAGGAATTCATTCTCAATTCTGTACATTAATTATTTTATTCCAAGCATAAGAATTCATTTACAAATGAATTCTATGTGAAATTCATTTGTAAAGAATTCATTTGTAAATGAATTCCACAATTGCAATTCATTTGTTCCAAGCAAGGCCTAAATTTCTTGAGTTGTTTAGATTTTCTCCAGATTTCAAGTTCAGGTCACATTTTTTAAACGAATTCGGATCAAATCAAAAATTGTCAAATCCACTACCCAAGTATTACTTTTACATAATTTTTAAATGTATTGAAGGGGCTTTTCAAGCAAAGTTAACAAAGAAAGCAAGTGTTACAACAACAAAAGTATCTCATCTCATGCCTATTCTTCCTTAACCATCAACCATAAAAAGTCATATGCTATGTCTATGCCCGGTAACCGTGAACCATAAAAAGCCATATGCCTAATGATGAGTCTGCACCATTTGGTGATAGTGATGAGTCTGCACCATTACTAGCAGGTCAGGATGCTTGCGATCTGATATAATATCCAATTTGATGGTTTTTCATTTTCATTTTTTACTGTTTAATGAGTTTAATAACAAGATCAAAGTTTTGGGTTACATGATCTTCCTTTTCGAGTCTCCCCAATATACAAAATTGCATTACAGTTTGCCAAAATCTTAAATTGGCAACGAAAAGGACTTTACCTTTTTTTTTTTGTCCATCTTATGCAAACATTATAAAGAATATACAAAATACTGATCATGACATAGCACACAAAAGGTCTCTCTTTTTCTGTGACTAGTAGTTAAAGGTGAGCATGAACTAATTAACTAATTTATAAATAAAAAAATTAATCAATTCATTAATATTAATTTTTTTAAATTATTAACTATTAATCAATTTGTTACATTCAGTTAACTAATCTATCGGTTTCAATTTTTTGGTTTAATTAATAAATATTTTTCGGTTAACCTTTAAACTTTATAACATTAAATTATATAAAAAAATTAGATAAAATTCAATTCAATTTCAAATGTGAAAAGTAATTTAATATAAATATTACGAAACAAACATAAATTACTAGCCAAAATTCATTTCTATAAATTAATAGCTAATATTATAAAATAGATTTGATATTTATTGAAAATTAATATATTTAATTTTAAATCAAATAAAATTTTAAATAATATTAAATATTATAACATAAACTCTAAAATATAAGAAAATGAAATTAAATACTATTAAGTAAAATATGAACATCAATATATAATAAAAATATATATATATAAAAATTAATCGAATACTATATATAAATATTACTATATAATTAAAGAAAATGATATAATATAAAATTTAGTTTAAAGTATTATATAAATTTTATAAAAAAATATAAAAAATTAAAGTATAAAAATAAAAATATAATTTAAATATATTTTAAAATATTATTTTATATAAATTTTAGAGAGAAATAAAAAAATTTAATATATATATATATATGAACAGATTAATCGATACTTAAAAATCTAAATCATAACTATTAATTAAAAATATAAAAATTAAAAATCGTAATCGAATTCATCGAATCGGTTAATTATAAAAATCGATTCGATTTCGTATCGATTTTGCGGTTAACTATATTTTCGAATTTTTACTCACCCCTGCTAGCTGTACACCAAGATCTCATCCCTTTACATATCCCGATATAAAGAAAGAAAAACTGTTGAAAACCCAAACAATAGACAAAAAAAAAAAATGTATACAAATGGCATGCATAATACATATAAATATATCAGCAAAATTACTATTATCAACAACAAAGCTTGGGTAAAGATCTGGCATTAGCGTGGCTTGATACTCTTTGACTTCATAATTTTTGTCATCTGACACTGCATTTTCCTGCAAACTTTCTCCAATTCCATCACTCTCCATTGCATTCCTTCCAAATGCGCCTGAAGCTTCTCACTATCAATCGAAAGCTCAACTTTTCCAGCATATAGCACAATTTCCCTGGTTTCACTAGTATTTCCCTTGCTGCTAATTTCGTCAAATGTGCAAGGTGAGTTTGTTCGGCATTCGGAATCGTTGGTTCCTTGGATGAACCTCTTGAGCTTGTGTTGCTGAAATCTGTGAGCTTGAACTGCACATTTCGATGGAAGTTTCTTGTTCTGAGAAAGGTGTATGCAAGCTTCAGCTGAAAGCTTCTCATAGTTCAGTGCACAACATATCTTCATCTTTTCTTCTGCAGATAATCCACCATGAACCTATACGGAAAATTTAAAAGAAAAAAAATTAAATATATAAAGAGAGAATTTGTTTTAACTACAACATATACTTTAATTAAGGGAACTAAACCAGGATCATGTATAAAATTAATATCTGATAACAGCAGACAGGGAAGACCAACTCCTCAAATAGCAATGCAACGGTACTGAACTGAAATTGTGGGTAAAAAATAGAGTAGGATCACCATAATACCTCTAGATAAATGTCTATGGCATGATAGATTTCATCGTGACAGTCTCTTGCAGAGTCTGGCAGGGCCAGGGATAAGGCTAAGAACTTTGAAGGTTTTAAACAAGGATCTGGAGCTACTTCTGCTATATACAAATCCATCAACCGGGCAACCTTATTTAACTGCATTAAAGTCACTTGACCGTTTCCTCCGTTAAGTAATGCTTTAAGAAATCTTAAAACAATATTCACATCATACAAGCAAGCCATCCCATATTGAGACGGAATGAGCAGATTGTCCAATGTTGCTTTATTCATCTGTAAACCTATCATATTTTCCAACTTGGTCCTGCTACATGTCCTGATATTCAAACTCAAAGCAACTCGAAGAATTCCAAAAAGATTTTTGCATGAAACAGAATTCCAATCAAGAATATAAAGCAAATCAATGATAGTTTCAACAACTTTTCGCTTCTCATCATATGTAGATGTATAGAGCTTTGACTTCTGATAATAAAAAAGAAATCTACTAATCATGGCATGATCAAACTTCTGAGAGACCATGGATTTTATTATCATTTCAACAATATAAGAGCTCAAAACCAAAAGATCCTCAAACCACCAGTTTCCTCGACAGAAGCTATTCTTCAAACTCTCAGTACTTCTACTGTCACATGAAAGCCGAATGCTGGAGCTATCCGGTGAAGTGGTAGATAGATATGGACTTGATTCACAAGATAAGGCAATCCTTCCAATAAGAGAATCTACACATTTTTCAAGAATAGCTATACAATTCGGCGAGGGAAATAAAACTTGGGACTGGCTTACTGCGATTAGTAACTCAGACCATGTCCAGTCAGAGATCTCTTGAATTGATTTCTCAGTCTGTTCCATTAAGTTTTGAATTCCAGAAACTGAACTGTTCATTTCCATGAACTGGGCAGCACAATAAAGAAGTGAAATGTTGTAAGGACTTATATCAATTGTGCCATTGTTGTAGCAGAACCTGGAAATGAGCTCAAAACTTTCAGCTCCTCCTGGAAAATCATTAAATATAACTTTAAAATTTCTTGCTGAACTGGTTGATTTTCCAAATAGTTTGTTTAATCTGCCTGAATATGAAGAAATAAGCCTCTGCAGATATCAACAGGGGACAAAAATAACTCATCAGATGAACGATTACAACTCTAGAACCAGTACTGATTAGTGCCAATAAGTAAAACAATACACATAGGAGAAATAACTGAGTAGTGAAACTACCAAGAACTTAAACATTTATAGCCACTGAGAAAGTTAGGTGCGGAACAAAACATTAATTCATGAAATAGTAACTAATTAGGGAGTAAATAAAGTGATGTAATAAAGTCAGCTCTTAATCACTGCAAAAATGCAACCTCTGAGGATAAAAACAATCACAAAAAGAATGAACTCATTATTAAATTAGCAAAATCAAAAGAGAAAAAGAAAGAGAGAGAGGGTTGGGGGTGGAAGGGAGGGAGTGGGAATATAATGCTGATACTTGCAAGAAAAAGCAAAGAAGTTGCTATAGACAATAAGTTGTGGATGGGCAACAAAAAGAAAAGATGTCTCCTGAAAAGCACAGTAAAGAAGGTTACTAAACAGTAATTAATGTTATGATAGCATCTGAAACCCTTTTTATTCTCACAAGTAGTGAAGTAAAAGAAAATGAGGCATGAACAGTGAAGCCAGCCCATGACAAAGGAAATCAATGAGAGAAGAAAAAGAGATTGTAGAGGCCTACACAATGATAATGGTGCAATAAGTAGCCAAAATAGAAGCAACGAGAAATGTGCCCCACAAAACTGCAATTCTGTTGTAAATTTAATTAACAATTGTACAACCACCTAAATCAGAAATCTGAGGCTGCCAGAGAACACAAAACGGCCACGAAATTACTCAAATCCTACATTTCAACGGAAGCACGATATGGGTACTGGATAGGAGATTGTTACCTAAATTAGAACCAAAACAAGGGGAAGAAGAGGAGTAAATCAGAACGAATATGAACTAATTACTTAATTTAGAGGTGTCAAATTCAAGGAAAACGATTAACGTAAGCTAAAGAATCAAGATTTATAGAGGAAAGGGAACATGTAGAAGAAAGCATTGCTATATTTACCTTCTCCACCATGAAAGTCTCTTCTCCATTGATATCCACTTCGAGATCACAGCAAATTGCCATGACCCAATTAAACACAAACGCAACTCAAATCTAAAATCTTTTTTTTTTTTCCTTGCTCACCTTTAGTCTAAGAACCTGAACTAAAAAATAAATGAAAAATTAAAGCCCAAGAAAGAAAAATATGTAAGTGAGCCATAGAGGGAGGAAAGGAGCATAAAAAACCATATGCGAAATGGACAAGACGACAAATAGAAAGAAGAAAGGAAGTGACTTAAGTCGTGCAAAATGGTGGTGACTGGTGGCCACTTAGTGCAGAAGCAAGCAATGTAAATAGTCAATTGGGGTAGAGAGAAATGGTTGCAAATCCATAGAAAGAAAGTGTCAAAGAAGCAACAAACCGCATAAAGACAGAAGAGAAATATATTTTATTTATAACAGCAGAGTCATCAGTCATGTCAAAGTTCTTGCACACATAGAGATGGAGGAAGAAAAATACAAAACAGGAGGCCGGCTACTGCCTACGGACGAGCAATGTTATTAAAACCGGATTAATCCGACCGATTTAATATATAAAAACTGATCTGATAAAAAAAATTGTGAAGGATTAGTTTATTCTGTCTAAATCGGTAAAAATCATATTGAAACCGATTAAAATCGAGTAAAATAAAAAAAATCGGTTTGTACTAAAAAATTAAATTTTGTTTAAAATATTCTTACAACATTATTTTTTACTAAGAAATAAAATATAAATATAAATACAAATAATTAAAATTTAGACAATTTTAATAATTTTTTATAACTAAAATAAAAATTATAATTTATAATTGATGAATATTTTGAAATATTTACAAATTTTTACTATATTTATCTTAAATATTTGTTATAAATATTTAATAATTTAAAAATATTATTTTATGATTAATTTTTAATGTTAAATGTGTTTTTTAAATTATTTTTTATTTTTTATATAGTTATATTTTCATAATATTTATAGAAAATTTTAAAAATAATATTAACTTAAAAAAATGATTGAATTCTATCAAATTAGTCGTATTAGGAGTATGCAACGGTCGGTTTGGTTCAATAACCAAATCAAAATAAATGAAAAACTGAACTTTCAAAATTTTAATCAACCGAACAGAATTTATAAAATAATTAAATTCAAACCAAATCAAAATTTTCTATCGGTTTGGTTCAATTAACCAAAAAATCAAAAATTAAAACTATTTAAAAAAATAAAAAAATTACATCTAAAAATTATACAAAATTATAAATCATAATATATTAAAGTAAAAACATATAAATTATACAAAATAAAAGTTCAAATTAGATATAATCCCAAAATATATAATAAATAATACAATAAAATCATTAAATAAATTTTTTTATTTAATCGTTTTTTAATTTAATCGTTAAAATTTTAATTTATCACCTAAAAATAGATATTAATGATTGATAAATATGCTCATATAATTTACAATTCAAAATAAGATAATTTACATGTATAAAATAATTATTTAATTAAAAAATTCAAAAAATTATATAATTATATAGAATTTCGGATTTATTTTTCTGCAATTTTTTCCTTCAAAAATTGAACCGAACAGAAAAATTAAATTTTTTTAAAATTTAAAATTAAAATCGAGCTAAAAAATAGAATTAAATTAAAAAAATCGATCGATTTGAATCGAAATTTATTCATCCCTAAGTCATATAATTTTTTTTTTATTCTATCTGATTTTAATAACATTGCGTGTGGAGGTAATCCGTTGAACAAAATACCGGATCTCCATCGATTGATTTTGTCAAATAGTTAGGGCCACAGTTTCATGTAACGCCTGATTTTCCTTTTGACATATGAAGAAAGGAGAAGATATTTCTTTAAATAAATACTTCCTTTGCTCTTTATGTCGTGTATTTTGTATTTCCTAAATTAACATCAGTAACTCCATATGGAGGTAGCATATAATACTTTTTTAGTTCTCAACTTTTCTGAAAGGAATAATTTTAAAATTTTAAAATATAATGTGGAAAAAACTTTTCAACAATGAAAATCAATTGGATATTGAATTTAACAAGACATTTTTTGTCCAATTATTAATAAATTATTGAACATTTTGTCTTTACTTATGTTTCTAAGGTTTTGGGTAAATTTTTCCTTTTTTACTAGAATTATTTTAAATTTATCAAAATTATTATTTATAAAGATTGATAATTAAAAAAAAATTATTAGCCGCCTTAGCTTATAAATAACTGACGGCCTTAAGATCAAAATGATTGTATAAACCAAATAGTACTTATTTGACAATTTTTTTTTGTCCTTAATGATAATCCTAGAAATAACATTTTTCAAAATTCAAATAGTCGGTCTACTATATCTGACAAGACCCAAAGTCTATTAACAGATAAACCCAAAGTGCGAACCATAAGACAGGGTTGGGGCCACGTGATGTCCGATCGGACTGATGGGACAGCACGTCATAGTCAACCAACTGACATAAGGCAAAGACCATGCCATTTACCTACTCCTGTCATTTCATCCATTACCTGTTCCAATTGTCAGTTATCACTCAAGTGCACCTCCTTACCTCTTATAAATAGCCAATAGACAGTGGCTCTAGATATTGACTCATTGAGATTCTATCTCTAAAGTACTCTCTCTCTTTAGAAAATTACTAACTTAAGCTTCGGAGTGCTTACGTCTGATCCGATCGGGCACTCTTTCTTGCAAGATTCAAGTATCCGATCGGAGCAGTCTAGCCAGCCATTTCTCTTTTCAGATAAAGATATTTTTGATCCTATCATTTAGTATTTTTGTTGAGAGGCATGGCAGATTTGAGATATAATGAGCACTCAGCTTCCCGAGAACACGATAGCGGCAGCAACAGCCGAGGTAGATCTAGGCCCTCAGGGAGGAGAGAGAGATCTCCCGGATCTTTGGCCAAAGAAAACTTTCTCCCAGAATTCGATGATGCCATTTTTCGGCAGCCGGAGAATACTCCCATTATTATTAGAGACATGAAAGCTATTCTTAGTGATTTTACTAAGAGCATCGTCCAAATAATTAAAAAGGGCAAAATGCCCAAAACTTATGACAGAGACCACAAGATAGGCTTCGTGGATTAAGACTTTAGAAGAAGGAGAAACAAGAGAATCTCTATCAAAGATCCACGAGCCCATGACAGTAGAAGAATGGAAGTCAGAATCCCGAAAAGGTATGACAAAGGAAAGGGGACGATATCTGCCGATAGAGATTTCACCTACTTCCCCAACAGGTCTTTCACATCATCTATCGAAGATGACCTATCTTTTATGTGCACACTCCACAGTAGTGGCTCCAAAAGATCTAAAGAGGAGTTTGCCTCCACGACCATGAGTAGGGAGGAAAAATGGTTCAAATGAAACTCAAACAGTTTGGCTTAACAGAGCCTAAAAAAGGTATATTTAAGGGGAACACTTGCAGCAATACTGCCTTCCCATTCTGTAGGAAGATAATGGGATCTGAGCTACCTCCTAGGTAGAGAGACGTAGTGATGGAAGAGTATACAGGTAAAACTGATCCTACTACTCATCTTGCAAAATATCAGACTAAAGTACAGATTTATACCTACGATGAGAGGATTGCTTACAGAATCTTTCCCACCACCCTAGGAGGAGATGATTTGAATTGGTTCTATGAGCTTTCTCATGAATCAATCACCTTTTTCAGATAACTCAAGGAGTTGTTCACCACGCGATTTATTGTGTAGACACGGGCGCCGAAGTCAGTGAGTGATCTGTGCATTCTTTATCAGAGAACCGATAAAAGTCTTAAAGATTACATCGATCGATTCCAAGCTATAATGTCAGAATTGAGGAATGTAAGCATGGAAATGGCGACGAATGTCCTGAAAAGAGGCATCATTGATCTCCCACTCTTTGAGTCACTAATAATGAGACCACCGATTAGCTTTTTCGATCTGATGGAAAGAGATAGACAATATATCCAGTTGGATAATGCCCTGAGGTCCAGCAGAGGAAGAAGAACCAACGTCATGGACAAGTTACAGTATCTGAACGGGCGATCATTCAATAGAACCTTTGTATCCGATCGGATAACGAGGAGTCTGAATAGGGTTGCCATCTCAAAGAATCTAGGCAAGTGAAAGGATATCGAACAGGGTATATCCGACCGGTTAACAATCAATCAACTTAGACTTTCACTTTACTCAACACCAGCCCTACCCAGATATTGATGTGGATCAAAGAAAAGCATTGGAGAGTTAATTAGCCCAGGAAGCTATTTGAACAGGCAAGAAATAAGAGAGATCCCAGCAAATACTGTGAGTTCCACAAAGACATCGGGCACACAACTGACGAGTGTTACCACCTGAAAAAAGAGATTGAATGACTCTTATAAATAGGCTTCCTCAAGAGTTTTATTAGTCGGGCTAGAGGTAAGAGCCCTTGCAGATAGCCCGATGCTCGAAGATATGGCTCTGGTTCAAACGATGATGATGAGAGCAAGAATTCGAAGAATTCAGGCCCACACAGGCCATATGTCAGGATCATAAACATGATAGCAGAAGGATCATCCTATGGGTTGGAAGGGCATGCTCACCTAACTTATGGGTAAAGCAAAATTAGGTGCAATTGCTTTAAATTGGATTCCTCACAATTTTATTGTACTAAATTTAGCATCCTCATATTTTACTGTAATAAGCACTGGATTACCATGCTATTCTGATATAATCTGATTAAAGTTAAAGAGTTATTTTTTAAGTTTTAAAGGCTATGACAGTAAGAAAGTATGACCTAACAGCATACGATAAATCATCAGAAGTTCTAACTCTTTGATGTTCTCTTACGAAACGAGTGTCCTTTCGAAATAAAGATTATCCTGAAGATAGGTACATGTCTAAACTTATGAATCTACTATTCATCGATAATTACATTTCTCAACTCCTTCCTCAACAAAGCGATCGACCTTCGCCAAGCGCGGATTGGATCTCCCTACCATCAAAATGTGAGACGAGGGCCTCAGCACTTGTAGACCTCCTACCCGATCGGTCATCGAATGATCGAATACCTAACACCACCCAAACGCAGATTGGATCTCTTCAATTCCAATCGATGAAAATTTCAGTCAACATAATTAATTTTGATCGACAAAAATTCGATTGACGATCTCTTTAATTCCAGTTGATAAAAATTCCGATCGATACGATTAATTTCGACCGATGAAAATACCAACTGATGACTTAATTTTGATTGATGTCACATCTCAATCGATGTATCAATATGGTATAGCTTATCTGCTAGGCTCAATGCAGCTGAAAATGTAAAAGTTGAAATCTATCTATCTTCAGATTTTGGTATAACTTATCCGCTAGGCTTAATGCAGTTAAAAATGCAAAAGTTAAAATCCATCTATCTCTAGGTTTTGGTACAACTTATCAGCTAGGCTTAATGCAGCTGAAAATACTAAAGTTGGAATCCATCTATCTCCAGGTTATGGTACAACTTCTCTGCTACGTTCAATATAGCCAAAGATGTTAAAGCTGAAATCCATTTGCTTGCAGGTCAAGCTCCTTCGTTAGGCTCGATACTTTTCCATGGCTGAAGAGATGAAAATCGTGTAACTCTCTTTGGCTCATCTGCTAGGTCTGATGTCAATTCCGAATCGAAGATGTTAAACTTATTCACTAGGTTCAATGTCAATTCCGAATCGAAAATGCGAGGGTCAAAAATTGAATTAACAAATTCTCCTAGTTTAAATTTTATGCAACTATCATAAGTTGGAATGCATGCTCGGCGTATAAAATTGCTCGCCAATATTCCACATAAATGGAAGGCCGAAAGGTCATACGATGTCCGATCGGATATTATCTAAATCATAACTCATGCCAGACCGACTGAATATATTCATCCATTTAGATTGAACGAATCAATCACCGATTCTACGAGTTATTAATTGCAAAGCTTTGAATGCTTCTTCAAATTTAGGAAGTATTTTATTAATTTTATGAGAAGCCATACTTGGAATGAAAATTCTAAGAAGACATATTTCCAAGAAAAATTATATTGCATTTATATAATAAAATTGTACAAGTTACACTTTCATCACAGACTTTATAAAAGAAGAAAAAGAAGAAAGGAGGAAAAGCCTATGTTTCTATATCTACATTGTCTATGATAACAGGGGTCTTAGTAGGATTGGTAGGAAGCTCTCCCATCTGCCCAATAGTAGGCTCTATTTTCATCTTGATAGGAGGCTCGGAGGACTCAGTCACCACTTCAGCAACAAGCTCTATTGGCAAGGAGGTAGCGATGGCAGGCTCAGGATTTAACTCCTCGGTAGACTCTGGGCTTAGCTTTATAGCAAGTTCTACAATCGGCTTGGCTTCAGGCTCTACAGTCGGTTTGGAGGCAAACTCTCCTAAAGGCCCAGCAAGAGCATGAAAAGACATGCCCTCGATCGTTCCTTCTCGGAAGGCCTCATCCTTATCGTCACTAGATGGAGGATTGGGAAAAACGCCTAGATCATCCATCCAGTAGAGATCAGATTCAGAAAAATGCCTTCCCGTCTCATAAATCAATCGAGTCAGCAGCCTCAATTGGGCCTCACCTAATTGATCTAGAAGCTCATCTTTCTGGGTGGCAAGTTCTCGCACTAGTCTTTCACCCGATGCCACCTTTTTCTCCGCTAGAGCAGCCTCTAAGGAATCCCTCTCGGCTCGAAGAAGGTCCCATTCTAATAAAGCTTGGTCCCACTATTTGTTGGCCTTGGAACGCTTATCCAAAAGAAGTTTTCACTCAGCACTGAACTTGACTGCCTCCTTTTTAAATCTTTTGCATTGGGCGCTTTTGATAGGTAGGCATGCAATGTCCCTTTTCAATTGGTCTATCTCGCTCTATTGAGCTCTTAAGTCTTGGGCATGCCGATCGATCTCCCTCTTCAGCCTTTCTACCTCTGACCTAAGGGAGAGGAACTCATTTTTAGCCGCGTCACAATTAGCTTCGGCCTCCATCCATTATCGGATGACATCCTCCTATTTCGCTCTTAAGAAGGATGCCATACCTTGCAAATGTGAGCCTCTTTTTATTAGCTAAAAGAGAAAATAAGGAAGAAAGGAACAGTTAGATGGGGGAAAGAAGAAGCACAAATTAGGTAAATTAAAATAAGGAGAAAGTCATGTTCACCTCTAAGCAATTCTGCTAAAATTGAATGAGCAAAAGAAATAAATTAAAACTAATCGGCTGTTAGGTTTAACAAAATTGACAGCGGACAGTTGACATCAACGTTTACCACCTGCTGAATAATTTTTTTTATACTATAAGAAAAATCATGACTAAAGTTGTTAGATTAAAGGCGATGAACACATAGTTTGTGTCAAAGAAACTAATTAGGTTGCATAAATGAAAACAACATGACAAAAGAAAATTAAGTGGGATTCTTTCTTGAATCATTATGAAGCAGGAATTAGAATAAAAAACCAGTTAGTAATTTCAATTATCCATAATGTTCTGCTTGCACAAACGGAAAACCTAGAAGTTTACAACAAGGAATCCTAAACAACATCTCATGACAACACAAAAGTTATACCTAGTCCATCGAGAATATTTCTTACTCCATCAAGAAACCAAAACACATCATTAGAGATCTGAAGTGCATTCAAGATCTAAAGAGTTTCAGTTAGAAGAAATTATCAAATAACAAAATAAAGAAACGTATCTAAATCTAGAAAAAGTGATAAAATAATACAAGTAAAGTGAAAGCCATTGTGAAGGCTAGTGAAAAAACAAGAGGAATGAGCATAGAAAGCACAACAAGGAAAAGCACACCAGTAACCAGAGGCCTTCATCGTCTTTTACCGGGATAACCAAAAAAAATCCCTCACTCCATAGATGGATTCGCAACACAAAAAATGCCATGAATGAGAGCAAAAAAATGTAACTGTTGACTGGAAAACAAGAGAAGCCAAAATCTGCAAGTAAATTACCTCAAATCTCACTCAGATCATCCATAAAAATAAAAATAAAAGGCTATAAGGTAGTGGTGAGATGTTGTGCGTCAATGGAGTTTGAATAGAGAGAGAAACGGGGTTCTGTGGAACTGATGGAAAAGATAAAGAGAACAAATAAGAGAAAGAGGGGCGGAAGTTGATAGCTAGGGCTAACTTATGGTTGGGGCAACAAATAATAAAATTGCTTAAATATCCTTTATTTACCAACAAAATTAGATTTCCGTTGCTAAATTAGGAACTGAAAATAAGTCGGTTGCTATTTCTTATCGAAAAAGTAAATTACCAACGAAAAATCAATTCTGTTGTTATTTTTAATTGAAAATGAAAAATAGCAACCGAATTTAAAAACCGTTGCTATTTTTCATTGAAAAAGTAAAATAGCAACTGAATCTAAATTCTGTTGCTATTTTTAATTGAAAATTAAAAATAGCAACCGAATCTAAATTCTGTTGCTATTTTTAATTGAAAATTAAAAATAGCAACCGAATCTAATTTCGTTGCTATTTTTAATTTTCAATGAAAATTGGCAATGAAATTTAAATCCGTTGTAATTTTGGGTCCCAAATCTGCTTGGATCCAAAAATAGCAACAGAATATAATTTCGGTTGCTAAAATTGCAACTGAATGATAATTTTGTTGCTAATTTAGCAACGGAATTGAGTTCGGTTGCAATTTTAGCAACCAAAATTATATTTCATTGCTATTTTTGGACTCAAGCAGATTTAGGACCCAAAATTGCAACAATTTAAATTCTGTTGCTAAAATAGAAATGGAATATAATTTTGGTTGCTAAAATTGCAATCGAATATAAATTTCGTTGCTAATTTAGCAACGAAATCTGAATTCGGTTACAATTTTAGCAACCGAAATTAGATTCCGTTGCTATTTTTTGACCCAAACAGATTTGGGGCAAAAAATTGCAATGAATTTAGTTTCCGTTGCTAAAATAGCAACGGATATCAATCTCCGTTGCTAAATTAGCAATGAAAATTAATTAGAAACGAAAATTGATTTTCATTACTATTTTTGCTCCAAAATTTCTCCGCTAACTGTTGGTACCTTTTTTTTAGCAACGGTTTATGTATTCCGTTGCTAATTTTCGTTGCTAATTTTTAGCGCTAATTATTTCCTCCACTTTTAGCAACGAAAAATAACAAAAAAATTTTCGTTGCTAAATCTGCAAAATTTATCCAAATTCACCAACGGAATTCAGTTTTTGTTGCTAATTTAGCAACGAAATCAATTCCGTTGCTATTTTTCCATTGCTATTTTCAGATTTTCTTGTAGTGTAATTATCAAGTAGTTAGGAATATATATCCATAGATGTGGGCTGCTGACTATGATTGTCAACATATTGCCACTTTATCTTTAAGATTATTGTTAGCCTAAAGGATTTCTAGTTCCAAAATCAAGCAAAGAACTAAAACCTAACAAATGCTTCCTTTATTAACCTTACTTAAGAGTTGAGGTCCAATTTATACTAAAATTGACCAACAGTGGACTACTTTAGAGTCATATCACTCCTTCAATAATCATTGGCATGTACCTTTATCTAGTCATTTACCTTCCTTATTACCTAGTTTACCCTTGTTAGCTCTAATTTATTACCATTTTTCCATAAAAGATGTCTTTCTCTAACTTCAATGCACTCAATGTATATCTTGTTGGTTCCTTTTTTAATTGGGGCATATACATATGATCTTATGTTTAATATAAATGGCTAGATAATGTGGATGCAAAGATGTAAAACATTTCATGTATGCAATATCATGCAAATGCATATCTCATAAAATGGCAATGCATATTACCCACCCTATGTTGTCAAATATTTGGATGCTTGCCTCGTGATAAGGGGTTACTAACAGGAATATAGAGCGTTACAACTCCTTTCCTACTTTTTATCATCTTAAATCTAGAACCGCCTAAACCTATACTCTGATACCACTAAATGTAACACCTTATACTAGGACCATAAAACAATCCGAATATTGGATGCTACATGACGATCTAAAGACACCATAAAACTAAATTACAAAATTCCTTTTAACTTATCTCACAGATTGAACCTCTACCATACATTTTTGTCAAAAATTAGACATAATTTCCCTTATATTGGTCGCATTCCCCCTGTTCAAAAAGAATCAACACTTTGCAATCACAAACTTCATCCTCCATATAATTTTTATTCATAAGATAGTTCAATTCATATCATAAACATGTTATAAACAATATATATATATATATATATATATATATATATATATATATATATAATGACTTAAAACATCTCACGAGTTAATTTCAAAACTAACTCTTACCTTAAATTTACAAATGTCCAAAATTTTTCTATTGAATATTCATGCCAAAAGTAAAAGAGAATTTAAGATATACAATTAAAGCTATTTTAGTACATCCTTCTCTTTATCCTCGATATGACTTCAGCTTGATATAAATCTACTTGTCTAATCCTTTCAGTCTCGTGAATGTTGTTCTTTAATTCGTGTATGAAAAATACCATGTGCTAAGTTAAAAGCACATCGAGAGCACTTTACTAATTTTACTTTCTTTTATTTATTATTTATTTATTTATACTGCATAAAAAAATAAAATATAAACAAGTCATGCAATTTGATTTTATATCTATAATATAATTTCCAAACTTGCAAAGTAATTGGTGACATATAACTTGATCTATTATAAATACTCAACCATAGAAGGAATTTAAAGTTGATAATCAATTTAGAAATCTGATTTTGATATCTACTTTCTACGTGAAAAATATAAACTTACATAAAATTTTGCATTCTAAGAGTGAATTAAGCACTTTTAAATTATACTTATGCTAAATCCAAGTAATATCACCATTGGGTTAAATTCCTTAATTCATGTATTCATCAAGTAAAATTAGCAAGGTATATTTCTCAATCAAGTATCTCTAGGGAAATATCATTTCATCAAATATAATAATAATCTCATTATTAAATCAAGTTAATGTAAACTTTAATGGATAAATACTACACCGATGTAAATAACAATGCAAAAATAATTGATTTAAGATTCAACCTTATCATATCATTTTGCAGATTCTCAATCCATGCATATGATTGATTATTATTATGTATTCAAGCACACTTACAATTTATGAACTCTTTAAACTATATAATCAAATATACTTTATTTTATTTAATTAATTTGTTACAACTATTGCCCAAAGTAATATAAAGGAATACATCAATGGGATATGCAAGACTACGACCTTATAGGCCTATTTGGGTACGACCTTTTAGGCCTGCTGAATACAACCATATAGGCTTGATGAATATGACCACTAAGGCCTCATAAATATGACATTTTTAGGCTTGTCTCATTAATTTACAATATGGATCACCATTAATCACATACTTAATTGTAGTTCTATCGCTATGGCCAACCAATTATATCCTATCCATGTCTCCTACCAATTACTATAGGCAATAAATGATTTTACTATTATTTAGACTTCTCAATTTTTATAGATAAACAAACATATAATACTTCTGTCTCAAAAATAAATTCTCCTTTATTGAATCAAACTCACACACTATTTGGGACATAATGCCTTTCAAGTAATTAATTCCTTTTCGTATACATATTATGTGATTTACATATTTCATGGCACCATTTGTGCCTTTTATTTTCAATTCATGCTCAAGATCTATAATATTTATTCAATAAGTTCACTCATAATCATAATGCACACATAGTTATAATTGTGGCCATTTTCACATAATATTCATAAATGAGCATAAACTCGTGTATACATATAATACTCATGTAAAACTTATAAAACTTACTAAAATGACATTAATCTCATTTATTGAACCCAACATAACAATACATGCAAATTCAATCCTCACTATATAATACATCAAAATTCCATAATAATGTGCAAAATTATAGACAGACACTTATTTTTGTCTTGTTTATAAAATTTACCATAGCATATTGGAGTAGAAATAATTCATCAAAATAAGTAAACTCACTCTGCATTTGTCTACCTTATCATTTCAACTAACCTTGATAACATGCATATCCTTACTTTTTTCACACAATTTATTTAACTCACATTCTAGCCATTTCTAGTTTAATACCTTTAAATCAATCTATCTAAATCTTACACTTCCGTTACCCTAACATGCATATATAATTATCTAATTTAGGAAAGAAAACAAAATAAATTTAATTGTGATGACATAGTTTTCATGACACCATCTTACAATTATTTCAAATACTATATACTTATGACCACTTGATATTTACACCATTTTGTAGGTTTATAGATTCTAAAAATATATTACCAACCTAAAATCAAGCACATCTTAAATATAATTTAATAAGTTTATACTTTATCTATTTATATGAAATTCTTGGGCCATATTAAATCAAAGTGTCAATTAAGGAAATATACCTCTATAGAGTTGGGATTCGACCTAAACACTCACACCATAGATTGTTTACATCTTTGTCATATAGCTTGTTTCATGTACATTAAAATTTCCATATGTTTTAGAACTCCTAAACCCATTTAACCCCATCTCATGCTATTCTTGAACTCTCTCTTTCTCATACTAAAACAAAAATTTAAAAAAAACATCAACCCAATGTCTAACTATAACAAATTTATATGTTAGTCAACTCACGATTGGATTCTAAGAGGCTCGCTTTAGGGTGCAAGGTCGAAGGAGGCTCACTTTTAATAATGAATTGGCCACTTCTCCATAAAGAGTGATTAAGCCCAATTTATGGCTGGTAGTTAACTCACGAAAGTATCTACCAATAGGCCCAAAAAGATAGGTGTTATGGAGTCGCCACTCAACAGAATGTTGAAATATGAATCTCGATCTTTTAATGCACAAATAGAGATTGGTGTTTGGGATATCACTCTTATTAAGCATCTTGGTTAGGTGTTGTTTTTCAAGTGATTTTTAAAATTGATCCACTCTCCTCTATCACACGATGCAAGTAATAACATTAAATAAACATCCTCAATCAAACAAATAAAGTAAAAAATAAATACTTAAAAG
The DNA here is from genome assembly GCA_037975025.1 of Excoecaria agallocha. Classification (NCBI taxonomy): domain Eukaryota; kingdom Viridiplantae; phylum Streptophyta; class Magnoliopsida; order Malpighiales; family Euphorbiaceae; genus Excoecaria; species Excoecaria agallocha. The sequence goes on along the minus strand of CM075807.1, from coordinate 99,502,325 downwards.
AATATAAGCCCTACTTAAATTATTACATAAACAAATTGTCTATTAAGAAAGATAAATTACATACATAAATCGAGGCATCATTTGATTTGGGAACATTGGTTCCCTTATGCATATTTACAAAAATCTTTTTATTTATTTTTGTTTGGCTTTGGATAAAACAATTGGACAGTGATCTAAGTTTTAAGGAAAAATCTAATTTATTTAATAGAAAATCATTTTTAAATGCCTTTTTCCTTTTAAACATGCACAAAATCCCTTTTTACTACCTATTACATCCCCAAAATGAAAAGGCATCCAAAATACTAAATAAACAAACATAAAAATCAAAATCAAATTAAATATTAGCTAAAATAAGCAATAAGAGAAATAACAAAGGGAGGTAACCAAAAATAAAAAGGAGTCCACCAATTGACTGGGGGTATGAATCCCAATAAAAGATGTCTTGTAAAATCCTCCCAAGATCAAAAATGTACATACTCATAAAATGATGTAAAAAGACAAATAAATTAGTACTGTAATAATAAAATACAATGCGAACATCGTAAAAGAAATTATAAACTTATACATATAGTACATAATACATACATACAGAATTAAGGCATACAAAATAATGCATGGGTATTATAGGGATCAAATAAATGACATAAAAAAAACAAAATACACAAAATGTACATTACAAATGCTTAAAAAATCGACCACAGATGCCCAAAACGGGTGAGAGATGGCCACATCTAAGGTAAGGGGTGAGACAAGAGGAAGTTTGCAACATCCTATATGTCGCTTTGATAGACGGGCGTCCGTTAAGCCTTCTTCCCGTTCATCGCCATTGGATAGGATAAAATGCAGGTTTTTGGAACCAAAATATGCAAAAATCATACAAAAGACATTTTAACCCAAAACATGCAATCATCAGGCCCTAAATCAGGCTAAAATAGTGTTCTAATATTAAATCATACATAAAATGCTACAAAAACATAGTAAAGTATAAATTTACATGATAAAGAATAAAAAGCTTAAAATGTAACAATGGAGAAATCTTAATCTAAACACACCATTAACATACCATTTTAATTCAAATATATGTTTTAACACATTTAAGCACACAAATAAATCAAACGTAACATTTAAGCATAATTATTTTAACAAATTTCACATGATTCATGTATGGTAATTATATAGAGAGAATGAAAATAAAAGTAGATAGAAAGCCTAGAATATTACCCTCATGAGATATTCAGACTTTAAAATCTTTGTAGTCTAGATCTTTGTTTCGATTTCATTCTTTATTTTCAAAAAAATTATTAAAAATCGTATGTATTTGTGTGTTTTAATTAAAAAATGTTTAGAGCAAGCTCTTAGAGAGAGAGAGAGACTTGAATTTTCTTCTTCCTTAAAGTTTTACTCTTTGTAAACAATGATTCCCCCTTCAAAATCCTAAAATTTTAGGTTTTATACTTAGGTTAGAGTTGGAGTTGGATTCTAACTCTAACCCCTTAATCTGGAGGTAAATCCTCTGAAAATATAGATTTTCCTTTTGAAATATATCTTTTTATTTTTGAATTCCAGAAATATGGGACTTCTAGAGTTTGAGCTATAGATAGTCATCCTTTAGTGAGAGGCGGCCATCCTTCAGCCTAGAATCTTGAAATTCCTAAAATACCTTTAATTTAGCCTTGTAGGAGAGAAGGAGCCAAAAATGGGTACCTTTAGGTGACAAACGGGCATCTGACACCAGTGAAGGTCCAAATCAAGGTTTCTATGCCTTTTTTACTAAAACACTTAAAAATACTTGGAAAATCATAAAAATGTTTGAGAAATCATGAGAAATTCACAATCAAAGCTTCAAGATCCGAGCCCATCATCAGTAATACATTATTTTCTCATCATCGGGTAACCTTGATCTAGGCTATCTCGAGTCATGGTGCCTACACCCCTATTAAGTATAAATGGATTCTATTAACAAATTCAGGTCATCTAACCATTCTTTATTCACCTAAATCTTAATTCATCTCATTTTCAAGTAAATTTTATTTTTTTTTCTAACTAACATAGGCGTATTCATGCTTATAATCCTTCCTTACTCAACAAAATAACATTAAATAAATTGAGCAAAAGTAAATTTAGTAGATCACTTACTAAACCAGAGTCAATTTCTAAACTTTTGCTTAATTTTTTGATTATAGTCATTGAAATTCCACTAGAGAAGTGCCACCACTATTCGGATAAAGCTCGAACCATCATAATTTTATTAGAAGTGGTCATATGTTCCATCTCTTTATGGATTGGATGGGATTTACATCAGAATAACTTGATACTCCAAACTCAAATCTCCTCATTGGTAGCAAGTAATGAGAATCTAAAGGTACTAAAAGAATTGTGCGATCACTATGGATCTAATAATGGTGCTTGTATTGCCATATAAAGTCGAAATTGACTAAAAAATGAATAGTTTCTGATTTTAAAGAGAGAAAAATAGAGTTTGTAGAAAAAGATGGCGGAGGGGCGACAATTGTATGGACCAAAACACACTAAACAATGGTATAAGAGGCAAGACTCTAGGACCAACGAAGGTAGCTCCCCCTTTTTTTTCTTCTTTTTTCGTAATCTTTATCCCTTGTTTTCTCTGTCTATAATATGCCTACTTTATCAAAGCTTAAACATATATATATATATATATATATATATTCATTGCCTTTACTTATCATATGTTTATTTTATTTATCTATATGAATGATTCCGGCAAATTCTGAATATCAAATCCTCTAGCCAAAAAAAGTTTCCATTGCTTAAATTTTTGAGTTAAAATAATAGCTATAATCAATATTGATTGAACTTATTCACCTTAATTAACTTCATTTATGATTTAATTATTTAGTTAGATTTGAGTATTAGCTATTCTCGGGTATAAAGTTAACCTTTGGTAAATTCTTTACCTCCCATTTTATTATTTACAATATTGAAATTTTCAAGGTGTTGCATAAAACACCTCTAATTCATGATCCACACCAAATAAAAGAAAAAGAACCAAGTGAATCTTGGGGTGCAGCATCCGAAATTCTTCCCTGACTAAAGGAAGAATTCGACCAAATAGAATAGAAGGAGGCTAGAAAGAGTATATCCTAATCGCACCAAACTTATACATTTATACTCGGTTAAAAGTTTTAGTCTAATATATTTAAGAGTTTTTAAAATTCTTCAGATTTAATTCAGATGGACTATTATAATTATTAATTAATTTGGGCCCCAATTAAATCCAATCTAGGCCTTTTCCAAAAAGGCATGCATATATGCCCTTTCACTAGACTTTTCTATGCGAACTTAGATTTAATTATCCAAATTAATTTCAAATGCATACAAATTAAATATGTGAGATTTATAACTATTATAGAACATATTTAATTTAACTTAGCCTAAAAATTAGTCTATTAAACCCTTTTGTCTGGCTTTTATGCAGAAACTACTCCTAGTGGCACTTCTGCATAGATGATTTTCATTCTAAACCTGAAATTAATTCTCCAAGTGATCCAAAATTATTATTTTAGTCTTATAAAAATTTCGGTCTAATAATATTTTATTTTGGAACCAAATTGACTAGTCTAGCCTATTATTATAAACCATGATTTTTGTGTATGTACGTTGAAGGCCAAAACATAATTTTTTATCTCTTGAAAAGCAAATTTTAGATGCAAATTTGGAGATAAGATTCAACTTAAATTCATAAATACATTAATGGCCTCTCACTTGAAGCTCAAGAAACACCATATGCATCTTCTTACATACCAAACCTTATTAGAAGGTTATCTCCATTAGGTTGAATGAGACCAAACCTAGAATTAAGAGGTCTTACATTGTTTGTAATGTTAGACTTAGGTAAATGAATAACAAAGAATGGCCAGGTTGTTAGAGAAATATGACCATTATGCTTTCTTGACTATTCATTACCCATTTACATGCTATCAAAGCATTTTTGCATTTAGCTTTGGTGATTAACTCACTTAGGATTGTTTGAAAGATAATAGCTCAAGTTCTTCCTTTCCTTTTCTTTTTTTATTTTTTGTATTCTCGTTGTTGTCTTTATTGTGGCTTTGACTTTGAGGTTTTTTCTTCTTTTTCTTTTTTCTTTCTTTCTTTTTCTTTTTCTTCTTTTCCCTCTTCTTTCTCTTAATCTTTCATTAATTTTTTCATTTATTTTCTTTCTTTTACTTTTTTCCTATTCCGTTCTTTTCTTTTTTTGCTTTCTTTTATTCCTTTCTTTTTTATTTCTTTTCTTTTCAAATTTATTTTATAAAAAATTGCACAAAGGATGGGGGAAAATTGATCTCTCTTATTTTAAAAATGTAAGGTTGGCCTTACCACAATGGTCATCTTCCTAAGGGGAAGCCAAATTCATTTTGGATTATAAGTTCAGTTCAATGTGTGTAACAATAAAATGGGCATGCATTTAGCATGCTTAAAATAAAGGCTTAAGAGGTTGACAAGTGATTATAAAATCAAGATAGAAGAGTCATTCATAGAGCTATATAAATAAGGGATGCTTGAATCATTTTTTAAATTATGTCTCACCTTAAGGTCGTTTTGACAGGTAATTAGAAAGGTTCTAGTGCTTTTAGTGAGCTTTACCCAATCCCTTTAATTGTAAATAGTTTTAGTTCAACTTTTAAAAATGGCCCAAAGTGTTCAAAGTTTAGAAATTGCATGATATAATGAAGGCTTTAATGCAATTCACTAGATAAAGATAAAACATGACTATCTCCCATTCAATCCATGTTTGAAAGAAAGAGAAATTTATCAAATTGAAGTCAAACCCATTCGTAGTGGAGAATTATTGGGATGGAATAAAATTTTAAATTGAAAGCAAATAAATAAGAAGCAGTTGTATCAAAATTTTCAACATTGCTTGGTAAGATAAACTAAGCTTAAGGCATAAATTACTTAAATAAGAATACTTCTTATATTAGGGAAGGGATAGCATTGTGGCAATAACAATCATTTTGAATGTATCGAGGAGATAGTGGTCTTTAGGTCTGCGTTCAAAAAAGAGAGGCGGTCCTCGAGTTTAAAACTAGTGAAAATGATTATGTCATAATTTTAGGACATAATCTGATAAGATAAATTAGGCTTGAGGGCTAAGCTATTTTAATAAGGGTACTCATTGAGATTGGTGAAATGATGATGCTGCAATAATTGTTCTAAATACTTTTGGGAGGCAGTGACCCTCGAATTGTTCTTAAAAAGAGGACAGTGCCATGGCTATCTTTGAATACATCAGGGAAGTGATGATCCTCAGACCTATAAATTAAAAGAAAATCATGTTAAAAACTTGGGCATACTTTGATAAGATAAATTAAGCCAAAAAATACTCTCTGAAATAGGGAAAAAGGTGACATTATGGCCATCTCGAATGCACCAGGGAGGTGATGATCCTCAAACCTATAAAATAAAATCGTGTTAGATTCTTAGAAAAAATAAATAAATTAGGAATACTCCCTAAAATTGGTAAAAAGATGGCATAACAGTAGTATTTGCATTGATGCAAGAAATCCTCAAATCTTCTAGCTTTGTAAGTAGTGCATTGCATAAAAGCTTGGAAGAATTATTAAGGCAAGGATAGCGGAGCCCACTTTCTTTTTACTAGTATGATTATGTACAATGATATATACCAAAGATTGTGTGTGCATAAGAAGTTGTCTATATAGAAATATGGATAAAATCTTATAAGCGATGCATGCAAAAAATTACACATATGAGACACACGCAAAGAATTATATGTAAAGAGTGTGTGCAAATGAAGATGTGCACCAATTCATGTTGAAAATTATGTGTGAAACATTCATAAATTACATGCAATGGAGATTATTTGCAAATGCATACAAGAAATTATTAGAACACTCATGTTAAATAAAAGGCATGTAAAAATGCAAAAAAAAAAATGCATACAAGAGTATAAGAGCGCATGCAAGAATGTATGAAATTACTCATGAATGCAAGAATGTATGCATGGCCTACAACATAGGTGGTTAGGGAATGCCATCTTAAATGTGAGGTGGCTGATGATCTACATGCATCTTTTCTAAAGGTCTTAGTCTTGAGGTGAGCTTTCTTTAGTTATCTCCTTTAGTTTTTTCCACTTTGCCTTATGTCTAAGCTTTCTTACAGTTTTTAGGGTAAAAAATATGTCATTGCTGTAATTCTAGAAAGATAAAATCCATTTCCCCATGAACTATGATGTATTTAATCCGTTGGATGTTGTGCCATGCTAAGCTTGTAATCCCATTCTTTTACACAGAAGTTGTGCCCCCTACTATAAGGGTTAATGATAACTCCAGATACATTTTCTACCCCCAAAACTGTAGCCTGTGTCTTAAGTTGTGTATAAAGCTTTCTATGGGTAGTAATATGAGTATCAAGAGCTGATATCGACAATTTCTAGACTGGTATCTCAGGGCGGTTTCTTTTCCTAAAAGACCTAGCTAGTCTACTGGATGACCTTTCGCTAACAAATTCATCCTTTATGATGGCGTTATTCTTCTGATCATCCCTGCTTGATATTTAACACTAATCTAAAGGAGCCAATCGATGACTGTAGTATACTTAGAATGATCAAAAGCACTCACAATAGGTTATGTCTATGGTTGAGATTTCTATTTACCCGCCAAATAAGTAGGTTGCACAAGCTACATATTGCATTGCAATTTGCTGCTTGAGGAACCACATGAGAAATCCTTGTCCTTTAAAAGATTTCCTCTACTGATTGCATCATGTTAGGCCCTATCATTTCCTTTAAAAAAAACCACTTGAATGTTTGCCATATAGAGACTTAAAGAGCATGACCTTATCGTCTCATTTAGGTGTAAAGTGTAAATCACTAGCCTTGTAGTTAATCAAAGTAACTTGGCTGGAATGCTCAAGGTTTTATCTAACTTTAGGTCTTATCTTTAAGGCATCTAATTCCCATAAATAATTAAGGTTCAACTTTTATTGACAACATTGCTCCTACTTCCCGTAACATCTGATTCCCTTGGGCACTTAAAAATAAAAGAACTCCTTATTGCATGAGGTGCTTCCATTGTTTCCTTGGAACTAAGCCCACTTTAGCATGTGCCCTTATGTATGCCACAGTTCCTCTTGATCGATTAACCATATATTCATACCTAACTTATGCATGCATTCACATTTACATGCATCATATGGCAATAACGGCAATCATGACTAGATATGATGTAATTATAGAACCTTATGATGTAATAGGTTCATTTTTGTAAGTATACAGTATATGTTTAAGTTCATAAACTAAATTATCTATCATAGCGATGATATGTATGATAGCGTATAAGCGATGAAAGATGGAACAATTTAAAGAAACATGATTTTCATATGATCGTAAAAATATTTTATGCCATAATAATAGTCTAGAGTCTGATTATGTAACTTAATGAGGTCTATCATATGTTTATAGTATGAAGGTGTTACAATTTGGTATCAGAGCCTAGATTTAGTCATTTATGGTCAATATGAGTCAAGAATTATGCCATATGGTATAGTGTGGTGTTAGCCTAATATAGATATCCCTATTTTGCTTGGTATAGATTGATAATGGATAAGTTGAAAGAGACTAGAGAAGAGATAGGCAAAGTTTATAGTTTTGGGTCTTTAAACACTTTTACCCCTGATTCTTTGAAAGTGAACTGTGTTGTGATATCGACTTCCTTGTTAGAAAGGTTAAAAGAGGTAACCCATAATTTGACTCAAATTTTACAAAAGTTAACCAAGCTTAGAATAAAAATAGATGTTGAAAAGAACTGTGAGATTAAAGGAAACTATTATAAGAGCTTAAAAAAAAAGTGAAACTAAATAAAAGAAAAGGATTGATGGAAAAAGGTTCTTCTAGTAAAATACCATAACTTGTGCAAGGTTTTACAAAGCAAGGTGGAAGCCCTCAAACTTCTAAAGGCATATATTGTTTTAAGGACCACTGGGGTATATGTAGAGTTGTAAATCAAGCATGTTTTAATTATGGGCATACAAATCATTTTATTACAAATTGCCTAAGACCACAAAAGAAAAAGAGGATAGCATCTACGAGTGAAAAAAAAAGCTTTAAGTCGCAAAGATGCGAGATATCATTGAAAGAGCTCCTGATAATTATGTTTTCTATTTATATATTTATTTATTTGGATTGACAGATCTTGATTATAGAAATACAATTGTATGCTTTTGAAATTTTGGGTAGAATGAAAGTTGTAAGATGGTTTGTATAAATGAAAAATATTTTTAGAACTTAATTTTAGATTGTATAGTAAATGATATGAATATAGGATTGGTGTTTGAATTATAGTATTGGTGTGTATTTAGAGGATATACAGATTGTTTCAATCTGATTCATGAGAAGGAATATATATATGTGTGTGTGTGTGCGTGTCTGATAAGATTTCCATGGTGGAAGTTTTTGCAATGACAAGTTAAGGATGATTACGATGCTTGGTATACCTATCAGTGATATCTTAGCTAGTTTAGGCAATTGATTAAACATTTTATAGTATGGAATGGAATCAAAACATGTGCATTACATGAGAATTCGTATTTGCATTCTAATACATCCAAGAAATCATCATTCTCTCATAATATAACTTCAAACATCATACGGCACGACATGAATAGCATCATATCATATGTATAGACCCCAACTTGAAAGGAAACTAACAAGATATACATTGAGCATAGTGATGATAAGATAGCATGAAAAGAGTTGCTTTTATAAGGAATTAGATTTGGATAGAACTATAATGTGATAATGTATTAATAAGAGAATGCTGAGATAAGATAATATATGATGATAATTGAGAAGGATAGATACAAATATTTGAAAATAGTAATAACGTATGAGTAAAGGTGATTGGTGTGAATTTCAAAGATGAAATTTTTTAAGGGGGAGAGATTTGTAAGGACCCAACATTGGTCCTAGGAGGATTTATATGAATTAATATGATGTTATGGTCTAATTAAGCTCAATTGAAGTGAAGAATTAAAAGTTAAGACATTGAGAATAAAATGTTATTAGTGATAGAGGGTAAAATAGTTATTTTACCAGATGTCTAATTGAAACAAAAATATAGCTAAGTGATTAATTGAGATATAAATGTGATTTTGAGGGTAATTATAATAAAAGAAAAGAATATTGTGGTGTTATTAAAGGAAAGAAAGTTACAATGGGTTAAAATTCAAAGAAAGAAAATAAGTTTAAGGGTCAATTATAGAGGAAGAAAATGTGGGATTGATTTTAAAAGAGGAGAAACAAGTTTAGGATTAATTATGAATATAAAAATAAGTAGGGTTGATTTTATTATAGAATGAATTGAGTGGGGTCAATATATGACATGCAATTAATTGAAGGTTCAAAAAGGGAACTTCTCCTTTTGTTATAAATTAATAAACCTTGCATGGAAGAGGGAGAAAAAGCTCTAATTGGGTGTTAGGAGTATTGATTGGCATTATCAAGGGAAATTCTAGATTTTTTTCTTCTCATTTCCTCTCTGTTAAAAGCTCAAACCTCTTCTCTCTTTAATCCTAAAGAAAACTATTATGCATGTTATTGATTAAGAAGTTTTTTAAGTGGGAATCATCAAGGTAATGGGTTCTCTACATTAAATCATCATCATCATCTTCTTCTTCTTTCTTGTTGTGTGGTATTTTAATAGAGGAGGAATGCTGGAAAATTTATGTCTATATGAAATGCTATTTGTAAAAGAAAAATGGTGTAGTAGGAAGAGCAAAAATAAGGAAATATCCAAAGATTGAAGAGTATTTTGTGTGGTTCGGCCAAGTATAGGAATTAGTGTGTTTGCCATGCATGTGTGTTTGTAATTAACGAGAAGATATGGATTATTGCATGAATTCATGAACAAAGAAAATGAAATTCAACTCTTAGGTAGCTTATATAAAAGAATGCATTTAAGGAATTTTGAACTAATTTCTATATTTTTAGCATATCTCAGGTTATAAAACTATAATTGGGTTAATTCTAGTTGGTAATTTCACCTAAGACATGTACCTACAACTTTGTAGAAGAAACCTAAGGTAAAGTAAAATTTAGATATGAAGTTGTATATTATGTGAATACAAATTGTACATTGTTCATACCTGAAGAGTGATAAAGTGTCATTTGAATATTGATATCTCTACATGTATATACACAATAAAATAGAGAACCTAAAAAAGGTTATAGATATACAATCATTCCCTTTTCTCTGAAGTAATTATAAGTATTGAGTATGTGATAGGGATTTAATTGAACCATTAGTCTCACTAGACTGCATATAGTATGAGTAGGGTATCGTTCCAAAGGGAACGAGGCAAATTTTATATTGATGTAATAACAAGTAAATAGATAGGTAACAATTTCAATTAAAATCATGCAATTAATGTAAATACTAAACTACTTAAAATATATTAAGTTAATTTTGGACAATAGATTACTTAAAAGATGGGATGGACATACATTATAACCAAATAAAACAAGTTCATCTTTGAATTAATTAACAATTGTATGAATGATATGAATGGAGAATTTAGCCAAGATTCTTTAAAGCAATTCTCATTGTCAATAAAGAATGTTCTTACTTAGAGTCTATAAGCATTCTCATGTCATTATAGAGATAAATAAAAACTATGAAGTTCTATGCCAATTCTTTAACCGCTTAAAGTGAATTCCTTATCTCTAAGTGAATTTAATGTTTTAAGTAAATTCATTTAACTTTCCATCAAAGAATTCCAACTCTCATTGTGAATTAAATGACTAACATACTTAATATGGTGAACAAGCATACTAAGCAAATCAAAGCACTTAAACAAACTTAAATCATACTTCATACATAAATAAAATAAACATTCAATAGACAAAGATAAGTAGATGAATAACAACTTATATTAATTAGTTATAATGTACCAAAAGAACTTAGCCATAAACAAAATTACAATAAAGATGAAATAAGAGACAAGAAAACATCACTCCCCAGGGTTTACTTTCTATTTTGACCTTCTGATAAATCTCTTATTCCTTTGGCTTTGCTCTTTTGTCATCCTCTAAAACTAAGTAAAATGAAATTGTCCAAAACAACTAAAATGTTCTTAAGGAAACAGTAAAAGAATTTGTTTATTTTTTTTCTCTCTAAAGTTTTTCTCCAATTTGATCTGGATTTAACTCTACAGGTATGTCTCTTAATAGGTCCCGAAAGATTGCCTCTAAAAGGACATAATGTATGGCTGAAAACTCAAGTGCAGAAATATGCCGTTTGGGAAATAATGCCTTGTCCGACTCGTGAACACCCTCACGAGTCGTGATCTCCAGCTTCTCTTTAAGACTCGTGAACATCATCCGACTAGTGAACACCCTCACGAGTCGTGATTCACTTCACGACACGTGATCCTGATGCCGAGTCATGATCTCCTTCTTTGAAATTTCACCATCTTCTTCATTTTCTTCACACTTCACCAATTTTATCCTAAAAACAAACATAAACACATAAATTGGACATAAACACATAATAATACATATAATATTACATACTTAACTACATAAATAAGAGAAAAACACACATAAAAAGGTAGACATTTTACAAGACATCAGTATGTATTACACAGGCAAAGTACATGATATCATACGTACAAAAGTTTGTATATAAATATGATGAGTTACATGCTATTACATGAAGTACTTATAGAAAGTTTATCCTCTAGCATGTTCATATTATATCATACTCATTGAAAGTTTATATATGGTTGCCTAAATGTAATTGACAAAATATAGTATAATATAGAAAGTTAAAGTACAACATTTTATCTGCCTATATTATGTCTAGGATGTGGATAGATAGGTAGGCCTATAAGGGTACCTTGCAATTGTGATAGTATAGCTTCAATCTCATTTGGGTCATAAAATATAGACATGATCCCATTTGGACCATAAACAATCCTATTTGAGTTGTATCTGTATGATCCTGTTTGGATCATAAACAACCTTATTTGAGTTGTATCCGACCCCATTTGGATCCATTTGATCTGTCTAAAGTATAGATTGTTTGACCCTGCTTGGGTCACAAAGTAAAGTGCAACTTGGACCCATTTGGGTCCTTATAATTAATAATTTTGGGTAACTTACTCGTACCTCCGAGTGCTACCATTATGTTGTAACCCATTATCCATTTCTTTAGAAAAGTGTTGGCTTATTATTAGTTAAAGAAAATATTGTGTATCACTAAAAGATAAAGAAACATGACGATTCTTAAAGTTGATTTTCATATTATTTTTGTTCACAAATTCATGCAATAATTCATATCTTGTCTTTAATTACCAACACACATGCATGACAAACACACTAATTCCCATATCTTGGCCGAACCACACAAAATACTCTTCAATCAATCTTTGGATATTTCCTTGTTTTTGCTCTTTCTACTACACCATTCTTCTTCAATAAATAGCATTTCATATAGGCATAAATTTTCTAGCATTCCTTCTCCATTAAAATACCACACAACAAGAAAGAAGAATAAGAAGATGATGAAATGTCGAGAAACCATTACCTTGATGATTCCCATTTAAAAAACTTCTTAATCAATAACATACATAATAGTTTTCTTTAGGATTAAAGAGGGAAGATGTTTGATCTTTTATGAGAGAGCAAATGACAAGAGAAAGATCTGCAATTTCCCTTGAGAATGCCGACCACTACACCTAAAACCTAATTAGATCTTTTTCTCTCTTACTTGCAAGGTTCCTTAATTTATAATGAAAGGAGAAGTTTCCTTTTTGATTCTTCAATAAATTGCATGTCATATATTGACCCCACTCAATTCCTTCTTTAATAAAATTAGCCCCACTTATTTTTATATTCATAATTAACCCCAAACTGGTTTCTTCTCTTTTAAAATCAACATCGCATTTTCTTCCTATACAATTGACCCATAAACTTATTTTCTTTCTTTCAATTTTAACCCATTCTAACTTTGTTTCCTTTAATAACACCCCAATGAAGTTCTCTGCCAATTCTTTAACCCCTTAAAGTGAATTCCTTATCTCTAAGTGAATTCAATGCTTTAAGTAAATTCATTTAACTTTCCATCAAAGAATTCCAACTCTCATTGTGAATTAAATGACTAACACACTTAATATGGTGATCAAGCATACTAAGCAAATCAAAGCACTTAAAACAAACTTAAATCATACTTCATACATAAATAAAATAAACATTCAATAGACAAAGATAAGTAGATGAATAACAAATTATATTAATTAGTTATAATGTACCAAAAGAACTTAGCCATAAACAAAATTACAATAAAGATGAAATAAGAGACAAGAAAACATCACTCCCCAGGGTTTACTTTCTATTTTGACCTTCTAATAAATCTCTTATTCCTTTGGCTTTGCTCTTTTGTCATCCTCTAAAACTAAGTAAAATGAAATTGTCCAAAACAACTAAAATGTTCTTAAGGAAATAGTAAAAGAATTTGTTGATTTTTTTTCTCTCTAGAGTTTTTCTCCAATCTGATCTGGATTTAACTCTACAGGTATGTCTCTTAATAGGTCCTGAAAGATTGTCTCTGAAAGGACATAATGTATGGCTGAAAAGTCAAGTGCAGAAAATACACCGTTTGGGAAATAGTGCCTTGTTCGACTCGTGAACACCCTCACAAGTCGTGATCTTCTGCTTCTCTTCAAGACTCGTGAACATCATCCGACTAGTGAACACCCTCACGAGTCGTGATTCACTTCACGACACGTGATCCTGATGCCGAGTCGTGATCTCCTTCTTCAAAATTTCACCATCTTCTTCATTTTCTTCACACTTCACCAATTTTATCCTAAAAACAAACATAAAAACATAAATTGGACATAAACACATAATAATACATATAATATTACATACTTAACTACATAAATAAGAGAAAAACACACATAAAAAGGTAGACATTTTATATGACATCAAATTCCCCCACACTTAAACTTTGCTTGTCCCCAAGCAAGAAAAAAGTGAGAAAATTTAACCTTAAGTCAAACTAAGTAAGTTACATTATAAAGCATTGCTCAATTGTCACTTAAGATAAGATTGATATGAATTCAAACACCTTAACACTCAAAATATTAGTACATCAAGACTTAAAACATGCATCTTAAATCATCAAGTCAACTAAATTTACTAAATTCAACATCAAGAATATAAAGTCTCAAGACTAACCATACTCAAGAGAGAATAGTGATCATAAAGCCTAAGATTCTAAGACTATAGTTGCCTTTTTGGACAATTAAAATGCACACATACCTTTAAACCTATCTCATGGCATTTTTAGACTATATATTTTTTCATTTTTTTCTTTTTTTATTTTCTTTCTTTTTCTTTCTTTTTCTTTTTTTTTAGCATGGGTATACTTTTAGACTTTATCCCATGAATAGCAAGAGAATGTAGTATTGGGTGCGTTTTACGCTCCATCCCATACTTTATTAAGCTTTTAGATATGCATCTTGCTTTATTTAGTTTATCATTATCATCATTTTTTTATATTAGTCCTCATCCATTATTGAAAGGCTAAAGGTAAGTATTATGGCTATAGTTTCCATGAAGCAACTAAAATCCTAAAATCTTAAACTAAATGAGCATATTCTAACCTTAAAGCATAGTTAATGAAGAGACTAAATAACTTAAAATGTTGAAAGAAGTAAAAAGAGATAACTTAAAAACATAAAACACATGCCAAAAATCTTGAATAACTAATCAAATGAGTATAAAAGGTAAATGAATCTTCATAACAACCTATATTACATACAATATGAGCAATACTTATAATAAAACTCACTATAAAAGTTAGTCTAAATAAAGAAAAAGATAAACAAACAACACACACACACAAGTGCTCCCCCACACTTAGAACACACATTGTCCTCAATGTGGAGAAACAAAACAAACACACAAACAAAAAGAAAATTAAAAATAAACAAAAGCGAGGAAAGAAAACTCCCCTCAAATTCATGGTGAAGGTGGAGGTGATAGGACCTCATAGCCCGCTTGGGTAATGAAAGCATCCACCTTGTGTTCAAGACGGCGTTGATGATGGACCAATTGACTTGTGGCTTGCTCCAAGGAAGCCAATTGATTTTGGATGGCGGATTGATTGTGTAGCAATTGATTGAACATGGAAGTGGTGATATTGGAAGAAGATCCAGCAGTTGGTGTGAAAACAGGTGAATGACTAGGTGTACCCTCCATAGGATCATCACTTTGCCCTAACTCCGTTGGCCTTGACTCTTCCAAAGTACTTTCCATAGCAGCCACTTGGGGAGTAGAAGTGCTTGGTAATTCCTTCCAACAAGAACGATATAAAGGTGGTATGTATTGAAAGGAATTGTTAGTGACTTCTCATCTTACAAATAAATGCTTAGAAAAATATATGCATGGAAGTACACCATCATAAATACGCAAATCAATATCAATTCCCCTAGCAATAGCAGCTATGACATGAGCATGTGTGATAGGGGACTCCGGGTGACTAACACAATTCAATAATTGTTTGAAAATCCAATAAGACCAACATATAGACTTACGATTATGCACACACCACATCAAAAACAGTTCATGACTAGAAACTCTATTAAATTTAGGCTTGTTGAAGACAATGGAGGCAAGAATCTTATGCAAAATCCAATATTTCAAGTCCGATATAAACATGGATTTAGCCTCTCTAGCCCTATATGGTGTAGTCAAACCAGTAAGAAAGGTCCAAAAATCATTAGGTCTATAACTCTTAGGAGGAGTACATAATCCACTTGGTTTAAAACCAAAGATACGATGCATCATGAAATAAGTAAGAGTATGATCAACACCATTCAAGCGAAAGTCTACAAGTCTAGGATTATCAGCATTTTCTTTGAAATTTGTGTAAAACTCCAAAACTAAATCAGTATAGAACTGCTCATGCATATTAACAAAACGCAAGAGGCCACATTGAGACAACATCTCATTCACTTCATCAAGAACACCCACTTGTTCAAGCAAAGAGGTGGGAAAATACTTACATTGAGATTTTGCTCTATCTTTAAGAACAAGGAATCTATTACCTTTATGAATGGAAGAAAGAGGGAATGGAGCACCAAATTCGGTCTGTAAACTCTATAGTGGTGCTTCATCTTCTCCTTGCTGATCCCTTGAAGTTGCAACGTTCTTTGTCCTTACCATGGTTGTTAAAGAGAAAGGAAGTAGATATAACAATGTGTAACGTGAATGAAAAAAAGGGAAATGGGAAGAAAATGTTGTAGAGAAAGAAAAACAAAGAGACAAAAGGAAATGCAAGTTACAGTTAAAGAGAAAGAAGTGTACGAGAGGAGTAAAAGAAAGAGAATGTAAAAAAAATGAAAAGTAAACTACCACAGTATTTATAGAAGAATAAGGGAAAAATGAAAAGAGATGACGTTTAGAAACCCTAAATTTAAGTTATAACCATTCCCCCTCTTAAATTTAAGTTAATAAAGGGTAGTTAATCCAATTAAAAACCGCTAATACTCCTAATTAGAAGAAATAAAAGTGAAATAAAGAAATGAAAATGAAATAAAAATAAAAATAGGAAGTGTAGAACAGTGCTTCATGAGTCGGCATGTTCCTCACGACTCGTGAAGAGAAGGCAGTGAGTGTTAAGGAAGCAATGGTCACGACTCGGCAGGAATCTCACGACTCATGAGCCTTTCGCTTCTATACTACACGTGATACTCTTCACGACTAGTGATTTTGCTCACGACTGAATGGATGAAGCCTCTGGAATACTCGTGAACACATTCACGAGTCATGATGCACTCGTGAACATGATGTATTTCTCTGCAAAATCTTAACAACTTGATCCAAAAATTAAAGTAACAAAGAAAAATAAGCTAAGGAACATAAAAACTATATAAAATATATAATGTAGTCTACAATCAAACCATAAAATAAATAAATTCAAACTAAAAGAACTAAGGAAAAACAAAAAGAATATTAGGAGTAGGCAAAAGAAGAATTTATCAAAGAAACTTTGTGAGTAGGAACCAATGCATCACCAATGAAATAAGGCTTCAATCTATGTCCATTTACCTTAAAAATCTCTCCTTTATCATTAGCAATATCAACAACCCCATAAGAAAAAACTTGAACAACTTTGAAAGGTCTCGACCATCTAGACTTTAATTTTCCAGGAAAAAGCTTCAATCGAGAATTATACAACAAAACCATGTCACCAACTTGAAATTCTTTCTTTAGTACATGTTTATCATGCCATGATTTAGTTCTTTCTTTATATAACCTGGCATTTTCATAGGCATTCATACGAAGTTCCTCTAACTCTTGTAATTGAAGCAATCTCTTCCTACCAACTTGTTGCATATCAAAATTTAACACCCTAGTTGCCCAATAAGCTTTATGTTCAATCTCAATCGGCAAATGACAAGACTCACCATAAACCAATTGATAAGGTGTAAGACCTATAGGAGTTTTGAAAGATGTTCTATATGCCCAAAGAGCATCATCTAACTTAAGTGCCCAATCTTTTCTTGACCTAGACACAATTTTCTCTAAAATCCACTTAAGCTTTCTATTGCTAATCTCAACTTGTCCACTAGTTTGGGGATGATAAGGTGTAGCAATTTTATGAGTCACATTATATTTTCTCAATAATTGCTCTACAACTTTATTGCAAAAATGAGACCCACCATCACTAATAATGGCCCTAGGTGTTCCAAATCTAGGAAATATAACTTTCTTAAGCATCTTCTTGACCACCTTGGCACCATTTGTAATGGTTGGAATTGCTTCCACCCACTTAGATACATAATCCACCATAACTAAAATATACCTATTCCCTAAAGAACTAGGAAATGGTCCTATAAAGTCCATACCCCAAACATCAAACAATTCAACTTCTAAAATACCATGTAAAGGCATTTCATTTCCTCGGCAACGGCGCCAAAATCTGATGGGGATTTAATTGAACCATTAGTCTCACTAGACTGAGTATAGTATGAGTAGGGTATCGTTCCAAAGGGAACGGGGTAAATTTTATATTGATGTAACAACAAGTAAATAGATAGGTAACAATTTCAATTAAAATCATGCAATTAATGTAAATACTAAACAACTTAAAATATATTAAGTTAATTTTGGATAATAGATTACTTAAAAGATGGGATGGACATACATTATAACCAAATAAAACAAGTTCAATTTTGAATTAATTAACAATTGTATGAATGATATGAATGGAGAATTTAGCCAAGATTCTTTAAAGCAATTCTCATTGTCAATAAAGAATGTTCTTACTTAGAGTCTATAAGCATTCTCATGTCATTATACAGATAAATAAAAACTATGAAGTTCTATGCCAATTCTTTAACCCTTTAAAGTGAATTCCTTATCTCTAAGTGAATTTAATGTTTTAAGTAAATTCATTTAACTTTCCATCAAAGAATTCCAACTCTCATTGTGAATTAAATGACTAACATACTTAATATGGTGATCAAGCATACTAAGCAAATCAAAGCACTTAAACAAACTTAAATCATACTTCATACATAAATAAAATAAACATTCAATAGACAAAGATAAGTAGATGAATAAAAACTTATATTAATTAGTTATAATGTTCCAAAAAAACTTAACCATAAACAAAATTACAATAAAGATGAAATAAGAGACAAGAAAACATCACTCCCCAGGGTTTACTTTCTATTTTGACCTTCTGATAAATCTCTTATTCCTTTGGCTTTGCTCTTTTGTCATCCTCTAAAACTAAGTAAAATGAAATTGTCCAAAACAACTAAAATGTTCTTAAGGAAACAGTAAAAGAATTTGTTGATTTTTTTTTCTCTCTAGAGTTTTTCTACAATCTGATTTGGATTTAACTCTATAGGTATGTCTCTTAATAGGTCCTGAAAGATTGCCTCTAAAAGGACATAAAATATGGCTGAAAACTCAAGTGCAGAAAATACGCCGTTTGGGAAACAATGCCTTGTCCGACTCGTGAACACCCTCACGAGTCATGATCTTCAGCTTCTCTTTAAGACTCGTGAACATCATCCGACTAGTGAACACCCTCACGAGTCGTGATTCACTTCATGACACGTGATCCTGATGCCGAGTCGTGATCTCCTTCTTTGAAATTTCACCATCTTTTTCATTTTCTTCACACTTCACCAATTTTATCCTAAAAACAAACATAAACACATAAATTTGACATAAACACATAATAATAAATATAATATTACATACTTAACTACATAAATAAGAGAAAAACACACATAAAAAGGTAGACATTTTACAAGACATCAGTATGTATTACACAAGCAAAGTACATGATATCATACGTACAAAAGTTTATATATAAATATGATGAGTTACATGCTATTACATGAAGTACTTATAGAAAGTTTATCCTCTAGCATGTTCATATTATATCATACTCATTGAAAGTTTATATATGGTTGCCTAAATGTAATTGACAAAATATAGTATAATATAGAAAGTTAAAGTACAACATTTTATCTGCCTATATTATATCTAGGATGTGGATAGATAGGTAGGCCTATAAGGGTACCTTGCAATTGTGATAGTATAGCTTCAACCTCATTTGGGTCATAAAATATAGACATGATCCCATTTGGACCATAAACAATCCTATTTGAGTTGTATCTGCCTGATCCCGTTTGGATCATAAACAACCTTATTTGAGTTGTATCCGACCCCATTTGGATCCATTTGATCTGTCTAAAGTATAGATTGTTTGACCCTGCTTGGGTCATAAAGTAAAGTGCAACTTGGACCCATTTGGGTCCTTATAATTAATAATTTTAGGTAACTTACTCGTACCTCCGAGTGCTACCATTATGTTTTAACCCATTATCCATTTCTTTAGAAAAGTGTTGGCTTATTATTAGTTAAAGAAAATATTGTGTATCACTAAAAGATAAAGAAACATGACGATTCTTAAAGTTGATTTTCATATTATTTTTGTTCACAAATTCATGCAATAATTCATATCTTCTCTTTAATTACCAACACACATGCATGACAAACACACTAATTCCCATATCTTGGCCGAACCACACAAAATACTCTTCAATCAATCTTTGGATATTTCCTTGTTTTTGCTCTTTCTACTACACCATTCTTCTTCAACAAATAGCATTTCATATAGGCATAAATTTTCTAGCATTCCTTCTCCATTAAAATACCACACAACAAGAAAGAAGAATAAGAAGATGATGAAATGTCGAGAAACCATTACCTTGATGATTCCCATTTAAAAAACTTCTTAATCAATAACATACATAATAGTTTTCTTTAGGATTAAAGAGGGAAGATGTTTGATCTTTTATGAGAGAGCAAATGACAAGAGAAAGATCTGCAATTTCCCTTGAGAATGCCGACCATTACACCTAAAACCTAATTAGAGCTTTTTCTCTCTTACTTGCAAGGTTCCTTAATTTATAATGAAAGGCGAAGTTTCCTTTTTGATTCTTCAATTAATTGCATGTCATATATTGACCCCACTCAATTCCTTCTTTAATAAAATCAGCCCCACTTATTTTTATATTCATAATTAACCCCAAACTGGTTTCTTCTCTTTTAAAATCAACATCGCATTTTCTTCCTATACAATTGACCCACAAACTTATTTTCTTTCTTTCAATTTTAACCCATTCTAACTTTGTTTCCTTTAATAACACCCCAATATTCTTTTCTTTTATTATAATTACCCTCAAATTTATATTTATATCTCAATTAACCACTTAACTATATTTTTGTTCCAATTACACACATGGTAAAATAACTATTTTACCCTGTATCACTAATAACATTTTATTCTCAATGTCTTTACTTATAATTTTTAACTTTAATTTAGCTTAATTAGACCATAATATCATATTAATTCCCATAAATCCTCTTAGGATCAATGTTGGGTCCTTGCATGTTTAATCCTTGCCTATACTCTTATGGTTTTGTAAGTTGGCCACCCTAAGAGTGCATGTAAAGAAATTTTAGGTTGCTTCTCCCTTTCCTTAAAGCCATAATCTCCATCTCGGTTTAGCCAGTTTCTAATAAGAGTAGTTATAGACTTTTGCATTTGTGACCTGCGGAGAATTTTTCATCACAGTTAAAGCAAAGGCCTTATGCTTTCCTTTTCTACATTTCTTCCCCTGAAAGTTGCTTTGCTGATTGAATTGATTTGATTTTTGTTGGAAAAGAATCGCTCATGATTCGATTCAAAGGTCAGGTAAATCTTTGTTGTCGCGTATCTATTCATTCTTCATATGGGCCAGACTAACAATGTAACACCCTACGATCAATCTTGATCCCCATATCATGGATTCTATTACTAACAGCATCAAATGGTCACTATTTACTTAGGAGAGATTTTTGGCAATATGACGGCTATAAATCATGCTACCCGAACCTATAATATCTCAAAATACACTCCCAAAAAGCAATACCCACCTCTAAGACTCACTTTTTTTACACATAACACTTCTAAAATAATCCATCTAAAGAAATGCCCTTACCTGACAAACTACTACTAGCTTTAAGCATACAAAAAAACTTAAACACCAAACATGTTGTGTTCCGATTGCAGTCCAAAATATCAGCCACAAAGGTAACATATATACAACAATATGAACTCAAATTATACTAATGGTCTATACTTATAAAATCTATCATATATACAATGAATAACGACTATACGAGAATCATCAAATTGATTAGAAGCATCAAAAGTATAATAATAAATGTACAGATTTTCATAATTAGCGAAGGACACTAAGCTTACTGTATTTCAAGACTTTAAATAAGCTTATCCAATTTCTATAAGCCTTACAAAACTCTTAGTTATAAGCTATTTCTTGGTTTATTTGCACAATAATTGAGAATATACATTTGAGTTCACTTTCTCGATGTCTATAATTCAATTTATGTTAACAAAAGTAACTTAAATAACTTTTATGTTTTATAAGTCATACGCTTAAATATATTAGGTATTAGTTGCATATTATAACCATTTTACACATCCGATCCAATCAGATCATGTTTATAAGTTATATGCTTAAGGTTAGATCACAAATATAAAAGGGAGTTCACATGTCATCTATCAAGATCGAATGAGAATTAAATAACCATAAAAGCTATTTATGAGTTATAAAAATCCTTGAAGATAGTTTTATGTGAAATTTTTTAATGTATAACTTACAATTCCAAGTATAGGAAACATTTTACAATTATATCAATGCTTACATACATATAATATTAAAACATTGTATCTATATGAGAGATTATATGACATACAATGTCATGTGACCCCATACACCAAACATTGCCTTTTACAAAGGCAATATGAATATCAAATTTAAGTAAATGGCATATTATTATAGAGAACATATGTCCAGAAGCACATTTACTTGTTAAGGCCATCAAAATGCGTAACCTCACAGGCATACTCTTATAGATTTCAAATGCATATGAGATCTAGTATCTAGATTGTTGACTTTAGTGCACTTATACCATTAATACAATATTGAAATTAGCCTATCTAAGGTTCAAAAGTGGATAACGGAAGCAATAAATGCCAATTGGTATTGAATAATAGATACCTGTAGGTATTAATAATAGATATCCAGAGATATCGAACAATAGACCTAAATGGGGTCGAGCAATAGTTCCATATAGGAAAGAGTCAATAAATACAAATGGGATCGAGCAATAGTTCCATATAGGAAAGAGTCAATAAATACAAATGGGATCGAGCAATAGTTCCATATAGGAACGAATAAATAGAACCAAACAGGGTCAAGCAATAGTTCTATATAGGAACAAATCAATAAACCCAAATGGGGTCGAACAATATCCCTTTAGGCAGTGCCTATCCAGTCTACAAATGAACTAAGGCTACAGGCTTAACAGTATTCAAACACAGTTCAGACTATCAAGCTTATTCCTTCACAAAATAATGTTACATTTATACCTTTATATATATATATATATATGTATCAATGTATGTCTGTAATTGCATATCATGGTAGCTGTAATAATTTCACAAGATATTGAAAGAGTGTGCAACATTCAATCATAAATAAACCTCTTTAAAATAGCAGTACACTTTAAATTTGTTTCTATGCTGAATGAAAATGTACTGTACATATGACCCATGTAAAGGCATGTGTTTCATTACCAACACAAAATGTGATACTCATTAGCATGTTCTCTTTAATTTCTTATTCCAGGTGGTACGCCTGCTCATCCACTTTATATGACCATCCAAACATACAATATGATTTTAAGGCATATGTTGGATATGCTTAATAATGATCATGCTTGCTTAAGTATCATAATATGGTGTTTATGGAAATTTAATCATATAAATTATAGGTGCATGTACCATCACTTAAGCGCATTATCATTGTAGAAAAATGTACCTTTATGATTCACCATGACTATCTCCCATACATAGTTGTACTTACTTATATCATCTCACGCTTAGACCCAATAGATATATTTATAGGCATTAGGTATATATAATCATCATATTTTAATTGGTAAAGTCATTTCCAAATTGATTATAGTACCCACTCATACCATTTCACAGTGTTTTAATATCTACTCATACCAAAATATAGTCTTTGCCATATTCATATATATATAAATACACAAATACACATAAACATATGCTGATACGTGTAAATGCTTAACACCATAGCTATAGGTTTTTATTAGGGTGGCACACTGGTCTAAGAATACAATCTTTACCATATTACCTTATGTTTGTGTTCATATAACATACTAAGCACATTTAGTTATGGCAATACCATCACTAAAGTTGTATCTAATCTAAGATTAACACCCATTTATGCCATCTCATATTAGTTAAGGGTCTGGACTTGCTTATATGTTCACACCATAGTCACGTATTTAGATACATGATTTAAATAACCTTATCTTTAAATAAATATGTATAAAGGCATAACATTCTAACCGTAGGTTTTTCTCCTGGTATCATATGAGTTAAAAACATATAGTTCACAACCTATATGTCTCTAGTATGAACACATATTTTTGCATATATCACATATTAGAACAAAGAACCTATAGGGATCCTTTGCCAATCAATAATACTCACCTATGACCTATAGGTTTATATAGTTATCTCTACATCAATGTCATTTGTCAACTAACACTTATCAATAGTAATAACCTAGCAAAGTTATTGACGTAAAAATTTATAATATCATAAGCCAATAAAAGAATGTAGCATTTAATCTAAGAAATTAAGCCAATATCACAACATAATATCTTATGTTTAATTATCCACTACATGCCTTTTAAATGGACATAATTATAGGGCTTATACATAACGTAATAATATGCTTGACCATTTCTAAAATCCATGTTTTACATTGTTACCTTACTTCCAAGTTAACAATTGATGGGGATTTAATTGAACCCTTAGTCTCACTAGATTGCGTATAGGATGAGTAGGGTATCGTTCCAAAGGGAACGGGGTAAATTTTGTATTGAAACTACAAAGAGAAGATGGATAGGTAACGAATAAAATAAAGATTATGCAATTGACTAAATATCTAACTACTTTGGATATATTAAATTAATTTGGATTAAAGATGACTTAAATGATGGTATGAACATACATTAAAAATTATGAAATAGTAATTCATCTAAGAACAAGTTCTAGATAATTATATAAATAAAGTGACTGGAGAATTTAGCCAAGATTCTTTAAAGCAACTCTCGTTGTCAATAAAGAATGTTCTTATTTAGAGTCTATAAGCATTCTCATGTCATTATAGAGATAAATAAGAATCATGAAGCTCTATGCCAATTCTTTAACCCCTCAAAGTGAATTCCTTAAGTCACATGAAAGAAATTCAATGCTTCAAGTACATACATTTGTTTTTCCATCAAAGAATTCCAACTCTCATTGCGAACAAATTGACTAACATGCTAAATATGGTGGCCAATCATACAAAGCAAATCAAAGCACACAAATGGATGTAAATCATAATTCATGCATAATAAGAATAAACATGTCTTAAACAAATACTAGTGCATAGTTATAATGTACAAAGGAAACTAGCCAAATACATATTTGAATTAAAGACAAACAAGAGAAGGAAAACTATTTCATGTTCCTTTGGCTTGTCCCTTTGTAAACATTTAATAAAAACTAAGTAAAAATATTTATCCAAAATAATAACTAGAAACTAAACATTGATTGATCTCTTCCTCCTCCTTTCTCCAATTAATGCCATCCATATTTATAGAGAGAAAACTCTACAAACATGTCTCTTCATAATGGTTGTGAATGTGAAAAGTTGCCATGGAGGGTCACGATGGTTGGCTGAAAAATCATGTCGCTTGAGAACAACGTTTGGGAGCACAGGTGTCTTGTCCGACTCGTGAGCCTCCTCACGACTAGTGAAGCCATTCACGACTCGTGAGTTCCCTCACGACTAGTGAAGCCATTCACTACTCGTGATCTTGATGCCGATTCGTAAGCCCTTCTACACTGCCCTCACTCGTGAATGCTTGCTCGACTCATGATTTCTTGTTCGAGTCGTGATACCTTTCACAACTCGTGATCTTCTTCTTCTAAACTTCACCAGCTTCTTCATTTTTTTCACACTTCACCAATTTTAACCTAAAAACAAACATAAACACATAAATGGACATAAACACATAAAAATACATATAATATTACATACTTAACTACATAAATAAGAGAAAAACACACACTAAAAAGTAGACATTTTTCATGATATCAACAATCATATGATACACATTTCGATTTCATTCTTTTGAAAACCATGCTTAGATTGATTAACAATAAGTGAACTTTAGAACAATTTATCAATTTATCTCAAATCTACCTTATGATAGGATTACTTCACAAGTTGACTAAATAGAGCTACAAGCTCCAACCGAGCGAAGTCGAACTACCATTTCCGTTTCTATAAATTTTCTTTCCCTTAATTCTATAGGAATTAAATTAAACTCCAATCTCATAATCAGATGAATTATTAAGTACCTATAATTATTTCTTAATCGCCTAATAGCTTTAAACTCAAATCTTGATTACATTATTCCAAAACAAGCCAGTTACAGCTTAAGAATCCACATGCAAAATCAAGTAATTTACTTTCACTATACTCCTAAGAAAATTATCCAATTCTTATATCTATCAATACCTGCAATTCCAAATTAAACATAATTCCCAAAATCTATCAATGCCCACACAAGATAAACATTTAAATCCAACATAGAGTCAATTTCCAATAATTTCAAAATTTACTTAACAAAATTTTTAAGAGGTAGTTTTAGTATCACATACCTTAAGAGTCGAATTTGCTTCAAATTTGCCTATTCCTATGGTTGGTGGACCGACCATCGGAGCTTCGTCGGAGATGCACCGAAGTTACCCGCTAGTAGCTAAAGCCACCGGTAGCTTCCAGTCGACGTTTATGTGCCCTAACATTGCCACCATTCATCAAAATCAAAGCCAAAATGTCCTGCTCCACCGTGGTCAATCTACTTTCTGTTGGCAAGTGAGGAGGAGCGGTAAGAGCCGGAGAAGCCACCTCAACCTTAGGAAGTTATCAGTGCCAATCTTGACACCGGATGCCGCCGTCGATCACCAAAGAGAGAGGGGATGAAATCATGGTAAGGAGAGAGAAAAAGTGAGGGGAGAAGGATACTGATGCCACTGATGCTGGGGAGGGAGTGCTAAAGCACAGGGAGGCAGTAGCAGGGTGGGAGCCGAAGCCATCAGTGACGGCGCTGTTGACCTGTGGGAATGCCTCCTTTGATCTCTCCCTTAACCCTAAACCCAATTTTTTACCTCCTTCACTATCCTTGTCCGCCTTTAAACCAACACATGGTCCAAAATAAATCTTTCAAAAATAAAATACCCTATTTTGCCCTCACTATTTTGCTTTAACAATAAATAAATCCCTAACTCTTATGCCTTTTCAATTATATCCCATAGACCTCAAATATCGCTTAGCTAATTAATTGTTAATTAATTAACGATAATGTCATTAAATCACATGCATTTCTACTGGGGTCAAGATTCGGCTGTTACAAATAACTTTCTTTAAGGTTTTTGGCCTAAACATTCAAATTCCATCAGATATTTCAGTTTTAAGTCCTCCCATAAATGTTCCTACTAAAGCCTTTTGCATCCACCAATGTACTTGGTTTCCTAGTCGTTTAAACTCTTTCTAATAATCATGCAGCGAACCTGTTTACTTAATTTTGGATAAAGCTTCATCAAAGTCTTCATAATCTATTGGTCCAAATTGTGCCTATAGTTCCTGCTCAAATACCTCATGTGGCACTTCAGTTCCCTCCTCGTCGTAAGTTCACAGTAGCCATTGCCACCATTGATTGGCCTCACCTTCTAGATGAAAGGATGCCAAGGGCACATTTTTAGTCTCTATGGTACCTTGATATTCAAAGAATTGGTTTACTCGGGTAAACCGTTCAGTAAGGTTGTCACTAGAATATTTTGGAAATTCCAATTTTGTCGCTCTGTAAAAGTACATGGATTTCCCTATTGCAAACCTTTTGTGAGAGTCATTTTAGGTTTCTTAAGAGTTTGAGATTGTTTTGTTTGGGGTTGGTGTTTTAGTCATGGATGATTCTGGGTTAAAAAGTATGGCGTTAGTCAATTTGTGAATTGTGGCCTCCAATTGTTTTAACTTATCTGTTACATCCACTTCCATTTTGTTAAAGTTGTCTTGAAGTGTGCCAAGACCCATTTCTAAATTTTCTATCTATTCCATGTTGGTTGTCATTTGGATCCTGGTTCTAATGCCAATGATGGGTCCTAGTCAAAACTGTTGATTAATAAAAGAAAGTATTCTGCTTAGGGTGAGAATAAACTGCAAAAATTTTGTTTATGAATAAGCCTACCTTTATTGAATAACTTCAAGGAATTTAAATACAGATAGGAGATAATTGCTTTTTCCGAATTCTTAGCCAATATCTCTACAAAATAGGGAAATTAACAACTAAACAATAAAATAGCAACTGACCAATTAAATAAAATGTAACTGTTGTAACAAAAACAAATCCTCCACTAAACCACTACTACTATTCCTAAGCAAGTTGGCTTCTTTAAGACCTTTGGATTGATATATATGTGACACCTCAACTAAAATGCTTTGGATTCTTGATAAGTGTCCTCCTTGATTTCCTGAGCTTATCAGCAACATAACTTATTCTTTCTCCGTTAAATGCAATAAACATGTGAGCAAATTTTTTTTTCAATTATTTAATGAAAGAATTTTGTAATGTTAATTGTTTTGTATGCAAAGTTCCCATTAGATTATGCGAGAATGCAAAAAATTGAGATTTTGGTTCAACATTTGGTACTTAACCAAGAATTTGACTACCCATTTCATTTCCAAAAGGAAATTCAAGTAAGGATTATTAGAAATTTTATCTAATAAATGCACCAAAACCAAATATAAATGGCAAATTAATAGTAAACTCATCAAGAATCTTAGGGTCAATTTCATCTATAGTCATTGGACTTACGCCTAATCATTCAAAAGTAACTGATTTATTTTTCGTGACTTCAATGTCACTAAACTTATCATCTTTTTGCAGAAAAATTATTTTGATCGGTTTTTGGTAATAAAGTTTGTCGAAATACTGATGTGGCACGTCACGCTATATATCTTGACACACGTGGCATGATACGTCAGCAATCACGTTACCGAAAGAGGCCTCGTGTGTTCAGGTATATGACATGATGTGTTGATGTATCATGTGATGTGATATCTTTCGATGAGGTGGTTGCTGACGTATCATGCCACGTGTGTCCAGTCATATGACATGACGTGTAATATCAGCATTTCGACAAAAATCATCGTCGAAAATCGGTCAAGATAATTTTTCTACAAAAAAATGATAAGTTTAGTGATATTTAAGTCATGAAAAATAAATAAATTACTTTTGGGCAATTATATGTAAATTCAGTGATCATAAGTGAAATTGAATCAAAATTTCAAGCAAAGCAGCAACATTAATAATAAATAAAATAACAATTAAATTAGAAAAAAGATTAGAATAACAAGTAAATTTGTGAACCGAAATATGCTGATTTGCGTTGTCTTTTAAGAGAAAATGGCTAAACTGCACTAAAAATTAATCAATCACTCCATCTTACAAGATATTGTAATCCGTTAAAATTCTTGTCTACATCTATCTATTGAAATTCTTGTCCGTACGTAGGAATTTTTTGAACCGATATTCTCAATGCTCATATAATAGTGGAGTTAGTGTTTTATTTTTTAATTGAAATCGCAAATGTTTATGTTGAAGTAAAGTGACTTTTGCTTTGTAGTTTTCCTGCATTTGTCATACGTTTTTTGAATAGAAAAAAATATGTATTGTATGAAGATATTAACATTAATGTTAGTCAAAAAGAATTAGGAAATTTGATCCAGTTTAGGAACTATTCTTTTTTTTTTTTTTTTACTCATTCAGAATAAAATTTTTACTCAATAAAAACTCTAACAGAATCAACACCTCGTGACCAAACTTCTGATTCATTTTCTATATTACTTTTATTTGACATTAGGTTCTTGCGGTTCGTGGTTGCATCAATTAAAGAAACAGAATTTGAAAGGTTTTTTTTTTTTTGTTGAAGGTTGTGTGCTTCTTCATTCTTTCAATGGCAATTTGGAGATTACCTTGAGAGTAAATTCGAAGATCTTACCCAATATTTATCTAAACTGGCTGTTAGTGGGAATAACTTAACACGTAATTAGTTTGAAGTGAAAATTTATTAAATAATTATAATTTAGTAAGAAATTTATATATTAATCATATACAATTTTGTTTCATGAGGAATTAGAATCTCAATAATCTTATCATAAATTTGTTTATAGCAGAGTTTTAATTTTGGCCCGTGTCAATAATAAGCTTAAACGTATCATCATTCTTTGTTAAAGTATTGTTTTTTGGACAACCGACTCCTCCAGTTGCCAGTAAAATAATAGCAAGAATTGGACGGTTGTGGTGCAAATAGAATCTTTTGTTGGATGCGCAGGTAAAGTATGAGCGTGTGGAACGAATACCCACTAAAATATGTGATTTTATAATTTGTAAAATTAACACATGTTAAGTAAATATCTCCTACAAGATTATCAGTTTTTTTTTTCTTTGTTATTATTAATTTATTGACATGTTAGTATAAGGTAAGATAAATTAAAAAGTTATCCTTTATTTTTTTTTTATCAAATTAGAAGTTTTAGTTTAAATAAAAGACAAACAAATAATGGTTTATAATTATCACATAATATATTTATGTTCAACTTATTATTTGCTTTTCAACTGGCAAAGCCTTGGGAGTGGATCAGGCCAACAAGAACAGAGCTCAGCTATATGGTTTAATATGCCCACTAAAGATAATACGTGATTTAGTAAATTTTAAAAATTGATTATTTCTCTGTTAAAAAAATAGTTAGAATAATAATTTTATCTCTTTATTTTTGCAATTATGGCAGACTAAAAAGGAAAATGAAAATGCAAGGACAAAAGAAAAGGACAATAAAAGAAGGAAAATGAAAATGCAAGGAGAAAAGAAAAGAACAATAAAAGAACGTGTAGAAGTATAGAAAACCGATTATTGCTCTCTGTTGAGAAATATCGCTAAATAATCATAGGAATATTAACAAGACAAACAAGAAAATCTAAAGAATAAAAGAGTTTAACGAGGTTCGACCAATTATGCCTACGTACTCGGTGGCGGCTATTCTTTTATTCCAGAGAAAAATTCATATAAAATTAGGTTACAACTTCAGTATTTATACATAATCCACTTGGTGCGAATTTACATAATTATCACGTACTCTACATGTAACACCCTACTCTTATCCAAATATCCATATATTAGATATACATATATATATTAATCCAAAATTAATTACTAATTCAATAATAACTGAAAATAAAAAAAAATACTAGACATTAATTCTAGCATCACCTTCACGGTTTATGCGATCCCAATAACTTTATGTACATGCCCTTGAATCTATCTTCTTCATACCCCGAAATCTTCTGATTCTGCGCGCAATCAACAAATCGCACGCTAAGCAACAATGTTGTCTAGTGGTGGATATAACTATACAAAATTTCATTAGCACATATTTTATCTTATATTATTTTTATTAGTATGATTTCCATTTTTCTCCTCTTATATATTTTGAAATATGCTATTTATATTGATTAACTTTAAATTCTAATCTTCCATGTAACTTTATACTTTTGCCTGTGCATTTCCCGTAAATTGCCTTAGTTCTTAATTTCCTCTTAATTTGATCAATTACTTTCATAGAGTTATTAAATCATAACTATCTATTGTCATTACCATAGCTTAACTCAAATTAATTGAGTTGCAGTACGCTTATCACTCAAACTTCAGTTCTTCATTATTTACAATCTCTTTTCACAAAAATTAATTGGTAATTCATTTTATTGCATCCAACTAATAATTTTTTTTTTTTGAGTTCCTTATTCTTCTAATTGAATCACTACTGGGTTAACTATTTCCCTATCATTTCTAGTTTAACTATCATTTCTCCCTTTTAAAAGTTTTCTTATGAAACTTATTGATCTTCCTTTTCATTAGACCTTAATTTTATTCTCTTGACCAAATCTACCAGTTCGCCTTTTAATGCTTCCTCTTTAACCGCATTATGGATTCATTCATTACTTAATTAGGTTTATTCAAATTTTCTCTTTCCGCCTTCCTTCTTGTTCAAGTTTTATTATCTCCTTTGTGGCTAATTTACATTTTTGTATTTAACTTATGTTTATTTCACTTAATTTGTTTGCTTTTCTTTATATTCCTTTATTCTTAATGTCAATCCATTTTTTTCATTGCACTAAACTTTATCTTAATTTTCACAACATTTATTTTTCTTTACTAAATTTTGATATTTTCCATATTTACTTGGAAAATTCCAATTTAATTCCCAAATTGAAATTTTTCTTTAAATTGACCTAATTGACTTTAGTTTGACTTTTTATTTAATTTAACTTAATAAATCTCAATTTTAGTCTGGTTGACTTTTACTCTACTTTAATCACTTAAATTGTATTTTGGTTCTTATAAATTTCTCTTGGGGTGGTGATTTATGATTTAATCTCCGAACTTTAATTACGGTATTATCCTTTTGGTTAAAATAATTATTTTACCCTTAGTATCCTATGTTCTTCATATCATTTGACCATTTTATCCTTGATTACTTGCCCAATTACAATTTTATTCTTCTTCACAATTCAAACCACTTTTTTTTTTTACTTACTGATTCAATTTAATTTCTTTAACCACTACATTAGTGATATAATTACCTTTTTTTTATCCATGTTAACTAATTTGTTATATTTTTCATAAATTATTGATCCAATTAATATTATGATATTCTTATCTCTTAATTCACATTCCAAATTTCTCGTTTCCTTCATAATTATCATTTTGCCCCTGTTACCTTATTAATTTCATTAGGTTCACTTTATTTCCTGTTTACGAACATTTATGATTTCTTTTAAATATTATTTTCCTTTTGTTCACATATACAATTTATAACCTTGCCCTTAGTAAATAACAATGGGATACCAACAGACTGGATAAATGGAACAAAATATCTCATACGCTGGAGGGATCATACCACTAAGGTATGATATTATACTCTAGTATCATATCAGAATATGCCGGCTCATATCAGTC
Organism: Excoecaria agallocha; assembly: GCA_037975025.1. NCBI lineage: Eukaryota > Viridiplantae > Streptophyta > Magnoliopsida > Malpighiales > Euphorbiaceae > Excoecaria > Excoecaria agallocha. Next base: position 99,469,512 of record CM075807.1, on the reverse strand, counting down.
CCATAATATCAGTTATAGTTGCAATACCCATATCAGAAGCAATAACAGAATCGGAAATCTGTGGGATAATTGCCCCTATGGCTAGCCATACCATCCTAAAATCCTGTTACTCGCTGAATACTAAAGGAATTATCAAGATTTCATATCCCATAACATTTTTATCACCATAGTTAATCTTATCGTATTATGTTAATCACATTACACTCTCAAGTGCATTCATCAAACATATACCGTTAGCCATTAAATAATATCACGCTTTCAAAATATTTCTCTCCCCAATTTCATATCATATCTGTATATATACCAATTTCACATGAAAATTACTAAGTTCCACAAGTTTTTCTTTTTGCCATTATGTAACTATTTCATCATTAGATGCATCTCTCTATGTTTCATTCGAATTAATATTATTGCCATCTTTATATAAAAAAATTTATCTAATTACCAATAAACACCTAATTAAACATCCAAATACATTAAGGTACCCAATTCGGTTACTTTGGTTTCTTTCTCTTTTTATTTTAATGTTTTTCACTCATTTGAGTTTTCAATGTTTTAACTTGGCATCATAATATGTAACTTAATATATTACACTAATACACATAATTTAGTATAGTTACATAATATAATTTTCGAACTAACCATTATATTTAAATAACATTTAAAGCACCACTCAACTATAGTATACTTATTACTTGAATTATTACTCATTTTAAAAGAATTTACCAATTATCATCAAATTGCCCATGATTCCATCTAATATACATAATTCGGTCTAACCTTATTCCACCATTATCGCTTTGTTTCTTATACAATCAAAGTTCACATTATTATTATTACTCATCATTTTATTAGATTATGCCAACTCATTTCAAGGCTTTCCTTAATTATATATCTAATTCCACACAATTATGGCATTAATGTTTCCATAAGAATTTTTGTATTCCAATGTTTATTCAAACTTAGATTATATTAATTTTGTTCTTTGAAATTATATAATATTTAATATCAATTAATACTTAGCGTTATTTTAAGCCTTACATCTCACTATATAATTCGACCCATATACTAAATTTTTCAGTATAAATTTCTTCTTATTCTAAAATGCTACTTATGTTTTGTAATATTAATTTATATAAATATACCCTAATGAATTCTTCATTTACCTTAATATCAACTAATTTCCTATATGAATAACCTTATTTTTCATTCAATATTCCATACCCATACATTATTTTTAATTCAATCACACTACAATACATTTATTTATCTCCATGATGTTACCATAACATTTAACCCTTTACAAACCATCATGTTTCATATTCACTTTCACATGTACACATTATTTTTGTGTCTAATTCATCTTAAGCTATCAAATTATTACCACATTGCTGGAATTACATAATTATACTTAAATACCTTATTGAGCACTAAAGTTGACTAAAATAAATTAAGATCTATAATTCGGCGTCACCCTTTTTCTTACTTAATCTTTCATTTCTTACTAACCCTAAGGTTATTTTATATCAATTCATTATTCTATTGAGTTATTTTTAATTCATTTCTAATTTTCACTACATTATACATATTCCTTTAATATATTAGATTATTACACATTTATGTTAATTCCCATCTTTGTACCTTTATTCATACTCACTTTATTTTAATTATGTTCCCCTAACTTAATATAACATATTTTGAGCTAATTTACAAGCAAAATCACTTAATCATTTATTCTTCATTAGATAAATTTTGGTCCCCACTCCATTCTTCTCTTATTTAGCAATTTCTTCTTAATTCTATAATTAATTCATATTCATTCATCATCTTATCATATAGTTTTATTTATGTCATACTATTCTTTATATTAACTTAATTGCATAATATAAATTTCATGTCAAAATTCATAATTTTAATGAAATAAGGTGTAGTTTGTATCAACAAACCCGTTAGCATCTATCTTCGCATTTTTCTACATTTTATCATTCTTGGGCTTGCCGGACAGGTCGTTGGAACTTCGCCAGAGGCTCTCCGAAAAATGCATTGAAGCTGTCCACTAGTAGATCAAGCCACCGACAACTTTCAGGCAACACTCACGTGCCTCAACGCTGTCGTCGTTCGTTGGGATCGAAACTTGAATATCCCGCCTTCACCATCGCCGATCTCCTTGCTACCGACGAGTGGGGAGGAATGGTAGCAACCGAAGAAGTCACCTTAGCTTCGGGCTCTTACTGGTGCCATTAGCCCCTTCAACCGCCATCACTGTTTGCCAAAAAGAAAGAGAAAAGAGGAGACACAGTGGTGAAAAATTAGAATAAATGGAGTTACCGGAGGCCAACGGCGCCAGAGGGAGGCTGGAGGATGATGGCGGCGACGATCTGAGTCTCCTCGTTGGCGGCCTATGCGGTGGTGGCTGGACAACGGTGCTCTTCCCTTCCTCTTCCCCATTTCCTAGTTTGCTATCACGTTCTCCCTTTTAAGAACTTTCTTCTTTCATTTTACCACACACAACCTTTTAAATTCCAACCTTTTCTCTTTTTTTTTTAACTACACACCTAACCTTTTTTAAATTCCACATTTATTATTATTATTATTATTATTATTATCTATTTATATTAATTTTCATAATATAACATAATTAATAATTATTAAATTAAGACCCGAAAGTAATGCTAACTTATATCGAATTCTTAATAATTAATCCTTGCAAACTAGTACCAATAGGTACTATTTACCAAATTTAATCAATTCAAGTTTTGGGGCATTACACTACACGCTTTAATGCGCTATCCCAAACCCACTTGAATTTTAGCTGCATACGCACGCCAGTTAGACAGATTATTCCAGCTTTTTGATCGATCAGTCCCGAGCGTCCTGTTCTCTTGAGCATCCCGCTCCTTCAAGCATCTTTGTTTGACTGTACATATTTAATATGTCCTTTTGATCAGATTTTTCTCCTAGCAAACATTCTTTGCTCCTCTCCATCATCTATCGGTCGGTTAGCATATGAGCCATTCCTAACAAATCTTCACTTTGGCAAATATCAAGCCCTTTTAGAGATTAAACCATTGAATTTCTCACACACACTTAAGTGGGTTGGGCCACTATGCTTTCTAGCAACTACAAACATTCAACAAGTCTAAGCAATGCATGAACTTGTTGGTAGTAACTGGTTTTGTCAACATATCAACTGCATTCTCACTAATGTGAACCTTCTGTAACAGTATCTTACTAGATGCTATCAATTCTCTAATCTTGTGATATCTTACATCATTATGCTTCATTTTAGCATGGTAAACTTGGTTCTTAACCAAATAAATAACACTTTGACTATCACAATACAACTAGACTCCACCTTGTTGAACGCCCAGTTCCTTCACTAGCCCAATAAGCTATAACACTTCTTTAGCTGCTTCAGCTACTGCCATATGTTAGTGTAAGCCCTAGCCCCAATACATTGTAATAAAACACTTAGTTAATAAAATGAGGCATTTGTTTTATCCTTTGTATTCCTGTGCATGTCAATTGATAAAACTATCCAAGAATTTCGTTTCGGTTTAAGTTATCATGTGTGAGGCACATGGATTGTAAGACCTTGAAACAAATGGGACTTCATTCTAAATATCCCTAGTCAGTTATTGTTATGGGAATAACAAATGAATTAAGACTAGTATGCTCTCTCTGATATTATGAGTTATGTCTTACGGATCATTAGGACAAGAGTGTCAATCAGAGATCATAGATACATGTTAAAGAACATGGTATCTGGATTCGATCCACTCATGAGAACACTACATGGTACAAGTCATAAGTGTTTCTCATATGCAAGTTTTGTATCGGAGTTCTTAGACCTGAAATCGCTATGAAACTCTTTATGAATTACTGTGTACTTTGACATACACCTAACGTGCTCGTAACAGAGTGACAAGTACGGGTATGATTGGGTATGCATTGATTCATGTTAGAGAGCATGAGAGAAGTGAAGGGATTACCCCTCTCGATAAGAGAGAAAATATCACCGGCCACTTGATCAGTGAATTGAGAAGTGTATGGCCATACCGAGATGAAATAATGAGTAATCATTATTTATCTGAGAGTTCAGTGGCACTGGAATATCAAGAAAGGAATTAAAATATATAAGGATGACTAGTTCCATGCCTTATATTAATTCTGATATTTAAGGGTAAGGGACTATACAAAATTGCATTAGGTCACCAAATGCCATATGCACTTTCATTTAATTTGGATTGCTATAATATCTTGCTAGAGAATATATATAGCCTTTGAATTAATTTATTAATTCATTGCCAACATTAAATGGACCTATAGGATCGCACATAAAGCATTGGGCTTAAAATATTTAAATTAAGTATTGGACATTAATTTGGGCTTTTAATTAAAGTCAAATTAATGTGTGTAATGGGTTATTAGATTGCTATTGGACCTTGGTCCATGAGAGAGAGAAATTCAGCCCACAAGGTTTAATTTCAATTAATTAATTATCTTGTGTTAATTTAATTAATTGAGTATTAAAGCCTAAAGGATTTTAATTAAATTAATTCACTTGATAATTGGATGGTGTGGCCGAAATTCCAAGATAATATCAATGGAATTTCGGCACATGATTAATTCTTTTATTAAGTGATTTATTTGATTAATATGTCTTACATTTATCTTAGATTAAATCAAAAAGGATTATCTTGGATTAAATGTATTATCTTAAGGTGTTTTAATCAATATATATTTCTTATTTTAAATAAGTGATAAAGGCTAAAATTAATTATCTTAAGGTAGTATATTTTAGCTTGATCACTTAAGAAAATAAAGGATATATATTAAAGGAAATAAAACCCTAAAGATTACTATTGGTTTTTGGCGTGAAATCAAAAAGTGAGCCACCATTTTTGCTTTTGGCGTGAAATCAAAAGTGAGACACCATTTGCTTTTGGCGTGAAATCAAAAGTGAGCCACCATTTGCATTTTGGCGTTAATTATATCCATCTCTCTCTCTTATTTTTTATCCAATTTTCACAAGGAGAAAGGATTGTTCCTCATTCTCTTGTGATCTTGGGTAGTAATAGCAACCTAAAAGAAGTACAAAATCAAATTTTGTAGCTTCAAACCATTGCCTTTACACAATACCGAAAAGGAGAGCTAGCAATCTCGATTTTAAGCCGATGGTGCAATTGTGTGTGTGAGAATAGAGGGAGTGGCGTAAAAGGCTGTTCCTTGGCATTGGTGAACGAGATCTAAGGCGGATAAAGTCATCTTAGTTGCTGGGCATCACCAAATTCAATTTTCAAAAAGGCATCAAAAGTTGTAAGTTCTACAACCCTAAAATTGCATGTTTCGATTCTTGCTTTGGATTTGTATGGTATGTATGATGAAAAATTTTTGTTTTTCCGCTGCGTTATCATCACATTCATACCATGTCATATTCCATCAGTGCTCAACTTCAGTTGTGAATAATGCCACAATAGATTGAATTGTTGATTTCCAACATATAAGCCCACCATCTAGAGTAAAGACATACTTGATCGTCGACCTTCGATCATCCAAATCACCAGCATAGTCTGAATCCACATATCCCACAACATAAGGATCATCCTGCTAACTCCCAAAGACTATTCCATGCCATACCTTACCGTTTAGATACCTGAAAATCCACTTGACTGCTTCCCAATGTCGCCTTTCTGGTTTAGACATGTATGTGCAGACTTGACTGACCATGTGAGCCAAGTCCAATCGAGTACATACCATTGCATACATCAAGCAGCCAACCGCACTAGCATATGGAACCTTTTCCATATCTTCATTTTGTTTATCTATCTTAGGGCATTGATCGAACAAAAGCTTAAAATGGTTTGCCAATTGAGTGCTCATTGGTTTTGCTTTGCTCATCCCGAACCTGTCTAATACTTTCTCAACATAGCCCTGTTGAGATAACCACAGTTTTTTTGAGCCTTTATCCCTGTGAATCTCCATTCCAATAATTTTTTTTTGCAGCACCTAAGTCTTTCATATCAAATTCCTAGCCTAACAAAGCTTTCAAAACAAGAATATCTTACATATTCTTCGCAGCAATCAACATATCATCCACATATAGTAACAGAAATATAAACGTTCCATCATCAAGGCTCTTAACATAAACATAACAATCATACTGACATCGCCTGTAGTTGATCTGAATTACAAAGGAGTCAAACCACTTGTACCATTTATCTTGGAGATTGTTTCAACCCATACAACGATTTCTTTAACCTGCAAACCAAATTTCATGTCCAGGTTGAGTGAACCTTTCTGGCTATTGCATATAAATCTGTTCCTCCAAATCACGATGCAAAAAAGCTATTTTGACATCCATCTGCTCTAAATGCAAGTTCCAACTAGCTACTAATGCAAGTACTACCTTGATTGAAGTATGCCTTACCATAAGAGAAAAAATTTCATCATAATCTATCTCCTTCTACTGTGCAAATCCTTTTGCTACCAATCAGGCCTTGAACTTTTTCCCTTCTTTTTCTGATACTACTGGTTTCCTTTTGTACACCCACTTACAACCAATATCCTTCTTTCCTTCAGGAAGCCAAAGGAGCTCCCAAGTATGGTTTTTCTATAAAGACTCCATCTCCTCAACCATTGCACCCATCCATTTCTCTTTCTCCCTGCTAGTGATAGTGCCTTAAAAGGTAGTTAGATCATTACTACTTATTAGAAGTGTAAAAGAGACCATGTCTTCAAAACCCAATCTGGTCGAAGGCCTTACATTAGTGCGTCTCTTTATCTCGGGCTAGACTATAATCTTGCTGATCGTCTAAATTTGAATCCTCAGCAGTTGAACGTGAGCTTTCAATTTAATCGGCTACAGCATTTCTAACCCAATCATTTTTTATGGGATTCCGTTCTAAATCTATCTGTACCGTCTCTGAACTAGAGCTCTCGTCTAACACTTTATCTTGATTTAGATGTAACATAAACTGCTCATCAAAGATGGCATCTCCACAGATCACCATCTTTTTTGCATTTGGATCCCAAAACTTATATCCTTTAACACATTTTTTTATATCCCAGAAAAATGCACTTCTTGGACTTTGGATCAAGTTTTGATCTTTCATCACCAGGTAAGTGCACATAAGCAGGACATCCAAAAATATCAAAATCAACCGCATGACCTGTCCATACTTCTTCTGCAACCTTGCCATCCAATGATACGCATGGGGATATATTAATAAGGTAGCATGCCATACTCATAACCTCTACCAAAAAGCTCTTTGGAAGGTTGGTATTCAGTCTCAAGCAACTTGCCCGTTCGATCAAGGATTTGTTCATCCGTTCGGCAACACCATTCTGCTGTGGTGTCTTGCACACCAAAAATGCCTTTAAATCCTTTACTCCTCACAAAACTTCTGAAATTGTGAATCTATATATTCAGTGCCATTATTCGACCTCAAATACTTGATCTTTCTACCAGTTTGGTTCTCCACTTGGTGAAAACTTCTTATTTCTATCTCAAGAAATACACCAAACTTTCCTAGAAAAATCATCAGTAAAAGTAACATAATACTGAGATCCACCCAATGACAGTTCCCTTGTAGGACCCCACACATCTGAATGCACATAGTTAAGAATCACTTTAATTTTGTGCTTGTCGGTTGCAAAACTGACTCTAGTCTGCTTTCCAAGAACACAAAACTTACAAAACTCGAGCTTACAACTTTTAACACCATGCAATAAATTTCTCTTATGTAATCCAGTCGTCCCACATTCACTAAGATGACTAAGATGCATGTGTCATAGTTTTGTATTGTCATCATATGACTCAAAAGAGTGGACTCTACCTACAACTGTACTCCTTAATAATTTATAGATATTCCCTACAGTTAGCTTTCCTTTTATCACAGTCAATGCACCCTTTACAATTCTAATGATCTCCCTATCCTCATCTGCCTTAGGAATGAAACCATTCTTATGTAAGGTACCTAAGGAAATTAGATTCTTTTTCAAGTCTGGTATGTGCCTAACCTCAAATAATGTCCTAACAGTCCCACCATACATCTTAATTCTAACTTCATCAATACTAGCAATATTGCAACATCTATCATCACCTAGATAGATAGAACTAGAATTAACCGACTGGTATGATGTGAATCACTCCCTGTTAGGCATTATGTGGTAAGAGCATCCAGAATCAAGAATCCATGCATCCATGAACTGAGTTGTCGATACAGAAAGCATATTGCCATCACCGCCGTCTGAACTTTCACTCTACGCCACATTCACTGACTTCTCATCGGTCTGCTATTTCATCTTTGGACAATATTTCTTATATGTCCTAGCTCCTTGTACTTGTAGCAATGAAAAGTCTTCTTGCCCTTTGACTTGGATCTAAAATTTTATTTTCCAGAATCCTCATTTTTTATCTTCCTTTCGCGATCTTGATTACTCTTAACATATAAACTATCACCATGAGAGCTTTGGCCTGCATTATATTTTGTTGGTTGTGAGCCAACAACGCCGTAGTAATCTCTTCAAATTTGATAGTTTCTTTCCCATATGTAAGAGTCATCACTAGTTGTTCATAAGAGGGAGGCAACGAACACAACAAAATCATTGCTCTGTCTTCATCCTCAATACTCACATTAAGCCATGCTAGATCCGTGATTATTTGATTGAAGATATTCACGTGCTGCATCAAATATGAACCTTCCTTCATCTTCAGGCCATATAGCCTTTGCTTCAGGTATAATTTATTCATCAGAGATTTGGACATAAACTGACTTTCCAATTTCTTTCATATTTCTCCTGAAGATGTCAGATTTATTATGTGATACATAATTTCATCCGCTAGACATAACCAAATAGTTCTCGCCATTTGCTGCTGCAACTCTTTTCATTCTCCATCATCTATAGTTTTCGGTTTCTATGATTGCAAGGCCTTTAAAATCCCTTGCTGTGCCAATAGATCCTTTACCCTTGTTTGCCAAAATCCGAAGTTACCCTGGCTGTCAAACTTGACCACTTTAAATTTTGCACCTGACATAGCCATCTCAAACTTGGCTCTAATACCAATTATTGAGAAATATTGCTAAATAATTACAGGAATATTAACAAGACAAACAAGAAAATATAGAGAACATAAGAGTTTAAAGAGGTTCGTCCAATTATGCCTACGTCTTCGGTGGTGGCTATTCTTTTATTCCAAAGAAAAGCTCACATAAAATTAGGTTACAACTTCAGTATTTATACATAACCCACTGGTACAAATTTACATAATTATCCTATATCCTACACGCGTTAACGTGCTCTCCCAAACCCACTTGAATTCTAGCGGCATATGTACGCCACTTAGACAGATTATTCTAACTTTTCGATCGATCAATCCTACTCTCCTGAGCGTCCTACTCTCCCTAGCATCCCGCTCCTTCGAGCATCCTTGTTCGACTGTACATATTCAATATGTCATTTCGATCGGATTTTCCTCCAAGCAAATATTCTCTGCTCCGCTCCATCATCTGTTGGTCGGCTAGTATATAAGCCATTCCTAACACTATCTATAAATGAACAATTAGAATAATAGTTTTATCTCTTTTTCCTTTTGCAATTATGGCAAGACTAAAAATGAAAACGCAAGAGAAAAGAAAAGGATAATAAGATGAAATATTAAGGCTGAGAAAAAAAATCAAAAATTTTGTTAATTAAAAATTAAATCGATTTTAAATTAAATAAATCTAAAAATTTAGAGCTCCAATTTTTATTTTTAAAAACTAACCGATATATATATATATATATTAATTCTTATACATATTTTTAAATATTTTTATTATATATAAATATTATGATACTTTTTAAAATATTATTATAATACATATTTTTAGTAAATAAATATTGAAATTATTTTTCTATTAGAATTATTTAATCATTACATATATATAATTAGCAATTTATCCTTAGTTTTATATTAAATATATTCAATTCTTATAATTAATTATGAAAATTTTATTTTTATTTTATTTTTTTAATTGATATTATATTTTCTTTTTGTATTTTTCAATTTTAAAATATTTTTAGCTATTAAAATAATATTATAAATTGTATAAGTTAATAAATTTTATATATAATATTTTAATTCTTATACATATTTTTAAATATTTTTATAATATATAAATATTACGATAATTTTTAAAATATTATTATAATACATATTTTTAGTAAATAATATTGAAATTATTTTTCTATTAGAATTATTTAATCATTACATATATATAATTAGCAATTTATTGTTAGTTTTATATTAAATATATTCAATTCTTATAAGTAATTATGAAAATTTTATTTTTATTTTATTCTTTTAATTGATATTATATTATATTTTGTATTTTTCATTTGAAATATTTTAACTATTAAAATAATATTATAAATTGTATAAGTTAATAAATTTATTTTTTAAAATTTTTAATGGTTAATCGATAAACTAATTTAAAAAGAATGGTTAAAATCAAAACTCATATATTCACTAAATAAAATTAATATACTATTTAATAAAATCTATTAATGAAACTTGGACATAAATAAATTGTAGACGCATAGAATTAGAAAATGTTGCAAAGCAAAAGGGACATAGCTCATCGGTTGCCCTGTTAAATATTTTATAAAATTTGAGGACCAGATTAAAAGATAATATCTAATGGCGCGGATAGAAACGGGTGCAGAGGATCCAAACCAAAGCTATTAGAATTTGAAATTCAAATCATATTTGGTTCTAAATGAAATCCAATCTCATGCACCATCTTTAAAAGCAAAATCCTCAACAGCCGCTCTTCCAACGGTCGCTTGTTCCTCAAACAGATCCTCTTTCTCTCCTTTCCCTTATTTCTCGCATTTCAAACATCTGATTTTCCAATTTTCTCCAAAATTTTGGAAACATTACCATACGGAATTTTTCTTACCAATTCAGGTTTGTCGTCAGATCTCTGCTCATATATTTTCTTTTTGCACAAAATATTGCGAATCGAGGGAAAAAAAGAGAAACCTAATTGGTGTAATTTGTTTGATGAACTCAGAGATTACGAGAATTTTGTCGCACATGTCCAACCTTCAGAATGATCCATTTCTCCAAGTGGAAACCACCTGTGGATCCCTTCTTTATGAGTTGCAGGTCTCTAAGATTTTTTTTTTCTTCTTTTTCTTGTTATCTTTTGGGCATTGCAGATAATTTTTTTTTTCCTTGTTCTATCTTGAAAATTAGATAATTTGGGATGAGGTTGGGGAGTCAGACGTTGAAAGGGACAAAATGCTGCTTGAGCTCGAACAAGAATGTCTCGAGGTATACAGAAGAAAGGTGGATCAGGCAAACAAGAACAGAGCTCAGCTAAGGCAAGCAATGCTGATGCTGAAGCTGAACTTGCAGCTATCTGCTCTGCCATGGGAGAGCGTCCTGTACATATTAGGCAGGTTGGGGTTGTGTAATAATGGCCTTTTTTTTTTCCTTCACAAACACCCACCAAAATTTAACCCCCAGCCCCCAAACAAAAGGCCCTTTTTGCAGTTGGGGTTTTAATTTGGTTTAGTTCTGACTAAAATTTTCTAGATTTGTCGTTCAATTATATATAAGGTAGAAAACAATTTCGGTCATCTGTTTAATGCTTGCTAGGAAAGATAGGATTACCTAATATATGTTGACACTGATCCAATTTTGTTGCAATTCCTGTGATGCAACTAATCTGAAGATATCTTAAAAGGCACTGTTGAGTTTTTGATATTTTCTGTATAAATTTATAAATTTTAAGACCAGCAATCTGATGGAAAGATGTTAAAGAGCCTAACTTGGGATCATAATAAGTTAAAAGCAAAAACATGGAACGCAGTATTTCTTTAAAAGGAGTAGAAGTTTAGTGAGATCAACTTGTTGCTTTGTTTCTTCTAAACCCTAGGAAATTAGAGGTTGTTCTCTCCATATCAATCTTTTTTCTCTGTATCTCTCTTTCTACAAGTTTGTATTTTTTCAGGCTGATCAAAATGCTGGAAGCTTGAAGGAAGAACTTCAAAAGATTCTTCCCCAACTTGAGGAGATGCGGAAGAGGAAATCAGACAGAAGAAATCAATTCCTTGAAGTTCTAGAGGAAATACAGAACATCTCAAATGAAATACATGGATATGCTGATTGTGTAGCTTTGGATGAAGCTGATCTGTCCTTGAGAAAACTTGAAGAATTGCATAGACAGCTGCATACGCTTCAAAAAGAAAAGGTCGGGTCATTCTCATTTTCCTTCATACTCAGTGTTTACTGCTGACCTTTTAAACCAACTAATTGATTTTTTCTCTCTGCAGAATGATCAGTTGAAGCAGGTTCAAGAGCATCTAGATACTTTAAACGCACTTTGCTCAGTGCTTGCTATGGATTTCAAGCACACTGTTACCGAAGTTATTCCAGGTTTTGGTGACAATGAAGGATCAAGGAGCATAAGCAATAATACAATTCAGAATTTGTCTTCTGCAATTCTTAAATTGCGAGAGATAAAAATACAAAGAATGCAGAAGGTAAATATTGTATTCAACGTATGTTTCATTGAAAAAGTTGGCTTTTGCATTGATAAAATTGTGCCTTGATCAATGGCAGCTCCAAGATCTTGCAAGTACAATGTTGGAATTGTGGAATTTGATGACACTCCAGTTGAAGAGCAGCAAATGTTTCAGAATGTTACGTGTAATATTGCTGCTTCAGAACCAGAAATTACTGGACCAAACACTCTATCTGTCGACTTCATCAATTATGTGGGTAGCAATCATTTAAATAATGCTCACATATACTTGATTTATGTGGTGTGTTGGTTTGACTTTTGGTTAAGTGTTAGTAATTCTATGTGAATATAACTTGCAGGTTGAAGCAGAAGTCTGTCGATTGGAAGAGTTGAAATCAAGCAAGATGAAAGATCTTGTTCTAAAGAAGAGGTCAGAACTGGAAGAGATCTGTAGAAAGACGCATATGGTTCCAGAAGCAGATACTGCAATTGAAGATACTGTAGAAGCCATAGAGTCTGGTACTACTTTTCATAGAATCATTGTAACTTGTACTACTCACTTCTGTATTAATTTTTAACACTTTCTTTGTCCATAATTTTGAAGGGAATGTGGACCCTGCTAATTTACTTGAGCAGATTGAACTTCAAATTGGTAACATGAAAGAAGAAGCTTTTTGCAGGAAGGAAATACTTGAAAAAGTTGAGAAATGGATAGCTGCATGCGAGGAGGAGTGCTGGCTTGAGGAATATAACAGGGTCAAGAATCCAGAAGAATTCTTTTCCTATATACTGTATTTTTTAATTTCTTGCTCAACTGTTGTCATTTCGTGGTTGTGTTACAGGATGATAACCGATATAATGCAGGGAGAGGAGCTCATCTTACGCTCAAGCGTGCTGAGAAAGCTCGTGCTCTGGTTAATAAGCTTCCAGGTGTGTCCTGTATTTTGCTGCCTTTGTATTTAGATTGGTCTATCAGGAATTATGCAGATACTTTTTGGGTTTCTATTCATTTGTTTGATAAAGCTACAACTTGCAAATAGAAACCTTCATCATGGTCTCAATCTCATAATAACTTGTAATTTTCATGTTCGTCCAGGTATGGTGGAGGCTCTAGCTTCAAAAACCATGGCCTGGGAAAATGAGAGAGGGCATGCAGTTTTTATATGATGGAGTAAGTTTACTAGTTTTTTCTTAAGGTTAGGTCCTGGCTCTTGAATTTCACTCATTTCTTGGACACCAATATTTGGTAAATTTGTGTGAATAAATTTGCTGAAACAAATGTATTTCCAGGTTCCCCTTCTTTCCATGCTTGAACAGTATACAATATTACGACAGGAAAAAGAGGAAGAAAGGCGGAGGCAAAGGGTAAGGGCTTACCATTTATGCTACCATATAGCATATTATTTTTATCAATCTCTTTTAATTGAGATTGCATGTGTATTATTGATGTCCGACACCTGAAATGCTAGTGTTGACCTGTCTTGGCTGTTTCTCTGTACAGGATCAGAAGAAATTGCAGGGGCAGTTGATAGCAGAACAGGAGGCACTTTATGGGTCGAGACCGAGCCCTTCAAAGACTCAGAGTGTGAAAAAAGCTCCTAGAGCATCAACCGGAGGTGCCAGCAACAGAAGACTCTCACTTGGAGGAACCATGCTTCTAACTCCGAAACCTGATTCAACTCACACCAGCAAAGTTGCTACACCTCATTTGCGTCCTGGAAAGAAAGTTGACCGAATGCACCAACATGAGCCCTTGAATAACCGGCATGATGGCTTTGCAGCACTTTCAGCTGGTATGTTTTTTGAAAATGTGAAGATACAAATTTACTAAGGAGTTGGTAGTCCTCAAGATCCTTGCTAAATATATATATATATTTTTATTTCATTTCCTTTTTGTCTTTGTTGAAGATGATATAAATGAAACTGAGCAATAACGGCTCGCCAATCTCCCATGGGGTCTGGGAAGAACAGCAACTGGTTCTTCACAATTTTCTAATTATTGATTGTTGAAGAAGTATGTCTCTAAATTTTTTTATGTTAACTTTTAACTAAATTTTTTCCAAAAAAAGACACAGAGAACTTCTATATGCAAAAAAATTGTTCTACTAAACGTCTAAAAATTTGCATTTCTGCCACAATGATAAGGAAGCTAAATGTTCGAAAGAAATTTGAAATGCAAAGAAATATTCTGAATGCTAAAATGGGAGTTTAATTGCACTAAGGGCGTCTCATTGATTTTTTGAATTCCCAATGTTCTTTTGTTAATTTTGTTTTTAATTTTCTTTTTGACTGTTATATAGGTAGGAGAGGGTTGGATATCGCTGGTCTTCCTTCAAAGAAACATCCCTTCAGTACTGCAAATGCTCAAGAACCAGAGTCGCCAATGCTGCGGAAACCTTTCTCACCTATTTCTTCCACAGGATCATCAAAAACTAATGTATTAGAAGATGCAACAACAGCAAATAGCGAGATTATTAAGAAGATAGTTGCAACTAGTGAACTGCCACATGCTAATACTCCTTCGAGAACCTTTGTGGCAGATGGAGAGAATAGGACTCCTAAGACAATGCCTACCCTTGTGCCAACAACACCTTCAACACCGTCTATCCCTATGCAGATGGCTATGACCCCGGCACCGGTTCTCGTTCCATATGCTGCTTGTCCAGCAGAGGAGGTTCATGAAGAAATTGAATATTCGTTTGAAGAAAGGAGAGCTGGATTTGTTCTTCCCACTGCTCATACTAGGTCTGTACACGTTTGATGTTGTTATGTTTGACTGTTGTATCGCAAGTTTGATTTCTTTTTCTTAATTTTTGGGACTTTTTATGG